>VZRF01011049.1:299972-321273 GCA_013396875.1 Vireo altiloquus
CTGCTGCAGCTCGGCCGTGGGCAGCGCGGCTCCGCGCACAGCCAGGCCGCCGCTACAGGGAGCTTGAGGGGCAAGGGGGAGGGTGAGGGGACGGGTTAAAAATCGCTTGAGAAACTGCCGGGTTTGGTGGATTTTGTGGTTTTCTTTTCCTCTGGGACTCGCTCCGTTGTTTAGACCCTGTTTTTGCATGTTCTGTATAAACTACGGTTCCTGCGGCTTCGACCGTGTTGGAGCCTTTCCCCTCGCTGTGCAGTTGAGGGCTGTTAATGGGAGCTTAATGGATTGCTAGCAAAAAACCCCAAAGACCTGTTCTCAAGACAAAAGTTCATCTCAGCCTCAGGCAGGTGGTTATTTTGCTTGTGTAGCAGCTGCTAAAATTAGAGATGGAAGCAAGGCTCTCCTGGTTTACGACACCTGAGCTGGCTTGGGGAGAGTCCTTTCAGAACAACTGCCCTCAGGAGTGCCTGCACAGGTTCCTTACTCTGCCCTGGTGCCTTGCAGGGAAAGATGCCCAGAAAGGGCCTCTGCTGTTTGATGACCTCCCACCGTCCAGCAGTGCTGACTCAGGTATGGGTGCTCCGTTCCTGCCCTTAGTTTGGTTTTCCATGTTTTCTGCATCAGTGTCTCTTTCATATGAGGTGTGTGTAAATCCCGTTCTTTGTTAGACAGAATGAAGACAGTGGGGTCATCACTACTGGTGTGCAGACCGCTGCATGCATCCTGTTTGGTTTTTTAATTATTATTTGATTTTTTACATGTTTTCGATGTTCCACATGTATTCTATAAAACATTCTGTAAAAATGTTCCCTGGGACAAATGCAAAGCCTGGATTTGTCCAGCTAGTAATGGAAGTAGAAATTTGGCTCTGTTTGGTAAATTTTTCATTATTCCCTCACCTCAGGAGAGACATAGGCAAAGCATTATTCCCTGAAAGGAGTAAAGGTATTTAGTTATTTTTGACTTTTTCTTGTGCTCCAGGAAAAGAAGGCTCTTTGCTCTTCGATGGTCTCCCCCCAGCCAGCAGCGGTGACCCAGGTAAGGAGCTGTGCCACTCTGTGCCACTCATCAGCCTCTGCTGAGCCATTTCTCTCAGGAAAGCCCAGGATGCAGCCTGTTGTATTGGACACATAGCAAGTTAACGTGCTGCTTATTTTTCCAGTCCAGATTGGCTGACGCTTGTCGTGGCAATTTGTGCCCCAATTGTTTAAACCAGGATTCTGAATCTCAAAAAGTAAAATTAGGTCCGTTCCAGAAGTACATTCCTGTCTTTTGGGGATCCTTTTCTCTGTCTGAAAGCTGCCTGTTGTGGGAGGGGAGAGTAGGCATGTGTCCTGGTGCAGCCACTGCCCTGGCTGCTTTTCTGCACAGGCTGCCTCCTTTTTCCTTGCTGAAAATGGCTTCAAACCCAGACTGCTGCTCTGGCAAGGCTTTCTGGATGCAGCCATGTGCTTGCACCTGGGAGGAGGTGAGATAATTCACTATACCCATGTGAGACTAAATCTTCAGAAGGAAAAAGTCAGAGTTCTGACATCAGGTTTTGCTTGTTAGCTGTAATTTGCAGGCTTCTTCTGAACCCTCTAATTAAAAAAGCACATTCAAAGTAATAAAATAAGTTTCTTTGCATTGTTGTGGGCAGAGCTCATAGAGGAAAATAATAATAATAACAATAATAATCTAGAAATGTTCCAGTTTATAACATTAACTTCCTGAGCAATTAACTGCAAAAAAAAAAAAAAAGCCTGGTAGCTAAGTAATAAAACCTGTGGTTTGCTGGGGAGAATCAGCAGCCTGCCAGCCAAATATAGCTGTCCTGTGCCTGGGGTGGAATCAAACAGCATGGAGTGGTGAAATCAGCACTCCCTGGTCAGGCAGCGATGTGTGCCACGGGTTGTATGTGCTGAGGGAAGCTCTGTGTGTGCATTTGTGGTTGGTTAGGGAGTCTTTTTCAGTAATAACTCTGGGCAGTTAATGCTGTGTGAGTGTGTGAGCCTGCACTCCTGGGTGTGCTTTGCTCTAAAAGGGCTTGCTGCTGAATTCGTGCAAGTGAAACAGTGCTGGAACACTTGAGCCACCTGCATTTTTACTTTCTTTCAGCCTCCAGTGCTACTGAGCAAGTCTCATCAGCAGGGAGCCAAGAGAAAGGGCAGAAGAGAAAGTCCTTGGAGGAGGAGGAAGAGAAGAATGGCAGGGAAGAACTTGTGGAAAAGAAAGTTTGTAAAGGTTTTCAGACAGTTTGAAAACAAATGTACTCAATTTGTACTTTTGGCGTTGGGCTGAGTAAGTTCAGAACAAAGCTAAGCTTTGGTTCTTCAGTCTGCTTGCCTTTTCAGCCTCTTGTAGGAAGCCAACTGTTGCAGGGGTCTGTGGAATCCCCTCGAGCTTCCTGGCTCTATCCACCTGCTGGGCCTTCTTACTGTCCCTGCTGAAGTGGCAGAAGCTGAGCAGCAGGCACCTCAGCACCGGCAGGATAAGTGCTGGTGCTGAGACAGGGATTGGGTGTGGAGCCTCTGTAAGGCTAGATCCACACTACTTTCTTTTGCCACATCCACGAATCTCTGTGCTGGCTGCTGAGGAAGGCAGAGATGAGGAGAGACAGGCTTGTTTCATACAGGGCCTTTGACCTCAGTGCCTGCATGCTGTACTACAGCTTTGGGAGTAAGATGTGTTCAGGGGTACAAAGGAAAGGACATGTCCTGGGAATGTCAGACCTGGATTTCCTATCCTTAGTGCACTCTTTTAAGCTGTGCTTTATTTAATCTGCAGGTTCAGTGCCACGTGCTTCCCCTGCCCACCCTGTCCCCCAGCCCTGTTTGCTAGGAGTCCTTTCTGATGCCCAGCAGTTCTGCTTGGCTACAGCCACCTGCTGAAATGAGGGCAGGCTGCTTTTAGAGCTGCTGGCCTTGGGGACACATCAAAACCCGTGTTACAAAATAAATACATCCTGTTCAGCAGCAGATGCTAGATGTTGTGTTGTAGGATGAGGGCTGCATTGCCAGGACAGGGCTCTGAAAGCTGAGAACTTACTGATTTCTAGCCTGAGCTGAGGAGTTTGATTTGCATGCTTGTGTCTGCTTTGTTCCCCTTTAGGATCAGTGGGCGTTTTTGGACTGAAGGGTTATGTGGCAGAGAGAAAAGGTGAGAGGGAAGACATGCAGGATGCACATGTCATCTTAAATGATATCACCGAGGAGTGCCAGCCTCTGCCCTCCCAAATGTAAGTGGGCCCCAGCTGCCAGAACAGCCATTGTGGGGGTGAGGGAGCTCCAGCTTGCCTCAGCTAAGCCCATGAGATGATCTTTTTTCCTTTGAACAGCTGATGCTCTTGTCTGCCTGTATTGTGGTGCACGGTTTGGGCTTGTTATTGGGAGACCTGGGATGAATCATCAGCTAGCTGTGTTCCCAGGCAATTCACAGGGCTTGTGTGTACAAAAACCTCCCTTTGAGGGGTGCTTAGTGGATTCAGTCACTGGCTTTACGAGGACCATGAGGGCCTGATAACTCTGGGTGTTGGTCCTCTGTCACCCAAATGTAAGTGGGTATGTAAAATAAAAAGAATGTTCTCAAGCAACACCCTTACACTGGATTTAACTTCTGAACTACTACTGTCCTGAGAGGTTTGTGTGCTGAGAGATCCAAGTTTTTTTTGTCTGTAGCATAGTTGGAACAAGTTTAGGCATGGAAGGTACTGTAGAATTGGCTAGACTGATGTCCGTAATGCTGGAGAGTTGCAGTGTCCTTGAGGTGAAATTATTATCTGCTTTTATGCCAAGTTGTGACCTGTAAACCCTTTAGCCCTTCATTTTCTCGAGGAGTAGAAAATTACAAGAAAGTTTTCAGCTCGGTGCTGGAACACATAAACCATGTAAATGCTGAATGGGTGAGCTCAGAGACCTGCTACCTTTTGTGCCTTGAAGTGCAGGATTTTCAGTCTGGCTGGCACAGGGCAGGGTATTAAGAGAGGAATGTACTTGATCCCATTCCCTGGCTGATGGCCTTTCTGAGCCTCTCTCTGCTGCTTTTTGTTCCCTCACAGCACAAGGGTCTCGTACTTCGCTGTTTTTGATGGCCACGGGGGAGTCCGAGCCTCAAAATTTGCAGCACAGAATCTGCACCAAAACCTGATTAAGAAATTTCCTAAAGGTGAGAGGAGTGGAGTAAGGGCTGTAGGAGAGCTGCCACCTTTCCTGCCTTGGCAGTGGATAGGGAAACTGATTGGTTTGGGTGTAGTCCTACAGTGCCTTATTGCCAGAGGGCTTGCAAGGCTGCTCTGTCTTCTGGGGAGGAGAGCTGGAAGCCTTTTTGCCACAAGGGGGCAAGTAGCCAATTGTGGCTCGCTAAACAGGTGTGATCTCGGCTGTTGCCAGTTTGGCAGTGCCACTTCAAGTGTGAAAATACTCCTGTGGTGGAGAGGTTTATGTCACAAACTCTCCACATTGACTACTGCACAGGTTTCTGGTAGGGTAAGTCCAGGATGTGGCCCAGCTGCTCTGCAGAGTCCAAGATATGCACTGCCTGACTGAATGTTGGATGAGCAAAGAGGCAGACTAGGATAGATCAGATATGTTTTATTTGGAGCTTAGTTGCTGTTTTTTCTGTCTGACAGGTGAGGTGGTCAGCGTGGAAAAAACTGTGAAGAGATGTCTTTTGGACACCTTCAAACACACAGATGAAGAGTTTCTAAAGCAGGCATCCAGCCAGTAAGTGCTAATGCTTTCTGTTCATTTATACTTAGTGTGCATCTCTGAGGTTGGAGTTCTGAGCAGGACAGAGGAACTCTCCCTTGTGTCATGCCTGTGATTTGGCAAAACTCCACACAGCTTCACTGTGTCAGGCTGTGACTCTGCCAGCTGAGTGCTTGCTGCATCTAGATCATGGCGTGTTCTGGTCTTACTCTGTGGTAAGTGGTCTGTAGGATCTCTTAAAAACGTGTTCCTCATGAAGGAAGGGAGCAAAACACATCCAAGGGCCGCCTCTGTCTTTACCAGGGCCTCTTGTTTGCCTTCCTTTTAAAACTTGCCATGTTGCTGAAGGAACTTTTCCCATACTGCCTAAGGTGGAATCTCTCTGTCAATGGCATCAGAGTGTGGCAGGAGGGGATCTGTTACCAGGCTGGGACACATCCCTGAGGTAGCTTTTAATGCCCTGTGTTGAAAGACCTAACTCTCCCAATGTAAGTTTAAATCTTGCTTTATTCAGCTCTTTAGAAAACAGATGCTGATGAAGAATGTCCCTCTGTGGGGTGAATGCCAGCCTGCCTTGCAGCTGGGTGTGGAGTGCCAAGCTCCCTGACCTTCCCTCTGCTGAACTGACACACCAACTGTGTGGACTCGGGAAGATGTAGATTGCATTTCAAATACAGTCACTTTGTTACCAATCCTTTACACACGTTTGGTTTGGTTTTTTACTGTTATTATTTAACAGTGACACCTCTATCACAGATGGAGAGACTTTTGATGCATTTGATTCTGCAGTTTCCTGAAAACTTTCCATTTTAAGTAAATTGCAAACACTCTCAGTCTCTTAAGCCTAATCAGAACAAGTTTTACCAGGCAAAAGGAAGATGCTTTCTTGAGTCTGTCACAATAATGTCTTTATCAAACCAGCCTCTGGTCAGAAACATGACTTAGGGCAAAGGCACTACAAAGAATCGTTAGCAATAGCTGTATTGATGAAATGAATCATGTTCATTCAGCCACACCTTCAAAAGAAGGAAAAACTGGATGAAATATGTCTGGAAATTAGTCTCTCAAAGCTAGTTTCAGTGAAGAGTGGCATCATATCCAGGCTTTTTGTGGAGAGGACTGATCTGGCAGCTGTAATCTAAGAAATGCTTCTCATTTTACCCAGAGCTCTAGAGATAAAAGCTTAACTACAGGAAGTGAAATGGGAGGAGAGCAGCTGAGCGAGTGGTGGTGCTGCTGAGGTGGGGGAGGGGTCAGGGATACTGTGGAAGAAGGAAGGGAAATGTAAGCAAAAAGGAAGGCATTTTTGCCACAGAGTTGGCTGTGCCTTTTTGCTGCAAAGAAGCAGCCTCCCAAGGAGCTTCTGGGCAGCCATCAGGACTGAGCGTGCTCAGGAGGGTTCCTGGGAGCTGAGTGTGAGGAAGAGTTGGTGTGGGAGCTGTGGTTAGCAGTATTTGCACCATCTGGGCATTGGCTGTGCATTCAGAAGTCCAGAGTCTGTAGTTCCTCTGTCCTTGTCCAGTTTGCAGCTTATCACCAAACTGAGCTGCTTGCTGTGGGCATGTGTTACCTGATTGCTATGTGTTGGCACACGACTCTTCTTTGAGTCCCCAAGAACACTCTGTAACTTCTTAAGCGTCACATTCCCCCGTTAGTAATCTCATTTTTGTTCCCTTCAGGAAGCCAGCATGGAAGGATGGCTCCACAGCTACTTGTGTCTTAGCTGTTGACAACATTCTCTACATAGCCAACCTCGGGGACAGCCGGGTAAGCAGAATGGAGACCACTGATGGCATCTTTCTTCTGCCCAGAGCTTTATGGGTTTTTTTGGTTTGTTTGTTTGTTTTGGATATCTGAGTTGTTGTGAGCTACTCAACTGTTCCTACAAAGCATCTTGTTTTGGGTGGGTACAGAGTACTTCCGTGTTGTCTCCCACAATGTAAAACAGTGGGGTGTGAAAGCTCTCTCTTGATGGTGCTAAATACCTCGCAATATCTGGAACAGAATATTTCAGTTGGAAGGGACCTATGACAATCATCTGATCCAACTGCCTGACCAGTTCAGGGCTGCCCTAAAGTTACACCACTGCCCAAATGCCTGTTAAACATTGGCAGTCTGGGGCATCAACCACCTGGTGCAGTATTTCATTATATAGAAAGAGTGAGTTTCTCTAAAAAGAAACACTTCCTGATGTCCAGCCTGAACCTCCCCTGGCCCTGCTTTGAGATCAGCACTTCCCTCTTCATGCCCTCTCCTCGGGAAGCTGCAGAGGGGGATAAAGTTGTCCCTCAGCCTCCTTCTCTCCAAACCAGACAAACCCAGAGCCCTCGGCCTCCTCCCAGGACATGCCTTCCAGCACCAGCGTGGTTCTCCTCTTCTGGACACACTCAAGCACATTCCCTTTGTCTCTAAGGCTGGAGTGCTCTGGGTGAGGCTGCCCTGGTGCTGGGCACAGCCAGACCATCCCCTCTGCTGACCCGCTGGCCACGCTGTGTCAGGTGCCCCCAGGATGCCATTTGCCCTCCTGGCGATGGTTCCTGCTGAGCTGCTGCCAACCAGCATCCCCAGATCCTTTCAGCAGGGCTGCTCCCCACCCACTCCTCTCCCAGCTCTCACTCGTGCTCAGCATTGCTCCCCCCTGGGCACAGAATCCAGCGCTCGGATTCAGTAATTCTGTGCCACTGGCAAGTGCCCGATGGTGCAGCCATCCAGATCCCTCTGCAAGGCCTCTTGTCCCTCCAGAGAGTCCACAGCAGTCCCAATTTGGTATCATCAGCAAACTTGGTAATGGCACATTCAACTCTCGCATCCAAATCACTGATAGATGTACTGAACAGCACCTCCTGCCTAGGAATGAGCCCTCAGAAGCACCACTGGCCACCAGTCACTGGCCCAGTGTGGGACCATTTGCTGCAGGTTGGGGCTCTCTCTCAAGAAATTGTCACTGCAGTCGTGGTGTTGTTTGATGATGGTATTTTGTCAGCACAGGCGATTCTGTGTCGTTACAATGAAGAGAGTCAGAAACACACAGCCTTAAGCCTCAGTAAGGAGCACAACCCCACCCAGTATGAGGAGCGTATGCGGATACAGAAAGCTGGGGGCAACGTCAGGTAAGCGCCTGAGGGTGTGAATGACCTAATCTAAACCCTGGCCTGATTTTGGGCCTGAGCACTGAGGTTTTGAAGTTTCCTGAGCCCAGTATGCATCCTAGTTGAGAGCTTGGAGAGAATCTGTTGCTGCCTGTGGGAAGCACAGTGGTGCCTGAGGTGTGTAAGGGTTCAGTTACTGGTGTTGGTTGATGGGCACTGGTTTCCCAGAGTCTTATGATAGCCAAGGCAGGACCCATATGAAAGCCTGGCTGTGGGATACCAGCAAAGGCATGCTTAAGCTTCACCTACAGATTTGGACTTACAGAGCTGGACTCTGTTAGTTAGTGTTGCTCCCCTGGGGTTAGCTGCTGCACTGAGGCTGCCTGCAGTAGGAGGGAGTTTTCCTGAGCCAAAATGTGATTACCTTAATGTTCTTGTGCAAAAAGGAGTTCATGGCTGTTTGGGGAGCTGGTGCCAACCACAATAGCTGAGTCTTATTTCCCTGGGCTAGGATCTCTCTCTTCTTTGAAGGCTGTTTCTTGATTTAATGGCGTCTCCACAAAAAGAGAATTCAGTGCAACTGAAGTATCTTCATGCCTGTGGAGGCAAAATGCACCCAGGGTGGAGAGGGGTGGGCTCAGTTCTGTTATGCTGCCACGTCTGGAGGGCTTTGTTCTCCTTATCTCTGGAGAGCACCTGCTGCTGCTTGCACTTAGCACTGATCTGTCCTTGCACATGGCAAAGAGATGGCCCAGTGCCTGTTAGCTCAGTTCAGAACTGGTCCCTGACTTCCTGGGAGCCTCTCCCACTGCTTGTAGTTCAATATTTTGGGCCCAAGAGATAAGCCACAGAGTGTGTGAGCATCAGATCTCTGTGACATTCATTGCTTCTTGCTTTTATCTCAAGCTGGGCTGCTTCGTCTACGGGGTGAATGAGCTTTGTGTATTCCCAGAGGGCACAGAAGAGCCTTTTGGGGGAGAAGATGATTGTTGGAAAGGTGAACTGTAGGAAGCTGTTTCTCTAGGGAGCTTGGTTAATTAAAAGCTTAATAAGCCAGAGCTGTTTCCTAAGGGATATTGTAACTTAGGTTTCACAGAACTGCTTGCTGCAATCAGTGGTTACTAAAGGCCAAGTGATCAGGAGCTAAACTTGCTGTGTCTCTCACTCCGGGGAGCTGCCCACAGCAGAGCCAGTCTGTAAGTCTTGATGTCCTGATAGACAGGACACAGGAGGGGCTGCTGGCTCAGACCTCTTGCCTCTGCCACTCTGTGCTTCTAGTGGAGAGCAGTTTGCTGGATATCTTGCCAAAAAATAATCTCTGTATTCAAACTATGCCACGAGGAGTTCAGCTCACATATAATTCTTACTTCCCCAGTTTGCTAGGCTAAGCAGGACTTGAGTCAGGGCAGGGTGACAGAAAACAGCCTTGAAGTCTCCTGACTTCTTTTTCTCCTCTCCCTCACCGCTTGTTTCCCAGAGCTTCACACAAACATACAGAAAGGGAAGGAGGCTTTGAAGGGAAGATTTGAACTTGCTGGGGAAGTGGGTCATTGTTTATACAAGGCAGATGGATGCACACAGTGTCCCCATCAGGCAGTGCAGAGAGATCCACACATGTGGGGAGGGCTCTCAGTGTTTTCTTTCCTTGTGCAGGGACGGAAGAGTCCTGGGAGTGCTGGAGGTTTCCCGCTCCATTGGGGACGGCCAGTACAAACGCTGTGGTGTTATCTCTGTGCCAGATATCAAACGCTGCCAGCTCACACACAATGACAGGTAAAGTGTGCCCTTGCATGGGGGGTGTTCTGTCCCAGCTCTGCTCAGCAGGAGCTGCACAACCTCGTTTGCTCTGTTGTGAGAGCCAAGGCACTTCAGATTGATCCCCCCAGAATTGGAGGATGCTCTTACTGCTGATGTCTCTCTGCTTCTGTTCCTTATCAGAGCAGTGGGATAATGCTGCTGCTGCTCTGCCAGGATACTGTGAAGGCTCCTCTTGGAAGAACCAGCCTCATAGCAATGGCATACACAAGCCTTAGATGTCCTTTGTGCTCTGATTAAGTTCACACACGAGTGTTCAAGCAGTTAGTTAAGGGTTGAGTTCTTGTGTCTCTGTCCTGTCCCAAGAGTTGTTTCTAGCAGCTGTAGTGCCCATAAATACTTTTGCATTTGGCTCTGAAATTTGAAGATTTGAGATACTTTTCCATGATATGATTGGCAACGACAAATTGCAGTGAGCCTGCTGACTCTCAGAGGTGAGAGTGTAACCCAGTACTGCTTCTTTTTCTGGGATTAGAGTTCCATATCAAGTGATCCACTAAAATATTTCTAAAGATACTCTTTGAGTATCAGGCACTGAAATGATGTCTTCAGAGGCATGTGCAGGCAGACCACTTCTGTAGATTGGTTGTAGTTTTCCTTGTCCTGGTGACTCTGGTTAGGACTCCTGGCTAATAGAGTTTCCTGTGTGGGCAGGGAGTGCACAGCAGGCTGTCTCCTCCATCCTAAAGATGCTGTCTTTGCCTTGGGCTTTGTATCTCCTCAACCTTCTGCAGCCTGTGGCAATATTTTGTGTCAGAGTTTTGTGATCACAGTTTTGTCATGTGCTTTTCTTTTGAATTTGTGTATTTAAATTACCACATGCCTTGGGAGTGTAGAAGTGTAAGGTGATGTACATGAGGGATTCAGCTGTGTTTCTATTTCCTTGCATTAGCCACTTCACAGGGAAAATAAATGAATGAAAAGGACTCAAAGGAAAGAAGCAGTTCTTAGAGAAACAATGGAGCATTTGACCAGGATGTCATATATGATCTTGCCAGTTTTGTAGGACTGCCAGGATGTCCTGTAAGACATCTAATGTCATACATTAGTTGCCTGGCTCTTCGGCCTGTATTTTGAATTGCCACCAATTGTAGGTTCCAAGGGGTTTTCAGATGAGCTTTTACGGCATCTTCCCTTTGGATTGGAGCATGGATGTTCATTAAATAGATTGGAGGGATTTTGCTGTAGCTGGGGAGCCAAAACTTCAGCGTTGGAACCTGTCTCCACTTGATTTCCAGGTTCATCCTGATAGCGTGTGATGGCCTCTTTAAAGTCTTTACACCAGAAGAAGCTGTGAACTTCATTGTGTCCTGCCTGGAGGTGAGGAGAAGGCAGCATTGGGGGCTGGGCTTGTCGCTGCAGAGGGCATGAAATGGACTTCTGCCAGAGAATCCTCCCTTATTCCCTTGGCTGTCTATGTTTGTTTTCCTTCCCAGTGCTTGGAAAATACGATGTGCTCATTACCTACCTTTGCTGGGAGCAATCACATTTCTTTGTCCCAACAGGATAAGAATATCCAGATGAGAGAAGGGAAGCTGGAAGCAGATGCTCGATACGAAGCTGCCTGTAACAGACTGGCCAACAAGGCAGTGCAGCGAGGGTCAGCCGACAACGTCACGGTCATGGTGGTCCGGATAGAGCACTGAGGGAGGAGGTGTGGATGTAAGGAAAGGGAGAGCTCTGTTGTGTGCATGCATGTGTGCCTGGTGGAGGGTGGGTCCTGCTGGATGCTCTTCAGTGTAAATAAAGACGGTTTTTTTCTAATAGGTTTAGCTCACTTAGCTAGTAGGGTTAAATGTGTTGACAAACCCACTAAATTCATTTGCAGAGGTGCCAGCAAGAGGCATCTGAGGGTGTGAGCTCTGCCAGCTGTTTCAAGTGGGGCAGTTCTGCTATCCATATCCTTGAGCTTTGTGCAAGACTTGGGGAGAGTCAGCAGTTCCAGAACTCAGTGGGAGCTCCTGGACAGGCTGTACCATACAGACTCCCAGATAACTAGGCCACCAGCTTGGCATGTCTATGGGCTGTCCTCTTCACATGGGGTAGGAAATCTTTTGGCTCTGAAGCTGGGCTGGGATGTTGCCTGCAGCTGAGGGACACAAGCAGTGCTTGCAGAGCAGCAGCATACCTGCCCTGTGCCTGCAGAACGTGTTGGAGTTTTACCACAGTGTTGGTATGGAAAAAGTGGCTGGAAGGTTTATTGGAAAAGTTGTTTTCACCAAATGGACTTGCCAGGCAGCTGAGCTTACAGGCAGGCTCTGTGCTTGTGTGTGCTATCTGAGGAGAAGGCATCTCAGGTTTTAGGTACTAGTCAGTGTCTGGTATCTCATCCCATCTCAGTGCCTCTGCCAGCTGTTGCTGCAGTGTGCTGTTTTCCAGAGAAAATTTGGCTTAAGACCAAATGACAGAATGAAAGCTAAATGTATTGGGCTACCCAAGCACTTAAGTTTCCAATTTCCCACCCTGTGTGTGAGCAGGCAGTGAGGGAGGTGAGCTGAGGCATCTGCACAATGGTTGCCTCCTTGCTCTGATGAGGCACAGCTGTAGTCCCAGGGTAAGTGGGCAAGGGTGATGTGGTGGTGCCTGCTGTTTGTGCATGGCTGTGAGGCTTCCCTGCCTCCTTTCTGTATCCCTGCAACTCTGGGAGGTGGTCCCAGCTCCTGGGCTGTTTTCTGGAGCATGTGATAGCTGCCCTGTTTGGGACAGGTGGCTTGACTATCTTACATCTATTTCTGTTCCAACAGTGGTCAGTTACACTTCATGGGCTTAGGCTAATGCAGCCTGGTGCACACTGACTCTCTGCATCTCCTGCAGAGGGCTGAGGAAGGAAGTGGCCCTCTGGCACAGATTTTGGGTCGTGCTTGTCCTCTGCCAGCTTGTTCTGCTCCCAGCCACTCCTGTGTACTCTGATGTAAGGTTGCACTGCAGGATGAGCTGAGAGGGAATGCCTTTGTTAGCAGCACACTCTCCTGTTCCTACCCTTGAAAGGCAAGAGTAGCTTGGAGTTGCTTCTCTTTGTGGCAAAAGAAGCCTTGATGGCAACCTTCAGAAAGGTAACTTGCTTTCCCTTCTCAGCTCCCCCTTTTCCCACCTCTTGCATTGTGCCATGCAGCAAGAGCTGAGCCATGCTCCCAGCTCGGGGGCTCCTTCCAGGAGGCCACTCTGAATTCCAGTGCAAGAGCTGGTGAGAGGAGTGTTAGCTTGTCCTCCTCTGTTTTCCCTCCCCCTCTCTCCTCTTACAACGCTGCTTTTCTTCCTTTTTGGAAAAGTTCTAAAAGCACAGCTCCAGCTAGGATTGGAATATGCAGTATTATGGTGCAGTTACTAACAATTACCATAAAATGTCCATTTTTCATGGCAAAGGGGAAAAAGGAAGGAGCAGGTCTCACCATACTTAGGAGTAGCCAGCCAGGAAGAAAAGCAGCCTCAAACCCAGCTTTAGCGGAAGTAAAAAAGCTATTTGCTTTAATTTCCTGGTAAGGCAGGGTCTGCAAAAGGTTTCCTGGAAAAGCACTCTGCTTGCCTCAGTGCTCAGCAGCGTCCTCCTACTGAGGAGAGCTCCAGGACCACCCCAGGGTGGCCCATGCACGAGTGCTCTGCATGCAGTTCTCCCCTGTGGGGCTGACTGAGCTTCTGTCCCCTTCCAGCACTTGAATGACCCTTTGAGTACCTCTGACTTAATCATCTTTCAGTTTTGTGATCAAGTGCACTGAGCTCTTGGTGTATCTCACCTGCACAGGACAGCTCACAGCTGGGCAAGTCCTGCTTCCAGACACTGAGTCTTTCTGTACCTTCTCAGGTGTGTGTAGTAGGAAGAGAGGCAGCTGATCAGAGCTGCCTTGGCTCATCATGTTTGGGGACAAGGAGGTGCTGCCAGGGCCAAGTTCCTCAGCTGGGCTGGAGTTGCCTGCCAGGAGGCTGCTGCCCACCTGATCATCTGGGGAGAAGCACAGTGTCGCTTTCAGAGCCAAGTCCTCTTTGCTTTGGGAGAAGTCAGCATTGAATCTGCACAGCCAGAGCCTGCCTCTGCCTCCTCCCCAGATCCAAACACCCCTACCCATAAATTGCAGCACGACAGCTACTTCACCAGGCTCCTCAAGGAGATGCAGCCTGTGGAGAAGATGGGGCTAGGTAGCACTCAGGCTATCTTGCAGTGTTGCTGGCACAACTTGCCCAGTGCTACTAGGAAATCAAACGCCCAGCCTTCCTCATCCTTCCCCTCCAGCCCTGCCTTGGTCACGTAGCCCCGTGCCCATCCTCAGCTCAGGCAGCTATCGGGGCCAGAGCAAAGCATATCTGTGCTGCCCACAGCCTGGGCCCTGTGCCACACACAGGGAGTGCCTGCTGTGGGAAGTCTCAGGACAGGAATTTGCTTTAATCGAATGTGTGGCATTATTGGGACTTTGCTTTGATGATTAGTGCAAAGGATGTTGGCTCCTGCCAGCAAACTTTCACTGCTCGTACACTGCAGGGCAGCTAAAGCAATACATAATCTGGCTTGGGCTGCTGAGACTGCCTTGGCAGGGAAGGGAAGTCCACTAAGGGCAAAAATGGACATGTGGGGCTTTGTAGCAGGCATGGTGGGAGCTGAGCCCTGGGGAGAAGGCAACCATCTGCTGCCACTGTCAGCAGTGTTTTCCAAGATAAACTTCCAGGCCTAGCCTTTAGATAAAAGTGAATGCCTTTAGGTCCTGATCAGGCTGCTTTATTATCATCATCTTTGTGATCTTTTGTCCATTTTCAGCTGGTTCTGCAGCACAAGCAGTATCGGACCAGACTGCAGTTCCTGTGTGAGCAAATTGTCTTCCCTAGGCTTGGTGCTGAGCAGGGGAGACACAGAGGTGGTTGGCAGAGGGAAGGGTCTGGCCGCTGCTGGCTCAGGTTCAGCATGGTGCCTCTTCACACTCCCAGCAGAACAGCACTGAAATCGGAGCCACTCTGAACTGTGAGGGCAGAGCTTGCCATGTTGTCCACAAAAACAGAGGCATACTGCCCAGCCTGGGGGGAGAGAGGGATTAGCAGGGCTGGGACACCTCCCTCCCCTGGGCACCAGGCATGGCCTGGCAGTGCCAAGGAGAGAGAACTCCCCTGCACGCAGCAACCAAGAGCTGGAGGAGCTGCCCCTGCCCTTCTTTCTAGGAAAAGAGGAGCAAAGGCCTTTAAGGCAGTACAGTCTGCTACAGTGCCCTAGCAGAGCTCTGCCCTGACTGTCTTTGGGCCTTGGAGGTCATCTGAGAAGCTGACCTGATGCCCAGCCCTGGGCTAGGGCCTTGGAAGGCACCTTCCTGCCCAGCACTGTCAGCAGTGGAGCTGGCATCACTAACCTGCAGGTAAAGGGTGCCCGTGACAGAGATGGTGAACAGGTCACTGCTGCTCCCCAGCTGGGATATGGTCTCCAGATTGCTGCAGAAGAGGAAGGGTAGTGGTGGGGAGGAGCATGCCCTTCCATGCCCAGGGACCTTGGGCTCCTTTGCCCCTCCCTGTCCCGGGGTCCCTGGCTTTGCCCTGCCGTACCTGTTGTGCTGGCAGCGGGACTGCACACAGATCAGCACCCGCAGGCTGCTCCCTCGGCATCCCTGCCCCTTCCTCCGCGGCTCCCTGCGCACTGTGACACAGCAGGGATGAGAGCCAGCCCAGACTGCCCCGGCAGGGCCACGGGGCTGTCTGAGGGCTCACCAATGTGCAGCGTGGTGCTGAAGCTGTAGTATCCTGCAATGGGGGCTGTGTACTGCCCGCTGGTCAGGTTCAGCCCTGGGCCACGGTGGAACATCCCCTCCCTCTCAGGCTAGGATAGGAAATGGCTGGAGTTAGAGGAGTCCCTGTGGCAGGATGGGGTCCCCTGCAGACAGGGAAAAGGGGCAGCCTGTGCACTTACGATGTAGAACAGCCCCAGCTCCTGCCACATTTTCTGCTCCACAGTGATGTCTTCTCGCGTTTGGCAATGGAAGGCTGCTTCCACACGACGCTGGGCCCTGGCCTGGGGCTTGCCTTTGCTGCTTCCCTCCTCACACCCTTCCCCAGCTGTCCTGCACATCTTTGCCATGCCTGACCCCAAACCCCACCGGAGTTTGACGTTAGGAAGGAACCTTCCCTTTTCCTGGCTCTGCTGCTCAGCCCTGCTGTGCCTTGTCCCGCTGTCCCCACAGCTCCCACCCTGGGCCCCCCACCCCGGTACCTCTGAGCAGGAGCTGCAGCTCCCTCAGCAGCTCCTCGGGCCTGGTGTGGGAGGCCGGGGCCGCCTCTGTCCCGCCGGCCTGGGCGGCAGTCGAGGTTGGTTTTCCCGGGGCCCTGGCGCCCGCTGGTGCCGTGTCAGCCCCCGGCCCGCCGCGGACGCGATCGCCGCTTGCTCTCCCGGCCAGCAGCATCCACGCCTGCCGGGGGTCCACGCGGGCTGCCCCGCGCCCCCCAGGTCCCGCAGCTACTCCCGGCGCCTGCGGCCGCTCCCGGGCCGCCCGCGGGGGTTCGGTGCCGGTGCCCGCGGCGCAGAGGAGCGCCAGGCACAGCTCCGGCAGCCGCATCCCGCCGCCGCTACCGGGAGGGGGCCCGGCCCCGCCTCGGGCCCGCCTCGCTGCTGGGCTCTGCCCTCGGGGCGCGGGGACCTCCCCGCGGGTAAAACCCCGCGTGGGCGCCTGCAGCAGGAGGTGCCCACCCCGCCTCGGGGGCTCCTCAGCGCGGCGTGCTTCTAGCGCTTCCAAAACACCCAACAACCGAAGGCGGAACAGCTGAACCGGCCGGAGGAGCTGGCTCTGGGCCCAGCCGTCGGGGAAGCGTCGCCTTGTGCTTGCCCATCCCTCTGCCACCGGTACTGTGAGAGACGGGCTGGGGCCAGGGCAGGAGTCACCGCACCAGCAGGGACTCACCCAGGTGCCAGCTGCTTCACCGTGGCCATGAGTCACTTCCCTGGGGTGCATGCTGTGTATCCCAGGAGAGAAACCAGGATTACGCACAGGCTGCTGCCCCCAGATAGCAATGTCAGGCTTTGATGGGATGAACCACACTTTGGGAGGCTCTGTAATACCCAATTTAGAGTTTGGGAGGGAGGAAAAAGCAGTTCTAAAAAAACCACAGTCACAAACCAAAACAAGAGAGCATTAGCCAAAGCGTGTTTATAAAGAAAAGCCTTTTCCCTGCAGCGCTGGGGGAGAACATGCTCCTGATGCCCTAGCCAGCGTGGCACAGGGGTTTCCACCTCCCACTCGCCAACCTGAACTGGCAGCAGAAAAAGGGGAGCATGGCTTTATAGGGTGACAGGCATCACTGTGGCTCTCCTACCACCCATGGTCACCCTGGAAAGCTTCTGTCCACTTGGAGGTGTCCATGAAGATGGAGGAGGAGCTGTGGAAGAGCCAGAGACAAGGCAGGGAGCCCTCGCGTGTCCAGAGGTCCTTGGCGCAGTCATACACCTCCATTTCTACCCGGTAGTCCCCATCCATGCCCTTCCAGTGGCCACCGGTGACGAAGAGCCGATCACCCAGGGCCACCATCCCACCGTTCTCATGAAGTGTGTGTAGGAGCTGCACCTGTGGGAGGGACAGGGTGAGATGTGCAGGGACTCTTTGGTGGCCTCTGAGGGGCTCTGGTGCCTAGTGGATGTGTGATGGGGGAGCAGGGGAGGAAAGAATGGGGTGTCCACAGCTCTGCAGGTGTTAATAGAGCCAAGGGATGAGTGGGTAGGAGGGAGAAGGGGGTGCTGGCACTGAGGGGAAGCAGCTGGGAACACCATCCCCATATCCCTGCGAGGGTGGTTGTGCCCAGTTCCACATCCCACTACCTTCTGCCAGATGTTGGCCTCTGGGTTGTACACGTAGACCTTCTTGGTGTTGTCCCCGATGAGGTAGATGAGCCCGCGCAGAGTGGCACAGCGTGGGGCTGAGAGGTACTTGGGGATGAAGGGGGATGTGATCACACTCCACAAATCTGCAAGGAGCAGTTATTAGCAGTGCATCCCACCCTTGGCTCTCGATGCAGCTGCCAGTGGCTGAAAAAAGCATTGCTATTTCAGGGGGAATTTGAAAGGGAGGACACAGACGAGCCAGGCAGACTAGCACCTGCAGTCCCCATCCCAGTCGAGGGTCTTGCATAAAAAACAGTGGGAGGTGGGGACATGGTTTGCAGTGGTGCTGTGGGATGGGAGAGCCTGCTTGAGAAGGTGGCATTGTCAGAGGGTGTTAGTTTCTTCTAAGGCAGGCAGCCTCCCCCCACCCCTATGCCTCAGAGATCCTGCTCCACCGAAGCTCAGGTCTGGGCTGTGTCAGACATCTGTGACTCAGGTCTGTGCTGCCAACAGCCACACTCCTGGGCCAGTGCCACAGCCATCACCACACCCTGTTAGCACCTGCTCACATCCCACAGGACTGTGCTGGCAGTCCAGGGGGTCACCTGCCCAGGGGTCCCCCTCAGTCCATCTCCCAGGGGCAACACTGGTGGGGTGTGGGAGCAGGGTCAGCTCTCACCTTGAACAGGGTTGTAGCACTGCAGAGTGAGCGCGTTGTACTTGACAGCACAGGAGCCCACCAGGTAGAGCTTGCCCAAGCAGCTGGCAGCTGCAAAATTGCTCACATACTTGAGGGCTGGGCTGATGGCACACCAGCTCTTGTTGTAGGGGTCATAGCGCTCCACCTCCACCACGTCCACTGTTGTCCCTGCAGGGTGACAGGACACCACAGCCACCCCGCTGCTCTGGGGCACCCATGGAGCCCCACCTAGCAGCACCCACAGGTCTTTGCAGCCTTACCCCCGATCACATAGATCTCGCCGTTGAGGACAGCGCTGGTGTGGTTTGTCCGGGCCCTCAGCATGGAAGCGATGGGCTGCCAGACACCATCCCTGGGGCAGAAGCACCACGCCTGCGTTGTTGACCACGTGTCATTCTGGGACCCCCGGGAGCCACCTAGAGAGAGACAGGTCAGGTGGGCCATATGCAGCTGTCCCGGGTATTCCTTGCCAGTGGCCAGATTTGCCCAAGCACAGAGTAATGAGAGGACTTTGCTCAAAGAGGAGCCTCTGGCCCCGCACAAGTGCCTCATGCTCATATCATCATCCCCTGTCCTCCATCCCTGCTACTTGAAGCCCCCACCTGCACCAGCAGCCCTGGCACCGACCTGTGACATACACATCGTTGTTCAGAGCCACCAGGGAAAAGCCCCATTTGTTGTAATCAGGGAAGTCGGGCAGAGCCATCCATCGCCCTGAAACCCAGCAGAGACAAGCAATGACCCCACAGGCAGCGATGGCACATTTTAAGCCACCCCTGTTTCAGGCCCACCCAACTCAACCCAACCAGTGTCTCTCTAAACCAACACTAGTTTGGCAAAAGATGGCTTTGGGGTAGACAAATGGTTAATTAACATGGAGGGAGGTGGACGAAGTGGGGGGCACTTACTGCTTTTGGGGTTGTAGAAGGCAAAGTTCCTGGTGGCAGCTGGCATTTCCAGCCCCCTCTCATCATCCTCACCATCCTCCAGCACACGGCCGCCAACCACCACCAGCACCTCCTCCAGCTTCTGTGGTGGGGTTGGGAGGTTCTTCAGGGCATCAGTGCCACTCTGCCCCTGATGAAGAGGCCAGGGTGGGGCCTTCAGGCTCCTCCTTCCTGGCTCAGGGAGTGGCATTTAGGGGAAGGGAGTACCCACCATGGTGCAGGATCGGGCAACAAGGGCCTTGCTGGCATCTGAGTCACGAACAAGAGGTTCAGTGGCAAGGAGGTTCTGCAGGTACTGGTCAGGCAGCGAGACAAGGTGGGTCAGCTCCAGCAGCTCCGGCAGGAACTGGGCTCGGGACCCTGGGTCATGGCGTACCCAGCGCAGTACAGCCTCAACCAGGCTCCGCTCCTCCTGCACCTGCAGCTGGTCATTGGAAAGGTAGACAGCCAACCTCTCCTTGGAGAGCTGGAGGAACTCCTCCTGAAGAGAGACGGCTTCAAAGTTCTCCTGCAAGAAAGACCAGGCCTTGGAGGAGACCTCAGGGCAGCCGTGGCTCTCACCAAACTCACAGATACCTAGGCAGTTGGTGGCATCCATCTGCTGCCGGAGGTAGCGGCTGCAGACCTTCTGGATAGCAGGGAAGTGGAGCTGGCTGGAGGTCCTCATCAGCCCCTCCACATTGCCCTGGTTGATGGTAATCTTTCCCGTGTAGGCAAAATCAAGCAGCATCTCCAGCGCACTGGGGTCTACCTCCTTTAGCTCCACCCGTGCTGCGATGCTCTCAGCGAAGTCACCGGAGAACATGGCGTAGAAGTAGTGGCTGCAGAGGGCCAGGATGCCACGGTGGCAGGGAAACTCCCGCCCACCCGCCACAAGCGTCACGTCGGCCAGTTTGGGGTTGGTGCGCAACTGTTGCAGCCCCTCCAGCACGCCCTGGGCGTGCGAAGGCAGGCAGAAGTCAAAGTCGTCCATGTTCCTCACCATGGTGCCGGGGATGGCCGTGGGGCCTGGCGGGCGGGCAGTGCCCGAGCAGCGGGAGGTGAGGATGCCCCTGCTAGGAAAAGGCGACGGTGTCTCCCTCTCCCCCTGCCGCGACACCCTCCCGCCCTCCCAGTGCCCGACTCACGGACAGCAGTGCCTGCACAAGTGCTCCCCACAGCCCCCCTCCCATGGGTGGCCGTGTTTGCTCCTCACCACGCCGCAGCTGCCCTGCCGGGGCGGCGACCGCCCTTCTGGGGGTGATTTTCGGGGTGATTGGAGCCCTCCCGGCACGGTCGCTCCCGCTCTCACCAGCGCTCCACAGCCCGGCCGGCCCGCGGGAGGGAAGGGACCGCAGTCCCGGCGCTGGGCAGGGACATGCCGCATGACACGGGATCAGCCGGGAAGAGGGACACGCGCTATTTTTAGGCGGCACCTGGACACTGCTCCCTGCTCTTAAAGGCACCGCAGGGGCAGAGCGGTCGCCGCGGCCCATCCTCGTCGTTGCCCTATCCCGCGGCGCTGTTGCTTTTAGGAAAGCCTCCCCCTCGCGAAGCGGTCGGCTGGGCACCGAGCCTGGAGGGACAAGCTCCCACAGCACCCTCCCTCCACCCCCTCGGTAGCCGCCGGGGGTCCCTGCGATGCCCCTCCTCGCTCCTCCGGCTCATGCTGCCGGTGCCGCTATAAATATAGGCCTTTATCTCACTCCGCCGCAGCCGTGAACACGCGGCGGCAGCCGAGGCCTGAAACACCCGCCCCGAGACAGGGGGACACTGGGGAGCTGAGGCGGCTCGCCCAGCTTAGCAGCTTTCTTCACCGCCCCGGAAATCCTCGCTCAGCTGGGACAGAACCGAGAATGTTTTTATTGCAGCCCGCGGCCTCCGCAGCCCCTCGGCATCACTCCTCCTCCAGGCTGAAGATCTCGGCCTCTTTCTCCTTCCAAAAGGCGAAGCTGCGATCGATGTAGCGGCAGATCTCCTCCCCGTCCTCCCAGGGGTCCCGAGGCCGCTGGGCCGGGCTGTGCGAAGTCCCGAAGTACCGCGCCTTGATGTCGTCGAAGCCGTCGCGCCAGCCGCGCCGCCCGGCCGCGATCTCGTCGATGACGGCGCGGTGGAAGGCCCGCACAGCCCGCCAGCCGTGCCGGCCCAGCTGCTCAAACACCTCGAAACAGAGCAGGTGGCGACCTCGACGCTCCTCGGGGGGCAGGTCCTGTTCCAAGATGCGGAAATAGCCCAGCATGAACAGCTCCAGCGACAGGCTCTCGTCCTCGGCCGGGCCGCCCCCCGCCGCCGACACGAACTGCTCCGGGGAGAGC
>VZRF01011049.1:321798-333512 GCA_013396875.1 Vireo altiloquus
CGGCGACGGCAGCGCGGGGATCCTGCACCCCTTCGGCGTGGGCCAGCAGCGCGGCCAGGCTGTTGACGGCGCCGGCCAGGCGGCCGCACCAATGGGGCAGGGGCTGCCCCGGGGCAGGCGGGGGGCTGCGCACGGAAATACTGAGCAGCTGCGCGGGTAATAGGGCGCGTAGCTCCCGCACCAGGCGCCGCAGCTCGCTCTGGTACACCTCGCCGCGCCGCCGCAGCCGCAGGCTCTCCACTGCCCTCTCCAACTGATGCAGGTCTGCCTCGGTCAGTAGCTCCCCGAACGGGCCCAGCACGGCCTGGTGGGAGCGCGAGAAGCTCCAGGAGCCTGCATCCTGTGGAGAGAGGCGGTCAGCGACTCCCGACAGCCCGCGTCCCGTCTACTCCCCGTGCCCCTCGTACCTGCCCTCCCGCCGGGGCCTCGTCCGCCAGTCGGGCCCGCAGCCGCCGCACCATCACTTGTCGCTTCCACTCGGGGATGAGCCGGCCCCGCTCATCGTGCGTGGGTACCAGGGAGTCCGCGTCTACCTCCGCGGGGTTCGGCCAGGGGGGCCCCGCCGGCCCAGCCACGCCGTCCTGTGCGGTTACAGTCACGGGAGGCTCGAAGGGGGACGGCGGCCGAGGGGACGAGCCGGGGGCCGCGGGCCGAGCCAGCGACCTACCGGGTGGGCGAGGAAGGGCTCCGGGATCCTGGCCCGCGGCGAGGGCTTGCGGAGCTTCAGCTCCATCGCCATCGATCTGCCAGGCTCCATCCCCTGCCGGGCTGGGCGGCTGCTGGGGGCAGAGGCGCGGGCCTCCTCCTGGGGGAGGGCAGCAAGGGGAGATGGGCCCCAACACTTCCAGGGCCCCCCCAGCGGAGGGGTGACCCGACACATCATCCCGGTCCTTAGGGAGAACCCTCGGCTCGGGGGAGAGCCACGGGTGGATCTGATTCCTTCAGAGGACGGGATGGAGCTGAGGAATACCCGCTCTCCCCCAGGGGTGCACTACGACGCCCCTGCAGCCAAGGACCGAGCCCGGGGCCACCCCATGGCCCCCCATGGCCGCCAGTCCTTCTTTGGGCATCCCATGCCCCCAGCCCGTCCTCCCGCTCCCTGGGGTGATGGGCTGGCATTCTTTGGGGATGGGGGTGCCCACTACCCCTGCCTCAGCCCCAGTGGGGTCTTACCTGCACGGAGCTGAGCTGGCTGCCGAAGTTAGGGGGGTCGGGTCCTGTCGTGCTCAGGGAACACCCAAAGGTGGTGCAGCTGCACCCCCGAAGTCCCTGTGTGGGAAGCAATGAGCAATACGAGGCAGGAGGGGAGGTTGGAGTGGTCGGGCAGCCCTGGAGAGGACAGGGGCCAGGGCTGCAGTGCTGGGGCAGGGCACAGAGGCATTGAGCATTGTATTAATATTTGATGGGGCATCGAGTGGCAGCACCAGGGCTCAGTGGGTGGAACTGGCGCTGTTCCTGGAGATAGTAGCTTGGTGACTTGGCTGCAAGCCTTGTCTTGCTCTTGGGGCCAATGGAGAATGGCCGAGACTGGTCATGGCCCCAGGCCAGGTGCTGGGGGCAGTGCCTCTTGCACAGGGGCACTGAGGGCAGGTTCTGGCAGTGGGGGATCTTCAGCAGAGGGATCTGCTGCACCGCTGCCTGGGCATGTGTTACTGGCATTCAGCCACATTTGCGTTCTTTCCCTCCACCACCATCCATTATATATGGCCAGGATGGACTCTTGGGGCTCACTTACATGTGAGAAATCCAATCGAGGGGCTGGAATAAAATTAAGAAGCAGCAGATCTAAGCCTATAAACACCGATTAGCTGGTGAGGATCCATTACAGAGTCAGCCTCTCAATCCCTCCCTGGCTCCAGTACAGGCTGACACCCAGCTCTCATGGGGGGGATAAGCTTATGCCACCCAGCAGTAGAGCCACAGTGTGAGCACAGGTTATACATTGCTGTAGGAGGGGGGAATTTGCTGAAAGCCCTTTGGCAGACTGTTGTCCCAGTGCTGTCTCCTCCAGCCTGGAGAGCTTCTCCCAGGATTGCATCTCTCCACAGCGCAAGGGTGTGCAGGTGCATGAGAGGAGAGGAGGTTCTGCCCCAAACCTCCATCTCGGCCTCTTTTCTCATCTTGTTCCTTAGGAAAGCGGGAGCTGGCCCCTTCAGGATCTGCTCAAAGAGTCTATGGGGACTTTCCCTTTCCCTTTCCCTTTCCCTTTCCCTTTCCCTTTCCCTTTCCCTTTCCCTTTCCCTTTCCCTTTCCCTTTCCCTTTCCCTTTCTCTCTTCTCCCTTTCCATTTCCCAGATGCATACCCACAAGGATGAGCAAAGCAGCACAGAAACAACCAAGGATGCCTTCTCTCCTCCACTTTCAACAACCTCATTCATCTCCACTAGTTCTGCAGCCATATCCCACCCCCTACCCAAGATCCCACAATCGTATCCTTCTTTCTCCCACAGCTCCCACTCCCAGTGCTGCAGTAATGAGCAAATGGGCAGAAGAAACCAGGCAAGGCCCTTCTCAGCATCCTGGTTTTCATTTCAGAGAAGCCACAGAGGCTCCACTTCAAATGAGACCAAGGGGAGGAGGTGCAGGTGGTCCCCTGAGGCAGCTCTTCTCCCCTGCTCCCTCGGCGGCCACAATGGACTGTCCTGCCCTGGCCCATTTCTGTCCAGCTCCTCTGACACTCTCTGGACACGCTGCTGGGGCGCGGGAGGGGCTCTGCTCCCTATCCCCATCGGAGAACCTCTGGTGCCAGCCACCTCCGGGAGCCGCCTGCTCCCACTGCTCCTGCTGCTGCCGCTGCCGCCAGCGCAGCACGAAGGGATGGAGCCGGCGGCGGCGGCGCGGGGCCAGCCCGGCACGGTCGTCCCGCTCCTGGGGCAGCGGGCGGATGGCCCCGATGGGCTCTCGGCACACGGGGCAGGTGCCAGCGGCGTCGGGGGCAGCCCGGGGCTGGATGCAGGAGAGGCAGAAGATGTGTCCGCAGGGCTCCACGGCAGCGGGGCTTTGGAGGAGATCCACGCAGATGCGGCACACCCTGACGGCTCGGCGCGCTGCTGGCTCTTGCCTGGCCTCTTCCATTGCTGCTGCTGGACTTGACTCCTCTCGGCTGCTGGCAGGACTTGATGGCTTGGCTTCCGCTGGTGGCACTCGGAGGCTCCTCAGTCACTGGGAACACTCGAAAGCTCGTCGGCTGCTAGTGTGTCACAGCCTGAGTGCTATGGCACTGCCCAGCGCTGGTGCTCATAGTTACCCACTGCCAAGTGAGTGATCATGAGTGGTGACATCGCAGGGTTCTGAGTGGCACGCCCAGGAGCTCCCCCATGCACAGACAGACCCTGTGGCACAAAGCCGACCTGGCAGTGGGCTGCACACCTCAGTGTTGGCCCAGCTCCCTTCCAGGCGGTCCCTGCTGGGCTGGGGCTGTGCCACTCACACTCAGCAGGACCTGCTCTGCAGAGCTGCTTTCCATGCTGTGTCCTGGTGCCTGGGGCTGCACCTTCCCAGGGGCAGGACCCTGCATACACAACACATCCAACATACCCTTGGTTGAACTTCAGGAGGTTCTGTTGGCCTGTTTGTCCAGCTTATGAAGGTCCCTGACAGTGCAGCATCATCTTCTGGTGTCTCAGCCATTCTATAGAGAACTCGAGCTAATTTTCTCTTTAGGACTTTTTGCTACACGTTAACCTGACACCCATGTCCGCCCAGACCCCCGCGGCTCCCACCACCACCTCGGAGTTCTTGCTGCACTTTTGCCACCCTGGGTTTTCCCACCTCTGTGCTCCAGCTGCACCAACCTGCCGAGGTTCCTGCTACAGCCCATTCAGCTTCCCGAGTGGCACTGAGACCAGCTGCTCCCCATAAGTTCTGCAAAAGGCAGCGATGCCTTAGGTTTTAACTTTTATATTTTTCAAATCCTGTACTGCCTAGTGTGTAACTCTGAAGTTTCTTGTGGCTCATTAGCTGCTGCTCTCTTATGCTAAGATAGACATAACAAAGCCTCTCCAGCTCGCTCTCCAAGGACACGCAGGCTGTCCTAGGCCCAAAAGTGTAAACCAACATCTTGGGGAAGGGAGAGCAAGCTTGGGGAAATTATATCATTAGCTAAAGTTTTAACTGGCAAATTTATGCTGATACGTAAATAGACCAAACCTATAAAAGTGTGAAGAACTCGGGAGCTGTCATCCATCTGAAGATCCACTGAGGCAGGAGCCTCCAGGCCTCTAGGGTGTAACCTTTGAAAGCCTTTCAAATAAATGCCTACCTTTATTCCCTTATTCCAGTCAAGTCTCTGTTTCTAGGTAGCCATTGAAGGCATCAGAGCNCTGAAGATCCACTGAGGCAGGAGCCTCCAGGCCTCTAGGGTGTAACCTTTGAAAGCCTTTCAAATAAATGCCTACCTTTATTCCCTTATTCCAGTCAAGTCTCTGTTTCTAGGTAGCCATTGAAGGCATCAGAGCCACCTCCTCGCTCTCCCGCCTCGCCCGAGCCGCCATCGCCGTGTGGGGAGAGGCGGCCGCGCTGGCGCGACAGCGCCCCCTGCAGGCGGGGCAGTCAGCGCCCGGCCGGGAGCCAGCAGCGCCCCCTGCAGGCCGGGAGCCGGCAGCGCCCCTGGCGGCCGAGCCTGGAACTGCGCCAGGGGAAGTGCCCGCGGGGAGAGGCTGGCTCTGGGCTCTGCTCTGCTCTGCTTGTCTGTCTTGGTATAACTGTATTAGTGAAGAATTGCTGCTCCTTTTCCTGTATCTTTGACTGAAACCCCCGTCACTTCAAAGTTATAATAATTTGGAGGGAAGGGGGTCATATTTTCCATCCCTGGAAGGTTCCTACATTCCTTGGCAGATGTCTTTTAAACCAAGGCAATGTGGAATGGTGACTTGGGAAGACAAACAGCATCACTCCACACGTCCCCTTCTTCCTCCTTCTTCCCCCTAGCTTTATATACTGAGCTTGATGCCATAGGGTCTGGAATATCCTTTGGGTCACCTGTCCTGGGTGTGCCCCCTCCCAACTCTCCCCAGCATGGCCAAACAAGGGGCAGGAAAGGCCTTGGCTCTGTGTAAACTCTGTTCAGTAGTAACAAAAACATTTCTAGATGAGCAACCCCATGTTCAGCACAAATCCAAAACACATTCACGCTAACCACTGGGAAGAAAATTAACTCTTACCCCAGCCAAAACCAACACACCTACGTTACTTGAAATTTTATTCGAATTGGTGATAAAACAGAAATACATTAATACCTTTTTATTTGGAAAACAATACTAGTTACAGATATTCTGCCACATGAAAGGGAATTTTCAATTTTCCATCCATATATTTTAAAGCATCTTTGTAATCTCCTAACATTCACAATCTTCCCCATCTTATTAGAATTAGGCAGGATTTCCCCTTTTCCTCATGATCATCCTGATTATATAAAGGTTTATTGCTTCCTTCATAGCTATTTTCAATTCATATCTTTTAATCCTAAACCAGGATTTTTCAACTCTCAAACTACCAAAAACCATAATTTGATTAAACAGCCATTTTTTTATATTACTACAACAGAAGCAAAAGGAAGTGCAGACCCAAATTTCCCTATATCCCAACTCCTCAGTCTGTACCAAATGTGCATAGTGGTCAGAAATGAGCCCAGGCACCACTGACCGTGCCTGTGCCATAAACACCCCCAAGGCTTTTGCACTGACACACAATAAATTAAGGTGCTAAGAAAGTGTTTTCAAGCTGTTAGGGCACTCCTCTGGGTCTGGGAAACTGCACATCTGGAACTTGACCTACCACTTCCAGGCACATGCTCTTCACAGCAGTGGCCACGTCTCCCACTTGGACCTCTGGTTTACCTACCTGAGCATGGGATCTTCTTTCACTGCTCACAGTGAGGTCCCTCCCACAGGAGACAGTTCTCTGTGAACTTCTCCAGCATGGTTCCACTCTCACGAGCAGCAGTCCTGCCAAAACTGCTGCAACGTGAGTCCCTCCCATGGGCACACAGTCCTCCCAGAACTGCTGTGCCGTGGGTCACTCTTCCACGGGGTGCAGTCCTGCAAGGCCAGGCTGCTCCAGCCTGGGAGCAGGGGTTCCCTCTCCACTGGGCCTCCCACTGGATCACAGCCTCCTCCAGGCATCCACCTGCTCCAGCATGGGTACCTCCCCCAGGGGCTGCAGGTGGATCTCTGCTTCTCCCGTGGATCCCCAGAGACTGTGAGTGGATCTCTGCATCCCCCGTGGATCCCCAGGGACTGTGGGTGGATCTCTGTATCCCCCGTGGATCCTCACAGGCTGTGGGTGGATCTCTGCAACCCCCGTGGATCCCCAGAGGCTGCAGGGGCACAGCTGCTTCACCACAGCCTGCAGAAGGATCTTGGCTCTGGTGCCTGGAGCACCTCCTGCCCCTTCTTCTCCACTGCCCTTGGTGTCTCTGTGTTGTTTCCCTCACGCGTTCTCACCTCCTCCTCTTCTCTAGCTGGAATAGGTGTGCCCCCCTTTGTTTTGATTTTCTTCTTGTCTCTGTTATCACAGAGGTTACCAACATCCCTAACTGGCCCAGGCTTGGCCAGCAGTGTGTCCATCTTCAGGGCCATCAGGGATTGGCTCTGGCAGACATGGTGGAAGCCTCCAGCAGCTTCTCACAGAAGCCACCTCCGTGGCCCCCCTGCTGCCAAAAACCAGGCTGTGCAAACCACCACACTGCTGAACTGCAGAAGCAGGACCACAGCACAGGTAGCCACGAGTCCCAAGGGAAAGGAGTTCAGTTTGCTTTTTGTCACAACTGAACTTCAGACTCTGAGGCTTCCTGGTGAAAACAGCCTTGAGCTGTACCTTGGTGGCTTCAGCAGCACTCTTGGCTCACTTGCCAGAGCTCAGCATCCTATACTTGACATACATCTTACATGTATTCTGCCCTGATGCCTGTGATGATTCATCTCCTCAGGGAGACCAGAGTGTTACCCAACCCATGAAATTACAGAGAGAAGTCTGGTGATTGCTGCTACTGCCAGTATGACTGCATGGCCAGAACCTCCTCCCACCAAGGAAGATTCTGTTCTCACTTGTATAGAAGCAGGTTATTTGTTGGTCAGACCTTTAGAGAAGTCTCTTCAGGCTTCTCCCTTCCTGTTCCACCTACACACTGGATATGAAAAAAGATCATAGACGCCTGCCACCAAATGGAGCAAAATGACTTCTGGACATCAAGACAAGGAGATCTCTGCTCAGAGACCACTAGTTGTGGACAAAAAGCAGTCAGTGTGAGCTACGAAAGAGAGACAAATGTGTGTCTGGGGACACTGGGGCAAGGAGGTTGGCATCAGCACGAGGGTGCATTTGTGAAGGCCATAGGGTGTCAGAATAAAGAGAAAATACAACAGTGTGTCCACAGGGGTGAGAGGGAGAGGAAAGAAAACAAGCAGACAACTCCAAAGTGCTGTCTGGAGAAATGTGTCATGTTCCAGAGGACAATGAAGCTTTGCAGAGGTAGGGGCAGTGTATTTTACCTGATCAAGCATCCTCCTGAGGCCAGCCTTGAGTGTATTACTTTGTATTCTCTTCTTCCGGGGTTGCAAGTATGAACTGCAGACATTTCCAGGCTCTTCTCTGAGAGTCATGACAGCTGTTCCCGTCGTGTAATGGCCTGCTGGGTATTCAGAGAGGAGATTATGTGAGCTGGTGCCATGTGAACATTTGAAGGGTGCTAGAGACAACACGTCAGGTAGACTGGACCCGGACTGGTCTGTGTTAAGCCACTTCTCCTCCAAGAGACACCAAGGGGAGCAGTGCCGGGAAAGAAGAGGCACCGGGGGTGAGGTGGTGGGAAGAGTGACGGGACAAGAGGCACGGAGAAGCGGGGACAAGAGGCACCGAGCAGGGGACATGGGCACGAGAGGCACCGTGGGGCGGGCGAGACTGGATGAGACACCGGGGCTTAACGCGGAGGAAGGAAGAGGCACCGGGAGGGAGTTGTCGGTAAGGAAGGAGGTTAAAGAGGGAGGTCCCGAGCCCTGCCGGTACCTGCCGAGGCCGCGCCGCTCCGGCAGGGCCGCGGCCCGCGTTTGTTGTTAGTAACGGCCGCGATGGCGGAGCGAGCGCCCCTGCCCGACTCGGTGCTGGTGCAGGTCCTGGCGCTGCTGCCGCTGCGGGACCGGCTGCGAGCGGCCAGGTAGGCTCTCCCCGGGCGGGACCGGCCGCCTGCCGCTTCCCCGCCCCGGCGCTGACGGCTGCTCGCCTCCCCGCAGGGTGTGCCGGCGGTGGCAAGAGCTGGCGCAGGACCGAGCGGTCTGGACACATGTGGATTTGAGCCCTCACCGGGTACGGGCCGCCTGTCCGCACCGCGGGGCGGGGGGCGGACACCGTTCCGCTCTGGGCAGGAGGGATGGGGGGGAGGCGAGACCACCCCGCTGTGGACAGGGACTGAGTCTGGGGTGGGGGGGGTGTCAGATCACCCTGCTGCAGGTAGAGGCTGAGGGCAATGGGGGGAAACCACCCAACTGCGGCAGGGGTGCCCTTCCCCACGCCATCCCCTGGAGTAGGCCCTTTCATCCCCCCAGATCACTCGCCGCACGCTGTGGCACCTGGTGCGCCACCGCCTCCCGGAGAGCCTGTGCACCCTGCGGATGCGGGGCACGCCTCGCCCCGGCGGCAAGCAGCGGCTCCTCTCACCGGCACTGCTGGCTGCCCTTCGGAAGCGCTGTCCCCAGCTCCATCGGCTGTGCCTGACCGAGACAGACCTCCGCCACGTCCCGTACGAGAGCATGCCCTCTTCTGTCACCACACTGGAGCTGAGCCTCTGCGACATCCCCGATGCTTGGTTCTGCGTCTCCCCTTCGGTGCCACCACCACAGGTACAACACCTCGCTATCCACAGCATTCCCACCTTTTCTGACCATCATCTTCTTGACATTTCCTCACAGAACCACTTGAAGACGCTGAGCCTTTGTGGCACCTACCGCATCACTGATATGGGGATCCAAGCAGCCGCTCCACACCTGGGAGAGCTTGAGCGCCTGATTCTACGGCACTGCATCATTGGTGATGCTGCCATGGTATTCATCGGGCGCCACATGAAGCAGCTCCGCTACCTGGAAATCAGCAATGCCTACTTCCTGACAAACAGGGGGCTCGTTGCTATTGTGACACTGGAGCACCTGGAAACCCTCTGCCTTGACCTCTATGATTTGGTCTCCCTTGGTACTGTTATCGCTTTGTTGCAAGTGCTGCCTCGCCTGAACCACCTCAAATTAGGTGGAACCTGCTTTGAAGATGAACTCCTCGGTAAAATTCAGGAGAATTTTCCACATTGCACCATATCTCACACTTCTTGACAGCCTGAAGTGCTATCCTTCCTTACTACACCTGAAATGCTTTTTTTTTTTTTTTTGCTAAAGCCTGTTTTCCTGTACATAACTTTGGGACAGAATTCTCACTGGCCTTAAACCATAACGTTTTTCCACATAAATATGTTAAAAAGCTTGTCATGTAAATAAGTTCATTAACAAGCTTTTGGTAGGATTTGCCCCTCCTTGTTTTCCATGGATCGGAGGAATAGGAAAGCCAGGAAGCACATCCAGCCTTTGGGAACCCCACTGACCAAAAACTGGCTGGGGTGATGACAAGTTTAAGCTCTATCTTCTCCTCTTACTCCACTGCTGAGGATCAGGCAGCAGCGTAATGAGCACAGAATTCAAGGAGTGAAGTGAGACACCTTTCTGTCACTGAAAAAATAGACCTGGCAGCCAAAACCTCATGATTTCCAATTCCTGATCCTTTCCTTCAAATTCAGATCTTCAAGACACTTGTCAGACTGGTCACGAGGATTCCTGAACACCTGGTCCCAAGAGCCAGACATCCCATTTGTCCCCAGGCATTGCTGGGGCTGCCGTTACCTCTGGGTTTTGCTGGTAACATCCATGTTTTCTCATCATCTGTTGTTGTCTGCGTTCACTTCTTCTTCCTCCCTCATCCCCCAATTTACTAACACCAGATAAGCGCCCAAATGTTATGTTGTTTTTATTAACAATTATTACTTATTAATTATGATTCATTTTTATTTTATATTTTAAAGCAAATATTGTATTTATTTAGAAAAAATTTGCAAGCTTTTAACTTTAATTTGAACCCGTTTTTAGGACTTGGGGGTTTTTTAACCTGCTTTGGCATCTCTCCTGCCCCTTAGGATAGCCTTCCTTGTGACAAGAGCATCCTACAGGAAACGGAACAGGACAACTAATGCCTCAGTTGAGCCTTTTCTGCCCTGTTTTCATTCCAAACAACCCTGTCCTCCATTCACATGCAATAAACCTTTGGGGTTTAGACAGTCCTGGATGGCAGTGACTTTCACTGTGGTGAAATCCTCATTGCTGTCAGGTGGCCTTTGTGCCCTGGACTCTTTTTTGTTCCTAAACCCAATCTCAGGATAACTTCAGGGGAAATATCCAAAGGTAAAATGTGCCAGCTCTGCTTTAGAAAGCATCCCAAGGCTGCTGACTTAGTAACTACCACTCTTTGTTTATCCCAGGCAAGGAGATTAACACTGGTGGAATTAGGCTTAATAAAACCTCCAGCATTCTCTGTTCCAGCACTCTCTGGGATGGGGAAGGACAGTACAACAGGAAAAGGAAAAATTAAAAACAGTAAAAATCCATCAGTCAATCAAGGCACAATGAGGGCAAGAACCTCAATGTTCTCCTGATGTTTGTAGCAGGATCTTTGCAATCCTGATGGCACAACAGAATTTAATATTCCCACAGTCACAACGTGCCAGTTTTCCATTAACTAACTGCTAAACAGGGAACAGCAATTACAAGTTGATATGGTGCAAAGTGGAGTGTTTTAGGTTTGGAAGCAGGAGGGGAGCTGTAAATATTGGATGACTATTGGCAAATTAGGGACATAAAAGACTGAAAGGTCTTTAATCAGCAGTTCTGGTTCTGCTCACCCTAACCACACACCTGCATGAAGCTCTTTGGACGGCTTCTCAAAGCTTTTTTTCTTCTGATTTCCAAATTCAAGGGGTTTCTACTCAGTTCATGTCCATTTCATCTTTTGCTGACTTGAGCATTTCTTCTCCCAAACCCACCTTCTAGGTGTCCATATGCACATCATTACATCAAAGCCCAAATGTTTTTAAAAATACATAATAAATGTCCAACAGAGACAGCTAAACCTTCAGCAAAGCCAGGACACGAAACTGGTCTTAGCATCCTGAGAGGAGCAGCAGTCCACAGCCCTCAAAGTGAATAGAAAACTCAGAGAAACCATAACATTTGGAGTTATCAATTGCTGCAGGGAGCAACCATTAATTACCAAGCTGCTGCTTTGCCTCTTCACACACCAACTTATACACACATACCACGATTTCATACATGTACGTATTTAATATTCATACCCAGGTATTTTATCAGACCCAAATCCATTTTATTTTCTCGGCCGAGTGCATCTGCTCATGCCTTTTGTGGTACTTTGCAAAGTATTTCCTATCTTCCAGACCTGCTCATTTTCTCACTTGGAGTAAACTCTCTCAGAAACCGGAGAAATTGTCCCTTTTTTAATCCAAACAGATGGGGAAGAATCACAATAAAAGCACAAACTGCCTGAGGAATGACGGGATGACGGGAGGAGGCGAGACCGGAGATGCGACACCGGGAACACCGGGGAGGAACGAATAGGCACCGGGAGCCGGGGGGTGATAGAGACAGGGGGCAGGAGGCACCGAGCAGGGGACA
>VZRF01011055.1:0-56846 GCA_013396875.1 Vireo altiloquus
CCTTAAATGTCATCGAGTTCCAACCCTCCTGCCATGAGGAGGGATGCTGCACACTGGACCAGGTTGCTGGGGGCAGCATCTCTCCTGGAACATTCCCATGGATGGGCAACCACAGCCTCTCTGGGCAACCTCTGCCAAGCATTTTGGCAGTGTGCTTCCCCCACACCTCTCCATGCCCTGTGTGACTTCCTCCCCTCCTCCTCTCATGTCCCCTTTGTGGTGGAAAAGGGGCAGATGTTGCATTCACTAAGGTGAACGCTTGAGGGGCTGGAATCCTGTGTCCTCTGTTTACCAGGTTCTGCCTTCTATCGTCCACTGCTTTGGCCAGCTGCAGAGTCCAGAGCAGGTGACTGAAAGCCACTTGCCCAGAAAAGAGCCGAGCCCTCAGCTTCTTGCCCTCGTGATTCCCTGCTGTCAAATGCCATCTTTTTATTCCACAGTGATCAGTCCCTTGATGGGAGCCAGGGACCCAGAGACTCAGCTGCAAATGATGTCACTCATTTTGGCCTTCCCTGCCAAAACCTCTCCTTCCCCAGCTATAAAACATCCTGCACTGGGCTCTGCTGGCAGGTGGGATCTGGAATGAACCTATAGATGCTTGACATCAAAAGATGCTTTTTGTAGCTCTTCTTGTAGCCCTCAGGATGTGAATTCTCACAAGGACCTCTCCTGACTCTGCTCTTCCACAGCCCCTTTGCTCCAAGTCCCTGCATCAGTTTAATGTGCTGATTTTGCAGATCATAGAGGCAACACTGGCCAAAATGGATGACACCAGGCAGGGTCCAGCTCTCCAAACCCTGATGCTCTGCATTGCTGGTAACTCGTACGGATGCAGACATCTCTGCTGCCTTGCTCCAGGGGAGCTGGATTGGAAGAAAAAAGCAATTGAGACCACCATCAACGAGGAGATGTGGGAGGATTTGGAGACCCAGAGTGCCTGAGCTCTGTCAGAGCAGTGGGCACACTCAGCCTGCATCACACGAGTGGGGTGGAGCATTTTGATCCTACATGAAGGTATCAGAAAGGGGTGCTCTGCCAACTCCACAGCCTGCCAAACAGAGGGGAAAATGTGTTGAAAGCTATGACTTCCTGAGCATGTTCTCTGTCTGGAATCTGCCTGCAAAACAACTCAAATTTCTCAAAGGGGTTCATTATTCAAAACTATTTGCTGAATAATTTCTCTGAGTAATTGCAGGTCTGAAGCTTGTCAGCAAACAATTCATCGTGAGCACCCGGGCATGCAGCTGTAACCATGCTCAGACTCTGGTCTGTGGGTGAATAACCCCAGAGTTGGGTAGGAAGGGTAAACAAACTTTTTTACGAAATCAGGGTCTTGGCAGAAAAAAAAAAAAAAGAAATTGTATGAGCTTAAAATAAGCTGCTTCCACCACGGTTTCTAGATATGAGTGTGTGAAAAAATCTGGCAGAGAGAACTTGGCACTGGGGACTGTTCCTGAGCTGCCACATCCCTGCACGTGGTGTGTGGCTCTGTCCTCCAGTTGCCCCCATGTCCCCAAGGGAGCAGCCAAACTGGTCCCCAGGCAGGGAAAAAAAGGAGCAGGCAATGGGCAAGGAGGAGCTGCCTCCATCCCTGCAGGGCCCTGAACATCATGGGTTCCTTAAAACTGTCTGCTGGAGGAACATATCACAGACCCACTGTCCCTAGAAAACATCACCAAGCAGCGCTGACAATTCACACACGCACTTGGAGAAGGAGCAGAGACCAACTGGAAGCGTTTCCACAATTCAAGGCTCAGAAAGTGCACAGTAGCACTGGGCTGGCTACCAAAGTCATCACTCAGGCTATGTTTCCTGCTGAAATCATGAAATAATAGATGTCAAATTAACTGGCAAAGCAAGATGCAAAGAGAAGTAATGCTTGCAGAGAGCTGGCATAGTGCCCATGGAGTTATAATAAGAATATTTTATTTGCCTGGGCTATAGATAAGTAATTTCTCTTCTCTCTCTTGCTGCCTCTGGGGCTCCTGAGAGTATATGGGTTTTCTTGGAATAGCTTTTCTTTTCCAGCAATCTCTAAAGTCCTCTCACATTCCACCAGCTCAAATTTATTTCAAATACTGCTAGACTAAACACAGTACTAATAGCTGGTGTTAGAGACTGGAGTATCTGACACACTCAAACTGCACAGATTGCAAATTTGAGGCTGTGGTACTTTTCAAAGTATGTCTGTGTGGGAGCAGGAAGGAGAAGAGGGGCTAACCTACTTCAACCTTTAGAACAGGCAGAGCAGGCAAAGTAAGAGCAGAAATAGAAAAAGATGAAAAAAACCACCCTAGAAAAAATAATTAATTGGCAGGAAAAAACCTGCTTCACATTGCAGTTTCCTAAGTCAAAATAAAACCACGGAGGTGCCAATAGGACTGGACAGATGTCAGCTCACCATCGACCTTCCCAATAAGTTACGAGAATCCAGAGACTTTTGCATGCAGAAAATCCTGTGCACAGTGCCCTGGAGCCACTACAAGGCACGTACTGCACATCCCTGAAAAGCACAGCAGGAAAGGATCCAACTGCAGCACGCCAGCCTATCAACTACACATGATTCAGATTAAGGGTAACTAGCATAAATGAAAGCCTCTGAACAAGGTGTCCAGCAAAATAAGGTTTTTAATGGGTCAGTCCCCTCCTGCAGGCACTGGACTCTTTGCTTAACTTCCCATGTAACCACAGCCTGGGGTGGGAAAGAACTGATCCTGTTTAATTGTTGCAGCCATTAACCTAAAACGAGTTCTTTGTAATTCTCTGTTTGGCCCAGGAGTGTTTCCAAATCCTTAGAAGCAAGTCAGTAGTTGTACCCTCGGTAAAACTGGAGGCATCAAGCAGGTGAGTGACTCACTGAAGGTCACATCATGACCCATTTGCAGAACCAAGAATATAAAATCCTTTGCCTCTCAGCCTTCTATCCCAATTGCATTCCTGGTGGTGTCTGATCTCGGGGAAGACAATGCAAAGGCAGTTCCAACACACACACAGGAATTTATTTGAATTACACTGCTATTGAAATAGCCTAGAAACACAATCTGTCAATTCTGTTTCCTTCTTCCTTCCCTTTTAGTTCTTAAATTTTTTCTTCTCCAGCCTTTCATTCTCAAAATTATTTTATTCTTCCTTTCTTCTTTTGTATTCTTAAACTCCTCATTTTGAAGTATTTATCTTTATTTGCAAAGAACGGACAGGAGAAACCAAGAAGTACATCCTTAATGGGAAGAGAGCCATTAAAACCACCTGCCAGTTAATCCTTTTGCTGCTGGTGGCTGCCACTTTCCCATCCTGACAGCAGCCGGGAACACAAGGGGGGATGGCTGTGCAAACGTGCAACGTGAGCTCAGGATTTTACTCTGTAAAGTGATGACAGAGCGAGAAGGAAAACACAGGATGTGGCTGGAGAGTGGAAGATGTTTCCTCTGCGACAGCACCGCCCTGGGAGCCCAGCACAGCCCCAGTTCTCACCAGTGGAAGTCTGGTGCAGGTGCAAAAAAGCAATCGAGTAACCAAAAACACAATGAGACAACCTTTTCCTGCTGCTTCTTGACCTCATCCTTTCTCAAACCAAACACTGCTGTTCTTTCAGGGGGGAATAAAATCCCCCGTTGCTTTTGACCAAACAAGAAACGAAGAAAAACAAATCCCAGTGCATCTATCTGTGGGTGACTGTCTGAGCAGGGCTGAGGAGAGCCATGCCTCGGCTCCACGCTGTCAAGCCTTGCAGCTGCAGGCAGGGAGCTGCAGTAGCACAATGGCCTCAGAAATGCCTTGCCGGGGTCAGGCAGATCAAGCCAAACACGTGTAGTTTCCTCATTTTTACTCGGAAGGCACCACGTGAGATCCTGGAGGCAAATTTACGGCATCTAATAACTCCCAGAAAGAAGAACCACAGAGTCATTTTTGTTGAAAAAGACCTCCAAGGTCAGTGAGTCCCAACTTTGATCCAAGATCAGAAGAAGAGAGAAAACCCAGGTTGTCTCCAACGCTTTGCCCACATGTTGGTCCTTCACCAGCTAATTAATCCCATCCTGATGGAATTCCTCCTGCCACTGCACTCCACTCCCAGTAAAACATACATCCCTAGAAGGGCCAAGAAAGGATCCTACAGAAAGACCTTGCTTGTGGCATCACGATCTCCGTAGTGTGGGAACAGGCTTGTCCAAAGCAAACACCAGCAAAAAAAACCCAACAAAAATAAAGAAAAAAATCAAACTCAGAGTTAAGAACGAGGCAGCCAATTGCTGGGTGTTCCTGCACTAAGTGGCATCCCTGCAAGGAGCAAGTCGGAATATTTTAACCAAAATGTTCCAGCAAAGAATCTGTTTCTGGCAACTAAGCTGTATTGGAAATTTCCTTCCAATCAGCATGGCCAAAAAAAAAGCATCTAACACTGACAGCAGCAGCCTAATCTATACTGAAAGCTTTTTCCTGAATATTGGAGAAAAAAGCAAAGACAGAGAGAAAAAATAACCCAAACCCACTCCAGCCCACCCCACCCCCCAAAAAACTTGTCCCTCATTGTCTTTTTAGCCTAAAATAATAAGAGCTAGATTTTCACAGGCATCTCAATTCCAAAGGCAAACTTTGCAAGCAGGCAGTTTTCCTACTGAAAATAAAGTGAAAAGCACCAATCCCAAACCTGCAGACTTTCCAAAAGCCAGGAACTGTGTCCAAGCACACTGACCTTTTGCTAAGCTCTAAAAAATGTAATAAATGCAAAGTGTAACAGCATCTGGAACCTGCCCTGACATCTTGAATTCAAATTCTCACTTGCTGATGAAAGATTCTGTGTTTCTTCTTTTAGACAGGTTTGCTCCCAAAAACCTTGCTGTAGCCTGGAGCCACAGCTGTGCTGAGGGCCTGGTCCCTGAGACAATTTTGGTACACGAAGGGTCCTCACCACACTGCAACTTCATCCTGCTGCTCTGCCTCCACCTGGTGCTGTGTGATGGAAGAGAAACATAGTTCATCCTGGTCTTACAAAGGGCTTTTGTCTTCAGGCTGCTCCCAGCACCCTGACTTTCCCCAGGAAAATCTGTGTGTACGGTGCAAAATCAACCCAAGGATTGCTTCTATCTGGGAGTATCTGTGGAATAACACTATGAGCTTTACTACCCACCATGGGCTGCACTCTCTCTCCTGTTGCAGCTGGCAGGGCTTCAAAGGAAACCTGATGCTATTTTGAGAATCCAAGAAATCCAGGAAGCTCAGACTTGAGGCATCTAAAGGAGAAGAGGGAAACCCCAGACGACCCCAATTCCATCATTTTGGGGTTAACTCCTAGCCCCACTAACCAGGGGCTGGATCCTTGCAGTGGAAACTGGAGGGTGAACATGCACCCTGTTCACTCTTTGGCTGCTGAGGGCAGCTGGAACAGGAAAAAATCAAGCAGGTTCAGGGATGGACAGCCAGAGGGACATCCACAGTCACCAGCAGAGCTTGACTGTCCCACACTCTCAGGACCCTGGTGGCTGCATGGCACAAGCATTCCTGGGATTTGCTTAGGAGAGCTAAGGAACAAACTGGGTTAACCAAGAGAAATGTCCTAGAAACAACAATCCATTGCAACGTGCTGATTGTAACCACAAAAATGATCCTCTGCTGATAAGAAACAGGAGACCATTGCTTGCATGTTTTTCACTCCATCAAAAATTAAACATTTCACATGTGTTCAGCTGCCCAGGACGGTGGATTGGTTCTGACACCTGACTTCACATACACTCAAAATACATAAAATACAAGGGAAGATAATCAAGAAACACAAATCTAGGTCATTGTGACCTGAAGCAAGAACCTTTATTCAGAAGACCTGCATGCCCAGACTACTACTGAGTAGCTGTGTCATGCCAAGGTGGGTCCCCCACTGTGCACAGCAACACCCAGCACTTGGGAAATGCTCATATATACTCAGTTCACTGATTTACCATTAGCTAAAGGTCACCAAAGGCTTTGTAAAAAGCTCTATCCTCTCAGCATGACCATTCTAGGTGACAAATACTTCTGATTTACCCAAGACAAAAAACATACAGAGCCAGAAATCAATAAAGCACACAAAAGTTGAGGGAAAGAAAAACTGGAGACAGACAGAAGTGCCCAATAACATGTGAAAGGTCATTGGCACCATCTCTCTTGGACTTCCACCCCCTGTGGACATTGCCTGCTTGCAGAGACTGACAGCTGGTAGAGCTGCAAGGCTTCCTCCCCCAGCACAGGCAAGCAGAACCTTAGACCACCACTCTTTCTACTTTGCTCTAATGGTCCAAGTCCACAACCCCCACCACCACTCATGAAGACATGGGAATTTCAGATAACCTGTCCCCACATCGTGTATCAGAACCCCTTGGATTTTGCCTGCTGCACTCCAATAAGCTTTCACAACCTAATTTTTCAATTATTTATTTTTTCCTCTACTTTGGCCCCTGCTCTTCCCTGGAAAAGCAGACAGGACAGGTCTCCATGCTGCAGTAGAGGGCCCCTGGTTTCTCAGCAGCCCCTCTCACTCAGCATTTACCCACTCCACATTTTGTTTAGAATCCCCATTTTGTTTAGAGATGCCCTCCACTCCCCCCACCCTTTATATCCTTCAGAAACACATCCCCAGCCGTGCTCCACTCCCTGCTGACCACTCTTTTGGCCAACACTGCCTTTTTAACACATCTTCTTGGCTCTTCTCTGTCCCCTGCACTCCTCCCATGTTTTCCACAGAGACCTGTGTAGTGTCCAAACAAAACAAGAGTCAGTCCCAATGGCATTTTGTTCCATCCATTTTGAATTCCTACAATGACAGAGAAATAAACACTGAAACTGCAGCTTCTCTGCCACAAAATGTGGCTTTGCCAAAGCTGCGTGTGATCCATCTGCCTAGGGGATAAAACATGGAATTCATGAAGGCACTGCTTCATGGGTCAGGAGAAGTCTCCCTCATTTGTTGAACACATGGTTTGGGTAAGACTGGGAGTATTTTGATACTGGCACAGTCTGAGGATGAGAGTCTGAGACAAAATTACAAACCTCCTCATAAGGTGAAAAGCTCTAGCCCTGCTAATGGCATCTCAGCTCGCTGAGCACACTCTGCTCAAGAATGCCCAGCATTTCCCAAGATGAAGAAAGACATTTTGTTCAGATTGATGGTACGTTCTGTGCCTCCTCCTCCTCTGGAAGGCAGCCAGAGGCTGAGCAGGATGATGAGCTGGGACCTCTGCATTTCCGTGGCAATGTTTTGCTCACGGACCTGTGTGAGCCCTTGAGCTCTCCAAAGCATATGTACTTCTTGAATCAATTCAGTTCTCATGCCAACAGCTTCCAGACCAACCCCACGGTAAAACATGTCTGGATTGAGGCAGTTTTGTATGGTTTTCACTGCCAGCACTCAAGCCCAGCACTCCCACCTGGGTCACTGCTCCTCCTGGAGAGCTCCAGACCTCCTGTGGACTCAGCTCACACCCAGGAGCTCTCCAGAAAACAGGTGTCTATCACTCCTCCTTTATGGAGGACAAACAGGAGGCAGCCTGAGTAACTCACCAAAGGGCTCACAGCAACAATTAGCATCACTGATAATTAAATACATGCTCCTTGGCTCTGTCTCATGGTCTGAGGAGGAAAACATGGTCCATTGCACGAGTCCCTGGGTTCATGTCAACCCCTACAAGAGAAATTCCTGCTGCCCTGCATCCCACCACAGCCTGGGGGTCACTGTGTCTCTCCAAAGACAATGGACCAGGTCCAGACTTCACAGCCCAGATGGCAAGGACACCAGCACCTGAAAAGCCAAATATGAAAGGCAATAGCCCTGAAGTATAAACGGTGAGAAAAGACTGATGAACAGTCACTTTTACTTGCCCTGCTTCCCCTCTGGGGCAGTCTGCTGAAATTACTGCAGCATTCTCTGTTAGCACCTCTGGTTTAACTCTTGGGGATGTCCTGGGCAGGGCTAAGCATCAGACTTGAGGATCCTTGCAGGTCTCTTCCAACTCAGGATAGCCTATGATGCTATGATTCTGTATTTTTTTTTAATCACCTCCTTCCATGAGGCTTTCCAGAGCCTTTAGTACTCAGTGGCAGCAATTAATTTCCCAGTCTCAGAGACAGGCTCACCTGCAGCACAGGTTGCACAATAAAGCTCCTGCTGAGCACGGGAGCCACGCTGTGGGTTTGGGTTGTGCTTTGCTCCTCGTCTCGCAAGGCATCCGTGACGGGACCTGCTGCTGACAGCAGGTGCAGGAGAGGGACTCCTGCTGCTGCAGGAGCCAGGCCAGGGGGAGCAGCAGCGGCGTCTGTCAGAGCCCAGGAGCACAGAATGGGGTTTAGAATGGGCCACTGCGGAGTGGCTGCACTCCCCGGCTCCCGCGGAGCCTCGCCCAGACACAGCAGCGAGAAGAGGCTCAGCTAGCGCTCCCGAGCATCGCTCCCGTCCCGGCACCAGGCTCTCCAGCATCCCTTCTGTCCCAGGGCTCTCCAGCATCGCTCTCCTCTCGGCAGAGGGCTCCCCAGCATCCCTCCCATCCCAGCACGGGGCTCACCAGCATCCCTTCTGGCCCGGCACCGTGCCCTCCAGCATCCCTCCCATCCCAGCACGGGGCTCTTCCACACCACTCCCAGCACGGCATGGCACTCTCCCACAGCCCTCAGGGCAAATGCTACCCAGCTCCTGCAAGGACAGACCTCAGCCTGCACAGTCTGAGCTCGATCCCAATCTGATTGAACCAAGGATAGAGAAGAGCTGCGCTGTGCCAGCTCCAGAGCCAGCACCACCCACCCTCCCCATCTCTTTCCCAAACAGACAGGTATCAATGGCTTTATTAAATTCTGCTTTATTTATCCCTCTTGCCCTTGACTAGAGGGTTTTTGAGCAAGACCAGTGTGGGCAAGCCCTTAAATTCAAGCAACACGACTTTCTTTTGAGCCACCACACCCCACACCCTCCCTGGCACCGCTGTGCACCACAGCCCCGCAGCACCCTGCCAAGTCACTGGCTTTCCCCCGCGGGCGCTGGGAAGGTCCAGCTTACCTAAGAAGGAACAAACTAGCTTTTCTTCACCACCCTTTCAATGCTGCCATTCATCCCCTGCCCTCCATCCTCCCAGTGCCACCTTGAAGGATGCAAAACACACAGCCAAAACACTTCATCCCACACGTTGTCCCGGGGTGAATGTTGCCCGTGGGTGATGGCTCTATAATTTTGTCTCCCTAAACACAAGTGAATTAAAGGGTTAAGGCAAAAAAATATTGAGATGCAAAGGTACCCACGTGTTAAGGGCACCTCTACCCTGGCAAAGTCGTGTCACTGTTCAAAAAGCAAAGAGTTCTGACAGTAGACAACCCTTTCCTGGAGGACACAGGGGCTGCATGTCACATGCAGGTCAGGTCACATGCATCCCTCTCCACCAGAGAATCTGGCATCAAACAGCCAGGGACCAAATCTGTTCAATGGTTGTGTAAAGATTTTGGCTCCAATGCTGAGCAAGCACTAAAGCTGGTTTCAGTTCTACCCAGCTGGAAACATCTTGGTCAAACCCCAGGTTATTTTTGCATCTGCACATCAGTTCTGCCTCATTAGAGACTCCGTGCTGACTTTGGCCAAGTGGTCAACCCCAGGGGAAAGCAAGCCAAGAGGGAAACAGGACACAACTTTGCAGGCTGAGCATGAAATGACAAAGGCAGGTTTATTCAGACACAAATAGCCTGCTTCAAAGCATTTTCCACCCCTCATGAAACTGATACTAGCATCATAACCATCTACATTCCAGGACTTTTAGGCCTCTTCTGACTTCAGGCCAGCATGGATGAATTCCCTCTGCCATTATTTGTCAAATACCAAATCCTAACTCCTTTAGGAAACCAGGGGGGAAGGAAACATGGCTGGTTGAACTCTATGTCATTCTCCCCCTCAACATACACACTTTCACATTATGAGAACAGAGCAAGAAACCCACAAAAAATGCACATTTCCAAAGCCAGAGGCTACATCCCAGTTCTGGCAACTCAGTGGTCTTACCACAAAGCTCAGCGCAGCCTGGATCCCCTTTGACTTCTTAACAATACATTCACAGTGGTGGCAGGGTGGGGAAGAAGAGCTTCAAAAGGGAGGAGCAGCAAGGAACAAGTTATTTTGAATCCAGAAGCCAACCACTGCAACATGAACAGTCCCCATCAGAGTTTTACTGCTCCTCCCGGGAAGAGCTTTGAAGCGTGGCAATGGAAAATGAGGAGAAAGCCAACAACACCCAGCATGTCGGTTGGGGACGGTTCTGCAAGCACTAAAATGTCCAAGATATCAATAAAGGCTGGACTTGGTGAGGTGAAAAAGAGAAAATAGAGAAGACGGGGCCCTCAGTGGCCTCAGGCCATCAGTACATTCCCCTGCCTGCAGCTCCCAGGGAGGCTGATGAAGCCATTGGGATGCAGGCAGCTTGCTCAGCCTCACACATGGGGTGTTTTGGACCTCAGTGTGATGCAGGGTGGTGTTAGCACATAAAGCTGGAATTTACTCACTTCAGCCAGCTTTGGACGCGGAAAGAGAAATCAGCATGTTCCAAGTCTCCCCTGTCTAGCCAGTGTCGGCAAGGGAAGGGAGCCTTGGAAAAACCTTTTTCTTCTATGGCTGTTAAATCACAAGGCAGCCACATGGAGAGGACACACTCTCACACCACATGGAGCAGCTGCTGGGTGGGTTCTGTAGCCATTTTTCACCTCTTCTGCCTGTTGTGCAACCAGGACCTTGCTGCCATGGCCATGAATCACAGGACAAGTGTGGCTGGGGAGGCAGCAGCTGGTTTGCAGGGTGGCACTGGGATACAGCAGCCAAGTGCTGCACAGAGGGGCAGGAAGAGAGAGGACCAGACCAAGAGGTGCAGGGGAAGCAGCTGGGAGGAAGCTTGCACGGCATCTGCACTACGGTCCCATGCCCACACATACTAAACATCAATTACATGGAAATTAAAAGAGGAAAAAAATAAACACTTTGAAAAGACAAGAGACGAAAACATCCATGCTGTGTTTCTGAAGAGCAAGATGAAGCCACCCTGAAGAAATGTAAATGTAGCAGGAATCAAGAGACTCCTGGGATTACTCATTATAGGAGACGAGACTCTACATCTTTCTGTTTTGCAGCAATTAAGTGGTAAAAAAATTGAATAGATCAACACTTTTCTATTATTAGTTTTAAATAATGACTCAGAAACAGGCACTTCCTTTTTCCCCGAGCTATGAGGAGCTAAGCACCAAGACCCTGATGATGGCTTCAGGTTCATTTAAACTGCAAATATCTCTGCAGAAATTACAGGAGAGTGGTGTGAATACAATGAGAAACAAACCCTTTGTTTTGAGTACAACTACCAGCAATTACCTCTCATTTATAGGTTAAAAAGCTTGATACAGCATATTTGTAAGGAAGAGCATGCAGTGCCAAGATGTACTTGTGCAGAAATTGGGGAAGTGAGAAGAGAGAGAAAAAAAGTCAAGCCTGCTGATAACCTTGGACAGAAACTGAGTAAAAGGCAAATATAAAATCTCCCCAAAATACAGAGCTCTCTCCCAAGGCCTGACCCTGGACCTTAATCATCAATACCATCCACAGTCCAGGGAAATAATTAGGCATTTCAGCTCTGAAAGAGTTGCCTGCCTAATCTGCTAAGCAAACAGTTTCTGCAGAGCAATTCAGAGAGCGAATGAGAAGCAGATTCAGCTGATGAGACACAAAAAGTCTCTAAAGGCATTAATTTCCTTTGGGAAGCAGCCCACATGCTCCCAGCACAGTGGGAACCATCACTCCTGCAGCAGGTCCCAGCAAGGCAGATGATCAAATCTGCATCAGCCATTTGGAATGAGCAGAGAGGCAGTGGATGAGGATGTGGTGTCACGCACAGCAGCTGAAATGCTGAAAACAGAAAAACTGAGTTCACCTTGACATCTGCTTATTGAAAGAAATCTTTTCTATCTTCCTCTCCCAGGGATAAGTGTCTGCATCCCTGACATGTCCCCTTAAAGCAGGCACAGGGATGATGAGGACACAGCACAGTTCTCACAGGACCTGCACTGCAGGCGGCAGTGACCAGGACATGGGGCAGAACACCACCAGGGCCAGGCCAGCTCGTCCATCCAGGAGCACACTCTGCCCACCCTGGCTGGCCACAACCCCTAAGAACTTTGGCACCCTCCTAGAATGGGACATGTCATGGGAATGCTCCACACTAGCAAGGTATAGGGGGCTGAACCTCAGCTTTGCGGACAGCAGAGTCCCACAGTACTTTGCCAAAAGGTTAGGCAGTGCAGAGGTGCTGTGCTGACCACCTGCATGCCCCAAAACACCCCACAGGACTTGTGGTCACTGTCAGTGTCAATGCCATTTCCTTCCTGGGACCGTGGTGTCATGCTCTACACCTGTGAGCAGTGTGAGTCACCAGAGTCCTTCCAGGTGTTCTTCCAGGATTGTTTGGCAGAGTCAGGCACTGACCCATCCCACTGCCTCAAGCACAGCTTAGAGTGACCACCAGCAGACCTGGCACCATCAACATCCCAGCCCCCAGAGAGATCCAAGTGCTCTGCAAACCTTTGACCTCCAAAACAGCAGCCCCGAGACAACACACAGAGGCAGGTACATAATTTCTTAGTGTTTTCTTTTACTTTTTTTTTATTCCTTCCCTTCCTTTGCCACGACACATGATTTGTTTTAAATATCTTAAATATATTAATTTTTAAAAAGTATTAATAAAAAGCTACTGAAGGACACCATTGGCAGAGTGACCAAGGGCAGCAACCCCTTGAAAAGTATGGGGACATTTTAAAAAACAGAAAACAAATGATAACCCAAAAAAATGGCATTTTTTGCATATGCACAGCTGGCTGGAATACCCTGGACTCTGGCATTATTGCAAAAATGTAAGGGGAAGCAGTAGAAAAAATATATTCCATTGTACCAACCTGTGTTGGGAAGGGAGTTAAGAGCAAAAATGAGGAGGCTTTAAACATTTTTGGTATTTCAGATGTTCCCTCCCACACCCACTGCCCAATCACTTTCAGTCTTTAAGCAAGTTTTCTGGCTTGGGGTAGCCAAAGAGTACAAAATCTGCTTCATAAAGCTTGTAGAGCTGCTGCCTCCAAGCCAGTGGGATTTTGGCAAACCAGTTATCTTCCCAGCTGCTGGCAGTCCTGTTCCGGTAGCTGGGCGGGAAACGAAGCAGCCTGTCCACTTTGAGGAGCTGCAACAAATAAGCAGCATCCTCATCCAGCGTCTCCAGCTTTCCGATGAAATCGTAGTCTATCTGGCACGGGTGGCACAGACGGTAAACCTGCCTCCAGTGCTCATTGAAGGGGGCCATCTTCTCTGTCCTGGGATCCAGTAAGTACTGGATGAAGTCAGAAAAGGAGACTTTGAGGCCTGCCCCGAAGGCCTCGCTAACGGAGGTGGGAAGGTTGGTGTGGTTGGAGTAGAGCTTTAGCATGGGGATGGCGAAACGCCTGTAGAAGTCCTCATTCTCCAGCTCGAATTTGCTGCGGAAGGCGGAGATGAGGCGGACAAAGGGGTCTCGCACAAAGAGGAACTTGGTGTACTTCTTCAGCTTGATCTTCATCAAGTGCCGGGAGAACTTCCCGTAGCGGCGCCAGAATTTGTTGAACGTCAAGTGGGTGCTGGTGTTGTGGACGTGTTCCCGGGGGATATCCAGAGGGTTCCGGTAGGGAACCCCCTGGTCCAGCAGGCTCTCGCTCAGCACGATCATCACACGTTTCCAGTTGGTGCAGGCCACCTTGGGCACGTAGCAGTAGATGATGCCGTGGCGATCATCCACTATCAGGTGGTTGAGCTCGTAGTTTGGAATGTCATCGAAGGAGCGCTCCTTGGTGGGGAAGGTGAAGCTGGAATTGGCACAAAACTCCCGCAACGTTCTCTGCCTCTCTACCTGCAGCTTCTCTTGGTCCAAGCTGTTCCTGTCCTTGTGTGTAGACCAGTCATAGCCCCGCACATTCTCCTCCAAGTTACTTACCACGGGCTTGTTGGAGCCCTGGACGAGGAGCTGCTCTGTCTTTCGGGGGATAGAGCTGTTCTGTTTCAGGCTCGAACTAAGCAGCTTTGCCAAAAATTCATCTACATCTGGCAAGGCTTCCCAGTCTTCAGCTGCCTCAATGGCTCCTGGGGAGCGGGGTCTGGAGAAGGATGTGTGCAGGTAGAAGTGAGCCGTTCCCACGTTGTCCCAGTACACAATAATCAGGAGGATCATGAAGATGGAGACCAGCACCACAGACAGACGGAGCAGCCGCGCTTTGGTCATCCTGACACCTTCCGTGGTAGCTGGCTTTCACCTGGATTCACCTCCGGCTTGCAGAGTGAGGCTTGGGATCCAGCATGGTGCTGCAGAGCAGGAGCCTGGAAAGGTATGAGGAAAGAAAAGTTAGTTGAACCCTTAATCCTTCGTTTGGAAAGAATGACCTGTTACAATCAAGACTTGTTGTGGGGCTGACCATCCCAATTTCCACATGGGGAGAGCTGTGAGTGTCTGAAGTATCCATAGACACTCTGTGGAAAAGAGCTGGCTGGCCAAAACCAGATGTAACGTGCTGAAAATTTATCAGTTTCATAGCAATCATGGTTTTTTATCATCCTCAAGTTTCTGGAGTTAAATGATTTCAAGAGAAGCTCTGTTTAAATTTTTAAAAATTAGTAAAATATAATCATTTCAGGCCTAGAGCTTACAGAGGCAAATTTGAGAGCATTAAATCATACAACCATACACAGAAAGTATGCAGAGACAATTACCTTCCAGACCTCTTTCATTTTTACACTATCTAACACACAAGAAGAAAGAAGGCTCAGTCCATGATTTCAGCTTGTGGTATCACATGGTGGTGTCATCTCTGCATGAAGGTGCCCTGTGCTGAAAACAAATTCCTTATTGGAGTTATAAATACAGGGCTGAAGATGCTTCTGCCTCAGTGGCTAAAGCAAGTCCCTGCTGAGAGAACATTGCTGACCTGAACAAACAATCTTATCTACTCTGTGTGAAGGTGCTCAGTAAGTGTTATCTCCATGACCTTTCTTGGTAGCTATTTCATTTTCCCAGAAACAAAGATAACACAAAAAGTTTTCCAACAACTCCCCGCAAAGGGATAAAGTCCTGATAAAAGCCATGCATCAATAAAAATCTAAAGGAGTGATTACTTTTAACTGAATGATTTCAGAGATTAACGATGCTCTGGTAAATCTGTGTTCGTGCCCAGACACTGTTAAGTCAGGACCTCTTTTCCTGCTTTAATGCAATTTTTATTTCTATCACACTCAGCACTAACAATTCCATCACCAAAGACAGGTGAGAAATCACTGTTAAAGGGGCAGCTCAGATCATCTGTTCTGAGGGGTGCAGCAGGTTTGGTCTCTTTGGTTCAACCAGCCCCATCTTTTCACTGCTGTCTGCTTTCCATGATTCCCACCCCCTTCCTTCCTGCAAGATCCTCAAGGAAGACCTATCTCCTCACCCTGCTGCATGTTTTCTGGTCCAAGGTTCTGCGCAGAGGCAGGCTGGCAAACCAGCCTTAATCTCTCCCCAAGCCAGCAAGAAGTCAGTGCCTAGAGCCAGGGAAGAATAACACTGCAAAGTGAGGAGCCACAAGCAGTCACTCCAATGTCCCCTTCCCCTCCAAGCACAGTCCAGGCTCTGATTATAAACACAGAGCAGAACCTACAGATAAAAAACAAGAGCTGCCCTTTCCAGAGACATCCCAAATCTTTCCAATGACTTCAGAACAAATCCTGCAAACAGCAGCTCTGAAAACAAAGCCACTTTAGGGCAAGCTGCCCTGAAAAGTTTTGTTAAATGAAGACTGGGTGTCTTCTGAAAACACAGAGGTTGCTCCCCAGCCAATTCACTATCAGGTGGTTGAGCTCATCCTTAAAGAGCACCAATCCCACCCTGCACAGGGATGCAGAAGAATCCGAGTCCAGATATGCAAAAATGCTGAGCTCTCTCATTCCCAGGGAAAAGGTGCTCAGCACCTCTGAAGTTCACTGCAGCCTCGTAGCGAATGACTTGGTAAAAAGTCCCCTGCATGGCTGTGCTTGTGTCTCAGGGGTGCCAATTTTAACAACCAAAGTCCAGGTTTCAAACATTAGACAAGAATTTAGTAACAAACAGGAACAATACCGGATACTGTTACATGTCAAAGTATTAGGTCAGCTTGTCCCAAGACACAAAACACATATCCGAAGGCTTATGGTTTCTCCACCCTGGTGTATTTATTTACAACTTGGAAGTAGGGAGAGCCAGAAATTCAGCAGAGCTGTAGCCTAACACAAGGCTCTGCACTGCAACACCAGAAAGTGCCTTTCCTGAAGCCGGGTTCTTATTCTGCCTGCAAAGAGATGGAGGAACTGCAGACATAACGTTTTACACTCTGCAGAGCAAGAAGCAGGTATTACTCAGCAGTAATTCTGTGTTTAGCTAGTCAAGATTGAGGATGGAGCAGATCTGAGAAGAAACACCCAGAGAGATCAGCACAGAGCTAAAGAAGGGGCAAATTACAGATGTGCGTCAGTACTTCAGACCAAGCATCTGAGCCCAGCAGCAGAAGATAATGGAGGGACACTGCCAAGCCTCCTGCTTGGCACACTCCTGGGTTTGAGTTTTACCCAAATCTGTTCTTGCTTTTGATCCCGTTTAGCTGCTCAGGGCAGGGACAGCTTCCTATTCTGGATGAATAGGGTGCCCACTGCGCACAGAATCCCAGCACGCTGTGCTTCCACGCTGCTGGAGACCTCCAGGCTGGCTGGAATGCAGCAAGCCTGGAAAGCTGCACGGAGCATCCTTTTCTGCTATCCCCATATCCAGCAGCTTCCACAGCCCTGGGCAGCACAGCAGCCTCCCAGCATTCCTGCAAAGCTGTCCCAGCCAGGCGAGGACAGATCACCCTCCTGGCAGCAGCAACAGGGGCAGACTGGACACTGTGTGTGGCACTCACATTCCTGGGGCAAAAGAAAAGAGGGATCTTCATCAAAGCCACCCCATAGTGCAGCTTTACCAAGTGCACCCCAAGGGCTCCAGCTTGCTTTCCAGGACACGGCACACAGGCCTGCCAGAGACTTTGGCTTTTCCAAGACACACATACAGCAGCGAGAAGCACGGAATCAGAAAGACTCCACTTCTGTTAACTCTAATAGTGCCAGAGAGGAACCCTGGAAAAGAGCAGTAAGACAGCTTAATTCCCCCTCAGGAGGAAAACACTGCAGAAAACAAGAGTTGCTCTATTGATTATGACCCATCCCCTTCCTGAGCACTTCATAAAGGACGCCAGAGTGAAAGCGCAAATTAGAGGTCTCTGAGCGCATTAGAGGGAACGTGTCTCTGTCCTCCCCTCGCCAGAATTAAAAGGAAAAGCTTCCAGAAAGAGCCAAGAATTTACATTCAAGTTCAAGCCAAAGTCACCAGCCAACAGGAACGTGCACCAGGATCCACACAAAGCTGCCTCTGTGACACGGTGCTGGCAAACTGGGAAATGCACCAAGTGCAACAATCATCCTACAGAGTCCCCTGAGCAGCCATCCTGCGACCATCACCAACCTGAACCCGGCCTGGGTGTGAACCAAGGACTTTTCTCCCCATCCCAGGCCCAAGAAAGACATCGAGGTCTGAGGTCACTGGTCCCATGACATATTGAACTCCCTGCTGTGTCAAACAACTGCCTCTCAAACTCTCATTTAACACCCGAAAGCGGGGATGTGTCCCCAGCACTCTTATTGCAAAAGCTATTGCAGATGCAGCTCCTAGGGGGTTTGGAGACGTCATTTCCACTTCACAGCCCGATAGTAACTGTTTATTCTCAGGACAGATAAGAGCTTAAGTAATTTGTGTCTCTTTTTTCCTCTCCTTTTGGCTTTATGCAACTACTACATTCTCTTACAGCCTCTCTTTGCAAAAGAAAGTAACTCCAGCTCACTTACAGGAGCAGTTAAGGCCTACAGAAAATAAAGCAGCTTAAAGAAAGGCATGTGCCAGACACAGGGGACAATAAGCCCTCTCTATGAACAGCAACGGTTTTGAAAGAAATGTGCCTCCAAAGGCTTGGGTGCAGATCCCCTCTCCTCTTGCTCTGTGTTTTCCCCTTCACTAAGCACCACCTCAACTGCTCCAGTGCCCACTCATTCTAACGTGAGAAGATACAGGATTTTCAGGCAGCTTACATGGATTTTGCCTATTTAGGAAGATGGAAAGAAGTGGAATAAGAACTTTTAAAAACACATAAAACCTCCACCAAATTCAAATGGATACTTTCCCTTGGGGTGCTTCACCAGGAATCACTGGATCCATGCAGCCTTCAATACTCATGTATCATGGCCCACACCAGCTATGCTTAGGGAATCGGCAACCTCTAGAAAAGTGGAACCAATTCAATCTCCTTAAGGTGGAGGAGAACAAGTTCCCACCAGTCAAAGCAGACTGTACCAAGAAACAAATTTCATGCACTTGGCCATCACTCAACACAGTGTTTTTGCCCAGCCTCCCAAAAGTCTAGCACCCTTTGCAGAGCAAGGAAGTTAACCCATGGAATGACATCAATGCTTACATTAGTATAAATGCATGCCATAAGCATGTTGAACCACAACTTAGCACATATATGTTAGAGACCACCAAAAGAACATCCTAATCTACAACTTGCCAGAAATCGCTGCCACAAAGCCTGGCATGTACAGGCTTGGCAGCGCTGGTTGCCTCTTTTTTAATATCCATACTTGGAAGTTGTCAGAATTTCTGAAATTTCAGGAGGAAACTCCGAAAACACATCACATCCTGTTCATCCATTACTTCTGTCACAAACTTCCAGCACGCGCATCATCCCTGGCTTTACAATCGCAGGAAGCACGTCAGGCAGCGCCGGTGCTGCAGCCGGGGCCAGCAACACCTGGGGACACTTCTTGTGTGTCAACCCGGACACCCGCACTGGTTGTAGTTACCATACAAACACCTGGTTCCGGCACAGTTTTCAGCCTGAGCTCTGCAGTGAAGTTTTTGCACGTGAAGTTCAGGCTGAAGAAGAGCATTTTCGGCCGGATCCCCGCGGAGCAGCGCTGGAAGCCGGGCTGTGCCGTCGGGAGGCGGCTGCATCCCGGCATCGCTCTCGCAGCCGCTCATCCCTCGGTGGCTGCCAAGCCAGCCGGGAGGGCTGCACCAGCCTCAGGCCCAGCACCGGGGCTGGAAGGAACCGCAGCATCATTGAGGTTGGAAAAGACCTCTAGGATCGAGTCCCGCGATCAGCCCAACTCTGCCGGGTCCACCACCAAACCGTGACCCCAAGTGCCACATGCACATCTGCCTCCAGGGACGGTGACACCACCACCTCTCTGGACAGCTCGTTCCCTGGCTCAGCTTGAGGCTGTTTCCTCTTCTTCTAGCTCTTGCTACCTGGGAGAAAAGATCGACACCCACCTGCCTACAACCTCCTTCCAGGTGGCTGTAGAGTGATGAGATCCCCCTCGGTCCTCCTTTCACCCAAGACTAAACCTCCCTGGGGAGCGTCCAGCCTGGCGGCACCGCGGAAAAGTGCCGCGTGTGTGGAGAAGGAGAGCTGCCCCGCAAAGCCCCCGCAGCCCCAGCCCCGCGTCCCGCCGGAGCCGAGCCCTACCTGGCACCGGGGAGAGCGGAGGGACAAGCGGGGGTACACCGTGCTCATAACCGGGAGCTGGCCCGGCCCCGGGGCGGCACCGCCTGAGCGAGCCCCGCCCTGCCCCTCGGGCACCCCGCCAGCCCTGCCCGGCCCCGCGCTCACCTCCCACCGGGGCACCGCAGCCTTCGCCTTCTTCTTCNCTCGCCTCAGGGAGCCCCGCGGGTGGCGGCAGTGCGGCGTCTCGTCACGGCGCTCGGAATCCCAACGCCCTCCCAGCACTTCCGTAGGGACAAAGGATGAGGCGAAATGGCCGTAAACTAGAACCCAAGGTTCACCTCAACGTGTGGAAGAACTGCCTTCCGTGGAGGGGAGCAGAGCACTGGAACAGGGTGGCCAGGGAGGGTGCGGAGTCATCGTCCCTGCAGGCATCCCAAACCCACCTGGACGCGTTCCTGTGTCATCTGCTTTAGGTGGCACTGCCTTGGTAGAGTGTTAGACTAGTTGATCTTCAAAGGTCCCTTCGAGTCCTAGGATTCTGTGATTCTGTAAAAATTTAAGCTAAAGCTCGCTTTTAAATTAATTACGGGTTACCACCCAGTAACCCTTGTGGGTATTTAATGTCCCTGAAGCTTGGGGGACCAGCAGTCATTAGAAGGAGCAAAGTGTAAATAACCGGATATAGGATGGCTAAAAATTGCTGCTGAAAAATCCCAGAACAATTTAAGCTCTTTTTGCTTCTCTAGTTAGTTGTGATTGGTGAGAATTGAATAAAAAAAACCATTAGCCCAGCACTGGAAGAGAGCAGGGTTCCACTTTGCACTAGACGCGGGCTGCAGCCTCACCTCCAGCAGTAATCAAACTTACAAGTGATAATTTACAGATTCCACCTCCAAGGTTTCAAGCCCCATGCTGATTTTACAAACAGAGAAGTCTGCACATCATGTGGCTCTGTATTCACAACAGTCATGGCAAATTATCAAACTCTTTGTCACGCAAATTTCCCCTTCGGAGATGCAGCCTCAGACTGAGGCACTCGGCTCGATTCAGCTCACTTGAAATGGCTCCAAACACTGCAACTTTTTCGTGGTGACTCAGCCCAAAGGTATTTAGCAGAGATGTATATGCTTGGAAAGCTTCGTTTTCCCTCATTTTTGGTCCTGCAGTGTTTGCAGGTCACGTGAGGTCTTGTAAATACAGTCTTGGCTTAGGACCTGCTGGCACAGGTTTGTCTTGTACACACTCTGTGCTTATTTTATCTGTCTGTCCTTTTTTAATATCTTTGTTAATCTAAATGAGTCAGCTGTGGGGACAAGTGACCCTGACCTTTCACTTCACCATCACACTTTTTCCTGCTGCTTTCTGTTTTGTAAGGAAAATTGGCTGCTTGCTACACCCACTCACACCCTTGCATTGATTGCATCCCCACTGCAGGGGCTTCAGGCATTTATAAATACAAGTAATTAAGCTTCCTCATCCCTGGAGTGAACTATCCCTCATCTTCCCAACAGCAAAACAAGAGGCATAGAGAAAAAGGAGCGTGTACAGTGTCACCAAATGAGAAACAGCTCAAGGGAGAATTCTTTGCAAGTGCTGCAGCTGTAAAAAAGATTCTTCATCCATTTGAAAAAAAATGCCCAAACCTACCCGAGATTGTCACCTTAGAGGAGGGAAGCCACTTCTGCTTGGGGCAAGGAGTCACTATTCCACACAATTAACAGAACCATTTTATTTGCAGCATCTCTTAAAAGCCCTTTAATGGAGAAGGTTGCCACCTGAAGATGTTTGTTCCAAAAAGAAAAACATATTCCCGCAGTTTACCTCCAGGCTAGTAATTCTTGTCAGGGCCTTCACCTATCACCACTGCTACCTCTCTGTCTGCAGTCAGATCTGAAATGCTCTGTAGGTAGAAGAGAGCTTAGAGCAATCTCTGGCTGCTGTCACAGCCAAACATCTGCTCACCCAAACAGGATTCCAGACATGCAGTACACCTCCCAGCTTCACAGCAACACGCAGGGAAGGAACGAGGAAACTATTTCTCAGGCATTTACATTTGGTGTTAATAGTCAGGGAGCCTGTTGGATGCATGGGTGGCATCCACACTTTTGCCTTGGGGGAAAAAAAGGTGGCTTGGGCTCCATGCTGACATCTTCTGGGAGATGGACACTGTTGGGAAAATATTTTCCTCTTGGACTCTGTTAACACCCTGCTTGTTCTAAACTGAAGCCAACAGCTAGAGCACACAATACAGAGCAAAGACTTGAAGTAGGGATACAGAAAAAGAAATCTACAGTGTATAAGCTTCCTCTCCTCTCTGCTCGCCTTCCCTCTGCTCTTCAACACCATGACACAGAAATGTAAAAATACGTTTTAAGGCACGCTTCTGAATCTGCTTCCTCGACTTCCAGCAGTCTTGCAATTGCAATCCTTTAGGGCCAAAGAGAGTCCTGTTCCGGCTCCCCAGACGGGCAACTGCCTGTGGCTTTTGTCGACTGCTGGCACCACCTGCAGGCCCTGCAAGAGAGGGAAGAGGAAGAACTCGGTCAAGTTTCTCACACCTTGATTTGAGTCTCGTTGCCAGTCAAAATGGGGAAGAGACAGATTGCTACAGGGTGTGGAGGAGTGAGTTTGGCAAAGGCCAAGGATCTGCACATCCCTGCCTCAGGAAGAGTCCAAGGCAACACCTTCCGTGGAAGGCAATATGTTGGCGTGTGGCTCACTCAGATTAAATTTTGTGCTTCACATATGGATTAGACTGGGGTTATGAACATGTTATTTTCTCTTCCTAAGAGGTTATTTTTGGCTAAGAGGGAGATGGAGTATAACTCCTTCTGGAACATTGCCCGTGTCATCTGTTGCAAAGAAAAAAGGCTTAAAACTTGGCTATAAAACCTCTACCCATGTGACTGCTTTCACAACTGGACCATTTGTGTTGCATTTACAGCTCTTTTAGTTCAGATTGCACCAGACCAAGTGCTGAAGAGTGACACAGTTCCTCCTGAGCCAATCTGATATTTCATGCACTCACTTGTTTCTGCAGGTCCTGTCCTTTGACATGACCAGCGTAGCTGTGCTGGGTGGTGCTTGCAGGAGCGTTGCCTTTTGGCAGTACCTTGAGTGGACTCTCCTCTGTTGGAAGCAGGGAGAGCTTTGTTATAAACAGTGGGAACAGAACACAGTTTAAAAGCATTTTGCTGTGTATGACTTGCTAATATCTAGCCAAAATAAATAAGAGCATTGTAAATCAAAAGTTAACCACTTCGACTGTGTGTCTCCCATACAGAGCTGCGGCTACAAAATAAGTGAGCCAGTGAACAAGAAACTGATGAGCTCCTAACTCTCCTTCCTGTTTCAGGGTCCTGAATGAAATCAGTTTCACCAGAGAGTCACCAGTTAAAGTCACAAAAGGAGGTGATCATCCTGGTCAGCACAAGTGCCCTCACACCACATTGCTCAGTGCATCTCTAGTTACAACTCCCATCACTCCACTGGACACGCTGGACACAGGTGACACAGAGGGAGAGTCTAAATTGGAGATGGCAGCTAAGCCTTGGCCTCTTAGGCAATTCCCAGGTTTTAAACCCAAGCCCAGTGCTCTAGAAGTGATTTTATTGCCTGCCAAGGTTTACCTTCCTCACATACACTAGGTTTAGCTGCTGTGCATGTTCTGCCATCACAAGAGCAGGATGCTTTCCACAACAAACGTGCCTTGAATTCAGTTCCTGCCATACTGAACTGCTGAACTGAGCTTTCTGGCAAACCAGAGAAAGTTGGGCTGAGATGGGTATCCAGAGACTATCCTTCCTAGAGAGTGTTGTTCTAGATGATCTGTAACTGCCACTGTGAACAGAATATGCCAAGAGGTTAACAGATGAAAGCACAGACCCCTCATCTACAGGGAGAGATGAAGCATGACTAGCGGAGAGCTGTCAAGCTGTGGGGAAAGCCAGAAAGCTGGTAAACATGGTGATAAAGAACACAGCAAGGAATACTTCAGAATTCATTTTGTCCCCTGATCCTCACTATCTTGACTACTTTATTTGGTTTAAAATCTAGCCTGGCAACAGAAGCTAATTGAAACCTGTCCCATAGCCCTCTCCACTGAGGAGGCTCCTGCTAAAACAGGGCTGATTTGCAAGAGCATTACCAGAAAACTCTTGTAATGGGTTTCATTTTCTAGAGGTCCTTCCAGTTTGGTATCTCCCAGCTTTGTGGATTTAGCTGGGAGCTGCCAGGTCCCCGTGCTCTAGAGAATAAGCCTAATAATAAGAAAGAGTACTTGTGTGACTCAAGGGTGGTGGAGGGAATGTCATATTTCACCCCCCAGGGAATATCCTTCATGTTCCCAGGCACACCCTTTCTGATCTCATCTTTATTAGGATCCAGATGCTGACTGACATCCACAGAAGGGCTGTTGTGGGGGAACAGGAAGAGGGAAGAATGAGATCCTCAGCAGATTTTTCTCACTATGCAGCTCGGGCCCAGGCTCTCAGTCTGTGTTACAAAGACACTCTTGATACCTCATGTGCTTTTACAGAGTACCAGCCACCTGCTATTTGCTCCCCTCCTGTAGAGGGTCACCCAGAGTAGTTTAATTTCTCATATGACAACATGACTAACATTAAGTGTATTATTCAGGGTGAAACTCGACTCCATGCCCTGTTCATTCTAGACAACCATAATAAACAGGAGATGCTGCTGCTTGGGCTCCCTGCTGAAGACTGGCAATTTCCTGGCAGCCCTTTACTGTCTCAAAACATACAAGTTTTCCTAAGACAAAGGGGCCAGCAGCATCTTTCCTTTCTGGTGGGAAAGATCTGAAGGTCTCAGAACAACTGTGCCCTGAGTGAGCAGAGGCCTCTGGATAAGAGAGTCTCCTTCAGCAGTCACTTGGGACATTGCATGTTTGGCCATCTCACCTCTGCCTTTCTGTTGAGTGGTGCTCCAGAGACAACATGTTCATAAACAAACTCTCTGTGCAGCTCCTGAGTGGCACAAGGACCCAGCCAGGCTTTGGGTGTGTGTGATTCCATGGCCGTGACTCCACGTCATGGGACAGGGTGGATTTTCCAGCACAAGAGGCTGCTCTGCTTTACCCTGAGCATGCTGGACATCATTGGGTGTAGCAGCAGCTGGCAGCTCAGCACCCTCTCCTCCAGCTCTGATAGGTCCAGGTGGTGTAACCTCACCAGTATCTCTGGGACAGGAATGTTCTGGGCTGCCACAGAGATTGGGAGGAAGAGTTAAAAATGACTCCTAGAGAAACAGCTGAGAACAACTAAGTCATTACATCCAAGGCAATGTTTCCTGAATGGATTTTTCTCCAGTTTGCCATCAGAAAACAAAGCTTGGAGATAAGGACAAAACAGGAGCAAAGGTGCTACTTTACCTTTTATCAGCATCTGCTGCTGCTGAATAATTTCTTTGCAGAGCAGCATGTGCTGCTGCAGTTGCTCGATCACAAAATCCTTCTGGCACAGTAGATTCTCCCTGTACAGTGCATTTGCCTGCAGCTCTGTATTGCCAAGCAGAAGCTCATGGGCCCTGCAGAGAAGCCTTAGCACCTCCTGCTGATCCTCACCAGTGATTTGTCTGGGGAAAAACTCCTCCATTTGAGAAGCTTTTTACTTGGCATTTGCTAAGTGCTGCTCCAGCTCTGTCTGAAAAAGATGGATAGGGGTTTGCCAAGGCAGCTCAGCTTCTTAGGGTAACAAAGGCATCTGAGCAATTCACTGCTGTCTCCATCATGCTGAGATTAAAGTAAAATCTAGAAAAACTATTTTGTATTTTGCTTGTTTTACTACCAGCCACCATATTTCAGTCATGGCAGATATATATAGACACAGAGTCCTTGCCTAGAGGAACTCCCAAATATTAACCAGCAAAAAATAATCACAAAAAGTAATTACCACCACACTGAATTACCAGTGAATGGCAAATCCTCCACATGGGAAGAATTAGCTCAGCTGGTCAGAGCATGGTGCTAATAATGCCAAAACTGTGGGTTTGATCCCTGTGTGGGCCATTCACATAAGAGCTGGACTTAATGATCATTTTGTGTCCCTCCCAACTCAGAATACTCTGTGATTCTGTGAATTAGCTCACTCATAGGTGCAAAAGCTCAGAGGGTGCTTTTCTCTCATCTTAAAAACCACAGGGACAGAGGCTGGATGCAAACAACAATATTCCTAAGCTGCTTCCTTCAGCAGCCCAAAGTATTTAGGAGTCAGGTGCCCCAGTGCTTTCATGGTGCTGGCACAAATCCACATGAACCTCTGAGCTGTGCTGCTGCCCTCCTGCTCTCAAGCACCCACCAGGCAGAGGCCAGACTGGCAATCCCAAAGGCACCTTCCCCTCCTCACCTTCAGGGCCACCATCCTGTGCTGTTCTGTCAGCAGCAGGTTGATCTCTTCTCTTTCTGCTGTAACTTCCTGAGGTTCAAGTGAATCCGTGACATCCCTGTCTTCCTCCTGAGTGTTTCCTCTTTTGCCGGCATATCATCCTTGCATGCACCCTGAGCCTTCTCTGGTTCCCAACTGCCAGAAAAAAAAACCAGAAAGGAACTCCTGGGACATAGTGACATAGTGATGCATAGCCCTGTCCAGCCTCTTCTTCCATGACAATGGCAGAATTAATTAGTCCAGGCTGCTCTGGAGCTGGACAAATAATCAAAAGAACACAATTACCTTCCTCCCTTTGCCTCCTATGTGATCTTTTCATGGAAAGAACAACCCATTACTGTCTATTCACAGGTACTTGTTAAATATCATTAATGTCCTAAAGATGTTTTAATTCTAAATGACCCAAATCCTAAGGAACCAGAACTTCCAGTATCCAAAGGGAGACTACAAGAAAAATGGAAAAAAACTTTTCACAAGGGCATGTAGTGACAGAATGGGGGAATGGCTTCAAACTGACAGAGGGCAGGGTTAGATTAGACGTTGGGAAGAAATTCCTTGCTGGGAGGGTGGTGGGGGTGAGGTGAGGGTGAGCGTTGCCCAGAGAAGCTTTGGCTGTAAGTGTTCAAGGCCAGGTTGAATGGGGCTTAGAGTGACCTGGGATAATGGAAGGTGTCCCTGCTGCAGGAGAAGATGTTTCTGATCTGACATCAGGACAGGTGAAATTCTGTGAAGTCCCCCAAAACTACTCTGGGACCAGGCCACATGTTACAAGACACTCCTTTATAGAACTCTGCTTCTTTCTGCAGTCTTGTCAAGTTCATCATATGCTGAAGAAATCTGGTACAGCTTTATGATTGCATTATTAGCAATAACTAGGGCTCATTGCTATGCCTTTGTGAATATAAAGGGGAAACTGCATTGCAGGGACATCTCTTCTGCCTTTGCACACAGCAAAAGGAAAAAGGTATCTACTTTCTGTGCTTGTTATCTAGAAATAACCTTGGCTGTTGGTAGCAGAGGCCTATTATATCTCATGTCTAGTCTGTCAGAGAACTTGACTATTTTTATTTCATTTCTTGCCAGATTCGCTGACAAAGGAACAATCCCTGGGGCAGAACAATCAGTGTTTTAAAATCTTCACCCTGCCCCTCCCTCTATTTTTTTCTTTTTTAAAATTGCATTCAATGGACCATAGAGCAGAGCTCAATGTCCTGACACAGCCTCAGAGCCTGCGGTGACGCAGGCTACAAACTCGGTCACGTCTCTGTGAGAGACAGGACTCCCCACAGCAAGTGCCACCATTTGATGTCAAATCTCTTTTCAAGGACAGGTTTGTGAAATTTAACACATTTTAAGGCTGAGGAAGATGCTGAGAAGGGCAATACCCAGAGTCACACAGTGCTTCAGAGAGAGGCTCATGAAGAAAAACAACTTCAGCTCCCCTGCCTACCTCCACTGCCCATCGGACTGTGCTGCCCACTCTGCTCCTCTACAGGCATTTGTGAGCCAGCTTCCCCAGCCATGAGAGACCCAACTCCCACACACAGCTCCTCTCCTGCTCTCTTCCCTCCAGAAACCTCAGAGCTGTTCTAGCTCCTGGCTCTCTCTACCTTGCAGAACCCTGAGGTTGGGGCTGACTGCATTTTTCTCCTTCTCCTGGTTCTCAACCCTTGGCCTCAGCTGTTGAATCTCCCCAGATCCATACATGGCACACCATCCTCTGCCTTTCCATTATTCTGCCCCAGTTTTTTCACCTTCATATTTCTCTTCTCATCTACAACTCACACAATTCGCTTTCCACTGTTCCCTTCCTCTGCATTTCTTCTCTCACTCACACTGAGCCCCTGCCCCTCCTGAACTTTGCTCTCTCTTCATCCATTGCATTTTTTATTTCCACTTAAAAGCTTTTAGTCACAGAATCACAGAATGGTTTGGGTTGGAAGGGATCTTAAAGCCCATCTCGTTCCACCCCCTGCCGTGGACAGGGACAACTCCCACTATCCCAGGTTGCTCCAAGCCCTGTCCAACCTGATCTTGGACACTTCCAGGGATGGGGCAGCCACAGCTTCTCTGGGCACCCTGTGCCAGGGCCTCACCTCCTTGGGAATTGTTTGCTCTGATACCTGTGTCTTGCTGGTTTTTGCTTGGTAGGCATAGATCAAGGTCATTTGAGATTCTTCAAAGGAGGAACTGGCTGGGCTGATGTGTGCAATCCTAACAGTCCTGCTGTTGCCCCTAAGGAGTCCTGGAGAGATGCAATGTTGATGTGGTTAATGTGGATGTGACAAGGTTTTATTGTTCAGGGGCAACCACTGTGGCTGGGTACCCTGCAGTTCATTGAGATTCTGGTGGAGGATCCCAATTAGCAGTGAAGGAAGTGCTGGTAAAAGACCATTCATTAGGCCCTCTCTCCATCAACAGTAAAATCAATAACTAATTAACTTGCTACAAAAGAAGAATTTTTGCAAGAAAATCGCAATTTACACAAATGCACTGGCAGCTTCTCAATTCTACTCACGAAAGGAGCCTGCCTTTCCCTCCATCTCTCCTCCTTCCCACTATCCTCTAGAAAACACATCTGTCATGCAGCAGCAGTGAGAGCTCAGCACCAAGGCTTGAGGCAAGGTTCATAAATGAGGTTGTAAAGTATCCATAAAATAACCAGCGTGGCAAAGAGCGTGTCTGTAACCTTTCTGATTTCCTAAGGGAGAGACAACTTATGACAGTACACACTCACTCTTTCCTTCTGCCTCCAAAAATTTATTGTCCAATTTCAGCCAAATCTTATAGAAGGGATGAAACATTCAAAGGCGTTAAGTTAATTTAAAAACTCACTGCTCACCTGTGAGCTTGGAGATGTACAACCCACATCTACAGAATTTCTTTAACCCTATAGAAGCACCTTCCTTAATCCTCTCAGAGGCAGAATGAACAGGTCTTTCCTGTTCCTGTTCCTGTTCCTGTTCCTGTTCCTGTTCCTGTTCCTGTTCAAGACACAGAGAGCAGCATCAAAGCCCAGGTGCCACCGGAGCAAGTTTCCCCAACAAATGATGCCCCGACTCCTATTGATTTTGTCCTTCATCCCATAATTTCCTCCAGTTACTCCAGTGTTTCACTCCACAGTGACACTGCCTGAGGAGAGATACAGTGTGTGCCATCCAAAAAGGGTTACAGAGGACTGGCAGATGGGCAGCCAGGTAGGTTAACTGCTCACCTAGGTGTTCAGAGCTAGAGCTGTAGTCTACAAATGCTTTCTGCAGCTACATCTATTCTCCTGAGATCAGCCTCCAGCATTGCACAGATGCCCTTATCACCTCTTCCTTTCTAATTGGAAGATTTGTCTCTACTGAATTCTGCCTCAATTAAGTGACTTTTCAAACACGGCATCTTCACTGTTACTTTAGCATTTAAGTGAGGTCCACACTTCCCAATGAGAATGGTATTATAATTCTTCACCCTTGTCCTCACAGTAAGCACTTAATTGGCTCTATATTTCTGGTTTTTACAGCTATATTTTATTCCTGGAGCAGTACAGCCACAGGGACTACTTTACCTGTTGGACTGTCTGCAAAAATGATTGCTGCACTGTAGCCAGAAATGTAGCACTGGAAAGACAGAAATGACTCCTTCTATCAGGCTTTTTGTTGTGGACACAAATACTTCCTCCTAATTCAGTCAAAAAAAGCACAAACTTTCGGTCAGGCACAACAGCTGTCTGAATGATCTATACCTAATTACATTCCCTGTGATTTTCTCACTATGTTTTAGAAATTTCCTGGGCTTTGGAAGGATTTGCAAGCTGTTTGAATTCTGATACATCATCAGAATGAGCAGAAAAGCACAGAGGTTTATTGAATTTTCTACAGCCAGGCAAGATGCAGGACCCTACTGAAAGAAATATCCTTCAATATAATCTTTTTTTTTTGATTCTGAACATGAAATGCTTTGGATTTTTTGTGTCTGCTGAAGAAGGGAGTAAATTCACTCCCTGACCTTTCCTTTATTGAGAAGTGCCATTGAGCTTCCAAAACTGTCTTAGATGGCATACAAGGGTGAGGTTTGATGTGAAAGAGAACACAGATGTGAGAAGCAAGGCTGCAGTCACATCGTGGTGATCACAAAATGCAGGCGCTGAATAAACCCTCTCAGTGCACCTTCCCCCTGTCTGCAAAACACAGCTCAGAGAGGGCACCAGAGCTCCCTGTAAAACCACAGGACACAGGGAAGAGCTGTGTGAGCAACAGAGCCAACAATGTGGCAGCAGCCTCGTTCACCAGAGACCTTGGGAGACAGAGATCTTCACTCAGGTGTGTTACACCTGGGGAGGGCCAGTGGGGGAGGGAGAGGCGCAATGAACACGTTTCCCCCACAGAAGGAGAAGCCTCACAACCCTCTCACCTTCAGCACTGTCACCTTTTATCTGGGTGACAAGTGGCCTCTGGGCTGTGCAGTTCTGCTCACCTGCCAAAGAACATTTATCTAAGCAGGGAAAATAATTCTAACATTAAGCCTTTATAAAAAAATGGAAGGCTGTTACCTGGGTTGTGTGTGATCAAAAATCAAGTCAAATACTTGTTTTTCCTCAGATCTGTTAGCTCACAGGATGTCATCTGGATTTTGGCTTGGATCCATCAGGACCACCCTCTGGTATGGGATAAAGGCAGAGGGAGAACTGTTAGGTCTGGCTTTGGTGAAGAGCCTGTCAGGATCCCTCACAGCACCATCCCTCGGCCAGAGGAGTGCTGCACTACAGATTTCCCGGAAAAACACTCACACGCACGGGGCTGAGGCCGACAGACTCGGTTTTGCAACCGATGTAGCAACTTCTGCATTCTGGAGAAGTGCAAAGTCCTTGGAAGGGCCGTTGGGCAGCGAAACCGTCGCTGGCGTTGGGTAAGAGAGGAGCCTGCAGGGACACAACAGACCATGGGAGGCAGGGAGGGAGGGACAGCACCTCTTACCTCAATTTTCAGCTAAGATTCAGACAGAGGTACTGTGAGAGAAAACTGGTTCCTCAGCAGCAAAATTGCCTGAAGCCTTTAGTGCAGAAGGAAATATCTGCATTGCTCAAGGACAGAAACTTCATTCCATGTCTGGCTTTTAGTAAGGAAAAAAGCAAAGGTGAGAAAGGAGCTGCAGCAGGTTACAGAATAGTTCTGTTTCTTTTCAGTCCTTTAGGACTTATTTTAGCACATGATTATCACAGTGTATAGTTACTGTGGAAAATGGGTTTCTTCCTCCTCCACCGATAGGGCTCACAAGGGGATGCTCAAGGGAGCGACAGAGAACCCTGTGCCTCCTTCTCCAGAGCATCTTTAATGCTGTCTCAGGTAAACAGATCATTAGATAGGCAATTAGAGCATAGACACACAGAATAACCCCACTGGTGCCCCAGGAGAGAGATGAGTGTCCAGGACAGGTGTCCATGGAGTTCAGGAAACTTCAGAACGTTGGGGTTTCTTTTTCTTTTGCATTTCCCACTGAATTCCAATTCTCTAACGAGTATCTCTTTGATATGCAAGTTTTCAATGACTAGAATTATTTTGTTGCTGTTGCTGTTTTAATTCTTTCATTTTCACTGGTCCAGCTCAGGCCTTAAAAAAGAAGCAACACAAGAACAAACTCCAAAGGGAACTTCTGGTTTGTCCTTGGTGGCAGCATTTGCCTGCATAAGACAGACCAGCACTTAATCATGTGCACAGGCAAGTGTGACAGGCAGGAACAGCGCCTGGAGAATGAGGTCAGCCTGTTTCCTTGAGAAGTTTGTCCTGTAACACTTTCAGGCCCCTCTTACCAAGCTCATGTAACAGCCAGATTTTGCTCACGCAGTGTATCCATGCGTCCAAGAGTCCTCCTCTTCCAACCTGGGGCTTGGCTAACCAGCAGTATTCTAAAAGCACAAATCTTCTGCTGTTTCATGGAGGCATTAAAATATAACAAGCCACAAGCAGAGTCAATTTTGAGTTAGGATTAATAAGCAGACAGAAACAGTTCTAAATGAGTTCAGCTGGGTGTAAAAATAGCAGGGAACATGAATGCAAATCAAAATACACCAGGAAATTTAAGTATTTTGACTGCCCAGTCAATTAATTTGCTTCCATAATTACAGTTATTTGCATTATTAAGAGAAAAGCATTCTCATAGACAGAAGTTACTCAGACTAATGTAAGGCACATTTCCTTCCCAGATTTCCATTACAGAAAATAGATCTTGGGGAAGGTGATGCAAGTCTGAATAAGCTGTATAAAAATAAAGTTGACATCCTTGTGAGATTAATGGCTGCTTTAAAATAGAAAAGAAAAAAAAAGGATATTTCACAGGTAAGGTGCTAAACAAAAATTGCATTTGTAATCCATAAAGGGGAGAGAGAGATTCATTCTCTCTTTGCTTCTGAGGGCTGCTATCATGTGACTACTATGTGGAGACAAGATATATTATAGAATTAGTGTGTGTTCAGGAAGGGTTCAGAGAAAGATCAGCTGAAGCACAATAAAAAATAATGGGATTTGCATTGAAAATGAAGGTAAATAACAAGGGCATAATAGAAATATGTAAATAGCTGTAGCAATGTAGAAGAGATAAGTGGGAGCCTCCTGCAATTCCTGCCTCTTAGAGAGGTGAACAAGAGGTAGAAGATGCAGAACTGGAAAAAAAGAGCTGCCATTGCACAGGAAGCTGCATCCCTGCTGTGTCCCAGGAAAGGCAGGAGTTTTGCAGGATTTGAAAGCAAGTGCTTGCACGTGAACCAGAAGAGCCAGAGGCCTGTGATGGCCCATGGGGTACCTGGCAGAGTCCCTGGTGCCCATCACGGGGGCTGCCCTGCTCCCAGGCACAGCCCCAGAGGTCACCTGTACCCACATACAGCCCCAGAGCTCACCTGTGCCCAGACACAGCCTCAGAGCTCACCTGTACCCAGGCACAGCCCCTCAGCTCACCTGTACCCACATACAGCCCCCCAGCTCACCTGCTCTCCCACTCTGCAGGTAGCAAGTGCAGCTCCCTGCTCCTCCTCAGCATCACTGAGGGCAAAGGGTCACCTGAACCCTTGGACACAGGTGGCTTTTGTGTGCTGAGGCCACCCAGAGCTCCCTGCAGCAGGGCTCAGCTCTGGGCAAGCGCCGGCCACAGTCACAGCTTCTTGCTGCATCTCTTCTGCTGATCAAACTCAAAACATTAAAGCTTTAAAGCCCAGAGAGTTTTATGAAGTTTATAAAGTATAAACCAGTACATTCTCCCATGATTTGCACTTTTATCTTGACAAATTCTTCCTCCCTCTACCTCTGTTTCTAACACAGCAGGACTCCAACTGATTGACAGGGAAGGTGTCAGACTGAACTCAGTCGTGTAATTGCTGCAGCCAGTGGGAACTTTTGGAGGTCTGGGACCCTGGTACCCACAGTTGTAGGGCTGAGCACAATTACAGATTTCCCTGGTGTTCCCAAAACACCAATTAAAGTTATCTGTGACAAAGAAAGGGAATTGCATTTCACTTAAGTACCCATTTTGTTTAATCCCAGGTAGCAATCATTACGAGCCTGTTCAACCAGATCAGACCAAGTTGGCCCTGATCTGTGCAGGTCCCACAGGGTTCCTCGGGAGCTGGAATTCATCTGGAATTCATCACAGGACTGGAGAGATTATAAAGTAGCAATTAAGTGCCAGTGCCTCGTGCCACAACTCAATCAGTCAGAAACACTCTGCTCTGTTTGAAACGTAGACATAATTTGACTCGAAGATTTAAAACACAATGGCACAACCTAATTGTCAGCATTAATAACAGACAAGAGCACGTGTATTTGAGCCTGTTTAACCTACAGGTGAAGCCACGGAGGAAATGCTGCTGTGAGGTTAATTGAGCCCCCTGAAGCTGGGTCCTGCTCTGGCCCTCACTCACTGTGGGTGAGTGGCATGGTCCCAAATCTGTGTGCCTGGTAGAGGGTCTGTTTGAAATCCCACTAAAGAACTGCCTTTGGGATCTCAGATAACAACAGAGGTTTGAAAAATTCTATTTTCACCTTTCCATGGCTGTTTTCGCCTTCATAAAACAAGTGACATCCCCTTTGCAGCTCTCGGCAGAAGAGCTGATGCTGCTAAAACATTTCATAATGCACAGGAATGATGCTGTTATCAAAACAGACTTGTTCTACAGCCCCACTAGTAGCAAGCAACTGGTTTCTATAGGAACCAGATTTATCTCCACAATAACAAGCCCTGTACCAATTAAATGAGGGGTGCACCAACAGCTCCTAGTCTCAAGCACTGTAATAGACAATTTTTGAGTAGTTCCAGCAGCAGCAAAGGAACATTTCTTCACTGTGAGCAACTCAGGGTACCAGGTGAACTCCTTAGCTTTGGACAGCTTTTAATATTTGCAAGAAAAAGTTAATTGCAGTTTCATCAGCTGCCTAAACAGGGCTGAGGGACACTGCTATGAGCAGCTCATTCCCATGTCTCTTAAAGGCATTTAAAAATATTACCCTGTACACCATAATACCAAATTCTACAGGAGGCAGAGGGGATTGTGCAAACCTCTCGGGACAGCCTTAAACTCCTGAATGGTCCAGTTAATCACTGCATTTGGGAGCCCCAGCCACTGAGGGTAAGAAAACAACCCCAAATGAGCAGCATGTGGAGCCAGGTCACACCAAGTACGAAGGCTTTTCCTTGCATTAGAGAGGAATGCAAGGTATTCCACATCTTATTGACTTTATTTTAAGCGATTGCAGTCAGAGCAGAGGTTTCTGTGTCTGCCCCAAATCCTGTTTCAGCACACTGTGAGAGCAGTGCTTCAGTTTAAGGGAGAGGCACGGGGTTGAAGGTTAAAACTTGGGAGAAGATTACATTTTCAAAGCATTCCTCTTACTGGGATCAACACAGAGATGCTGAGGCCCTGCAGGAATGGTGAGGACTCCAGCAGGACTTTAATCCCAGCTGCTTTTGGCTGCTTATTGTGAATCTGTCACTCAGGTCCCAAAGAGATGGGGACAATGAGGATCACTGTCCAAGGAGGACACCACCACCAGCACCTGCAAGGTGACCCAGCCTCACTTACCCCACTGCACATTTTTTCTCTGCAGATAACTTGTGCACAACTGTTGTTTTAAATCATGCATGGAGAGTGCAAAGTCTGTTTTTCCCCCCTGATTGGACCGGGAGCCCAGGAACACCAGGAGTCCATGCATTACCACAACCCATTAAATAAACCCACAAGAAAATCACCCTTTGTATTCATTATTTATTGACAATAAAGGAGTCAAAGCTCATAAAAATTACAGTAAGGTTTAATTTAAAAATATTAGAATTCTAAGAAAAGTTAGTAGAGTAAGTGACTAAAATTTGTTCTGCAAAGTTTGCATTAAGGGCTGTAGATGGTTAAAAGGTCATGAGAATATTTATTACAAATTCAAAATATAGAGAGAGTGAAGACTAGCCCAGGATTATATTAATTGGTCCAGTTAATCCTGCTATTTAAGAACAATCACTAAAAATACTCAATGCAATACTTTAACAAAACCAAGAAGAGATACTATCTTAACACTTAAGGTTTGTTTCCTTTCCCAGCCAAATTCTGGACCCTTAAGGGCACTCAGTGGAGGTACAAGTGTGGGAAGCCTTTTTCCCCACCGTACATATCTTGAAAGAGTACCTAAAACCTGCTGCTGCTTTGACCATCCTTCTGAAGCCCTTACAAAGGCACAAGGCTGAGAAGCAGTGGCAGAGAACTCGAAGCTACACAGCTGGATTGAATCCAACAGGACCCTTCCTCCCTACTCCACCTCCTAATGCTATACCAAGATATGGCAAAGAGGATAATTTACCAAATACACTCTCATAAAGCAATATCAGTAGCACATAATTTGCAAAAAGCATTTGAAGTAAGAAACACAAGAGAAAATATGAAGTAATTGAAGGGAGTGGTGTGAGAAATGCCTGTGTTAGATGAGAAAAGGCCTGAACTGCTGGTCAAGATCTCATCAGCTTCCAGAGCTGGAACAAATTTGGATGCAATTTCCGTGTTTTTTCCTCCCCTGATGATCTGCACTTCAGAGAAGCATCTTATAAGAGAACTCAATTTACTCAACATTGGAATTACATTTCATTACCTTGAAAACAGCCAGGAATAAAACACAGCAGCCTATTAAACCTTCATTGCATGGAGACAGGAGAAAAAAAAACCTGTCAGCTCAATTTGTGACTTAGAAAATGGTTGAGAAGTCAGCTCTTCACAACCAAAGGGTCATAAAAAATGATTCCTGCTATGCAACTTCAAGCCATCATTCTTTACCATGAGGGTGGGCAGGCCCTGGCACAGGGTGCCCAGAGAAGCTGTGGCTGCCCCTGGATCCCTGGAAGTATCCAAGGCCAGGCTGGACAGGGCTTGGAACAGCCTTGGATAGTGGAAGGTGTCCCTGCCCATGGCAGGGTGTGGAATGAGATGAACTTTGACATCCTTTTCAACCCAAACCATTCCATGATCTTTCCAGAGAACTTTGTTGTGCTGTAAGTTCTCCTGCTCTGTTTTTCTAGAAAGTATTTCTTTCCAGTCCAGTTGAGAGATGAGGCTGAGGAATACTTTGGAGTAAACTTTAATAAATTATGTACCCATTTATATGGATTATGAATGAACAAATGCAGAAAATTGGAAATTAATACAGACTTACAGAAAAACAACACATGCTGGTTAAAGAGTGAATTGTTGACACTAACTCAGTACCATTTATGGGAAAATAATTTTGAAAACTTCCTTGTGAAGAGGACGTGGGAGTTAATCGAGGCATTTGTACACTGGCCATGACAGTAAATTGACCTTATGAGAAAGTGCTGAGAACATCCTTGGCCACCTGCAGCTAGTGGGGCTGTCCTGTGCCCAGAGGGCCTCACACTCCAGAGCTGTACAAGTGAGCCCTGGGCCTGCAGAAAGCCAACCAAGGGTGCTCACCCTGGCAAACTCCCTGCCCAGTCCAGGAGAAGACAGGAGCATCCTCATTCTCCAAGGGCAAGGAACAGACCAACCACTCTCCCTGACTGCTCTGACAATATCCAGTTCTACACCCAAATATAAATCCAGAGAAGCTGCTGCACCAGCTCAGTACAGTTCTCCCCACTGAGCTCAGAGGGCTTTGGAAATGGAACCAAGTAGTGTCAGAGGGAGCAAAAGGCATGTGGACAGAGCACTGTTCTAGAAGTCTGCAATTTTCACTAATAAGACACAGTAACCCAGTAATTCCTGAGGCTTTTATCAGTTTGCAAATGGTTTAAGAATACAGTAATTTTCTAGTCACTCCACTACAGTGAACAGGTCAATGTGACAAATTAATGAGCTGTACCATATTGTAAAAAACAAACCAACCACAACACAAAGCCAGAAGGGCCATGAGGAACTGACATTTGAAAAAAATCCAAAGGAACCATTAGCCAATACAGCAAACACACTGTAATTACTGGGTGATGTTTGATCATCCAGGAAAAGATTCCCTACAAACAACACACAGCCAGCCTGGTTTTAGTATAGGTCTGCTTTTATTTCCATATTCAGCTCTTTGAGGGAGACATCCTTTCACAATCTGAAAGGAGGAGGGTATAGCCCGCTGTAGTGCTGCTTCAGCACACTAAAACACATCATACGAAAAATGCTTCTGGTGACTTTTCCCCAACCCAAACGAACAGCTGTCCATGTCCTGGGGACACAGAGAGAGCCCTGGAACCCAAACATCGTGTGAGTGAGACAGGGGTGCACTGGTGAATCTCACCTCACTGGCAAGAGGCAAAAACTGCCAGCTGGCAAGGACTGCACGGGAGTCAGGGAGTAAATACTGGTAGTAGTGGATTTAGAAAGAAAAAATAATAATCAAACCCTAGAAAAAAAAATATAAATTTAAAAGCAGCGCCTTTCCAGTATCTCACTGCAGCAGGCAGCAAGACTTAAAGGCACTACAATGTGTCAGAATGGAGAAAATCTGGTGCATCCACCCTTCCAGAGTGCAAGAATATGGATAAAGAATTCCAAAGTTGATATAGGCTTTCGGAAAACGAACAAACTTCTTTTCAGCTCAAGATCTGGTGGAGCTGCAGAAAAAAAAAAAAAAANAAAAAAAAGAGGTGAGTTAGTTACTATGCTTTGATACAAACAGCTCAAACTCAGCAGCTGAGCTGGTGAAAGGCTACACCAACTTGTGTTTCACCTCTTCCTAAACTCATATGGTTTAAATCCACACACTAAGCAGCTTCTCTCTCTCTTCCTTCCATAAAAAGATCTTCCATGTATGGAACACAGATAAGCCAGATCCAAATATAGTCAAAGGTATCAAGGCTATTACTTTTCTACAGCTTCAAGAGGCACATGTTGCACCTGAGCTCTTTAAGATCTCTGGAGGCTGAAGAACTGCAGGGTGACTTAACAGCTGCATATTTCCAGTCTACCCTTCCTCTTCCTTAAGTGAGAACCTAAACATGACAGAGCAGGAACTCACTGCAAGTTTTAAATCCTATGAGTGTCTTCCCTATCAAAGTACTTTTCCTCCCTAATACAATGTCAAGCTCCCTAAAAGATATTTTCCACAGCAAGGGGCTGGAAGTAGCCTCCATCACCAACATAAAATACATGAATTCACAAGAAGGAACTGGGAAAAACACTGAATGAAATAAAAGATTTCAGCAACAAGCTATGATAGTCAGTACACAAAAATCTTTTTAAAAAAAGCTTTTGTCTCCTCTAGCCACAGAAAAAAAACCAATTCAGAGAACAACACATTCACCAATGCAACAGACAGACTTAACTCTACCAAACAAATTATCAGCTCTATAGCAATAGTTGACAGAAAGTTTCTCTCTACTCAGAGTTATGTTATCTTACCACAGTTTTATTAATTACTCTGGTTCTGCAAGGGTAATAATTTCTTCATTGATAAAAAATTCCACAGTCTCCTCCTCCCAGTCATCGACATTGCTGTCCAGCTCATCGGTGTCTACCCCTGCAACGCAGAACACATCAAACGAGGCAGCAATGGAGTGATTTGAAGCTCTTGGCAGAAACAGTCCTCAGACCAACAATGAAACAAGAGGTATTTGGTGTTTTATAGCCTAACAAGTACATGCAAAATTTATTCAGGGATAATCAAGGCATTACTGTCTCCCACTACAGTTTTATCCTAAGGTCAAGCCAATGCTTTTTTTTTTTCCCCCCTTAAATCCTGCCACGATTCAGGATAAAAAGTACAAACACCATGTAGAGAACACAGGACAGCTTTATCAGGAAGCAGAGGGAGGGGAGGAGAGGATGAGGCCCCGAAGGAGGTGTTTCTGAGCCTCACCCCCGCGCAGCTCCAGGCGCTCGTTGCGCTGCTCCATGTACAGCTCTTGTGCCATCTTGCGGTACTTCCTGAACTCCTCCATCATGGTGCGCCGCCGCTCCACCAGCTCCTGCAGGGCACCACGGGGTCAGCACACCTCCCCACGGAACCAAACCCACCCCCCAGGCACTCCTTAGAGAGTCTAACTTTGTTCTCATAAACACCTTCTACTGACTAAGAAGATAAAAGATTCTCTCCTGTAATTAAAATGCTGTTTTGGTGAGTTTTTTTTTTAAACTGAAAGAACTTCTCTTATTTTAAACTCTGGCTAATGCAGCAACACACTAACAACTCCCAAAATTTTACCACTTTTGCTTAATGAGGTAACACCAGTTCCTCTCCAGACTCTTTACAGTAGCACCTCTCTGAACTACCCATTGGACTAATGTTAATCATCTGGATTCAAATGAACACTTGTGATACAGGAAATGTAACTTACATATCACCAGTACAAACAGAATAACCTACAAGAGTTTAATCTATAATATGTTTTGAAAGTGTCTTGCCTTTGAAGCTTTGGACTGGCTCAGTCGATCCTTCTGCTCAAATATCTTGGAGTACTTCTTCAGATCCTTCTTAATTTGCTGTGAAACAGAAAATTTCATTTCAACCAGAGTATCAGACTAGCAATTACAACCATCATCTTCTCTAAGAACTCCTTTGGTAGGCCTAAGCAGGCTATACCTTTCTGAAAAACATCTCTCTGCTAGGCAATTTCTCTTCACTATAATTTTGTTCCTCCTGGCTTATAGAGCATATAAGTGCTTCTGTACACATACATCTAGCAAAGTCTGAAGAGCAAAATCCAATCTTACTCTTCTTTATAACCTTTCATCATACCCTACTGTAAGAACAACTGGTAACCATTTCTATTTTGAGTTTATAATGCAGTTAATATCTGCAGGCATTCCCAGAAGAGAGGTCCCACACAGCAATGTGTTAATTCACACATTCAGGGTAAAAGGCAGTTGTGTAACAAGCCTCATCCTCAAGAAGAGGGAGCAAACCAAGTATGCTTTATACACCAAATCCATGTCAGCACAAAGTCCCTGGAATACCCTACCTTTATCTGATCCTCGCTGAGCAGGGTAGCTGGTCGTGGTCTCCAGAGCAGCTGACAGAACCTGTCTTTGTTGTTTTTCTGAAGCAGACGGCCTTGGAAGGTCCATAACCAATATGCATTGTCCACCTGGAAGAGCAGTGCACCAGCTCAGCCAAGATAAACTTTAACTTAACACTGGAATGCTCAGAAATTAACGTTTGAAACTGTCGGGCAGGTCAAGTCATTTGACCAGTGACAGGTGTTCATTTTCTCTTCCTAATCAATAGTCCTTCCCAATACCACTGGAAGAGCAAGCAGGGCTGGAGAAAAGAAGAGCATCAGTACCTTGTGGCTCCACCAAGACACAGAGGTGACAATGTATCTGCCCGTGGGGTCCCACTCCACGTCCGAGGCTGTGTAGTGCTCCGCGATGTTCATCATGGTGCAGTCGGACGTGTCAACAAATGCTAAGGCACCATTCATGCTGCACAGGCAAAACAGGACATTGCTTTACACACCAGCACAGCCTGGGGTTTTAAAAGCATTTCACAAGCTGCATCTCTTCAACTCCTCATTACAAACAAATTCCCACAGCAGCCAAGAGACAGCAGCCCCTGTGGCTGGAAAGGAACGCGGGGGATAAGAACAAAACACCGCGCAAAACCAACACCTTTGTTTCCATGTTCAGTGATTTTTAAGAATGCAAATAAAATGGGTTAAAGTCACAGTAAAAACATGCTCTAGGCAAGCTACAGCCAAAGTTTTAATCATATGCTTAGGTGTAGTAGTGAAGAAGAGATTACAGAAAAGATTTCTAAGATGAACAGCAGTGATTGTTTGAAAGCATGTGAAAGTAAATACAACTTGACTGGTTAATAACAATAATTTTCACTTGCTCTACAGTGAAACTTTCTTCATAATTCTTTCACAAAACAGCACTGTCATTAATAGGTATTGCCCACGAAAGGGCACAAGGCTATAACAACAAACACATCACACCACATGCACGTGCAAACTGGATTGGCTCAGAGTCAGTATTTAATGTCAACAGCTGAAAGGTGTTTCTAACTATCCACTTTTCTGCTCAAAAATGCATTCCTCATTTGATGTGGCAAAAATAGGAAGTGAAAGCGGCAAGGGACTAAGCTACATCATGAAGTTGTATCTCTGCTCTGCCTTTGCTGTTGCACTACAGCAATCAACATTCACAGGGACATTCAACATTCATCTCTGGTGAGATACTGTAGTTCTTTTCCTCTTTAAAATGAACGTGGTGGTGTTCAGCAATCTGTGCAACACTCACCTTCTGAGGCCAGCCAACACTACAAACTGCCCCTGGGGACTCCAGAATATCGTGTTTGCCTGCTGCTTGTCAAATGTCTCTGAAAAGAAAAAAGGCAAATTCAGAAAGAGATCTCGATCCAATGCCATCAATTATAAGCATCACTCCACACTGATTTCTCGCAAGACATCACAAACGGTCAGAGTTTGGAGTTTACTGCATCTATTACCATGCAAAATGCTTGGTATCTGCACTTTTCCCTTGTTTTTCACTTACTTATGAGTTCTATTTTCCCGTTGTTTTTAACATGGTAAAAGGAAACTGAAATTCGTGGAGTTTCTCCATGCAACACGGCAAACTTGCTTCCATTTGGTTCCCAAGCAAAAGCTATGATGCTTTCTGTAACAAGAGGAGCCAAAGCTCTGTTAAAGGACAATACAAACCTCTGATTTCAAGTAGTTACCAAAGAAAAACAAGACACTGAAGAGAGGGCACCCATCAGTCAACAGACTTGCTTTCAAAACACAGGCTGATAAGGCATTTGCAGGGAGTTAGGGGAACTGTTTCTAACTACAGCTCTAAGTCTTCCATCTTCTACAAAACACATTCCTATTGTCAGCCCTGCCATTTTTATTAATAACACGTTTTCAGTTCTGTCATTTTCCAAGTCAGCCACAAGAATGAAAAGCAACAAGAATGAAAAGAACAGCAAAACAGAAGTTTTCTCATTTTGATATGAGACATTCTGCAACGTTACCAATCAAGCTCCTTTTCAAAGGGTTAAATTCCCAATTACATCACATGCTGACAAGAATTTCTATGAAACACAGGAGCATCTATACAAAAAAGTTCAAGCTGAAAAGTAAGGAAATGCTTGGCATTACCTTTCATTTCCACCACATCCACTGGCACCTGTTTCTCTCTCATGCGGAATATTTCAAAGTTGGTCACTACTCCCTGTAAAGGCCAAAATCAGCTCGTTAATCCAGTGCAAAAACAGCAGAGTAAATAATTTTATCACTAGGCATAGAAGGACAACTCCACAATTACTCTGTTAGGACAGATGATGAGAGTGAGTCCAGGCTTATTCCTTTAATGAGAGCAGATAAATACAATATGCCTCCTTACTAAAAATATTCCAAATATGTTCTGATAAAGAATAACTTCAAAATTGTACAAAAGCATTTATTTTTTTTTTCAGACTGTTATAAAACTTAATTAAGACAGGTGAACATTTGGCACATTATGCAGCTTGACCTATATGTTGTTCAGCAGCTGCTTGTGAGCAGGAGAAATTGTGAGGAGGCACAGACCTCTCAGAGACCAAGAGGCCACTAAAGTCAAAGCAAATCCTGGATGCAAACATCACATACATTTTGCTTTCCACATGCTTAAAATTCAAACGGAAAAAATTAAAAATAGCTTTGACGTGATATAATTTACACTGCCTCCATTAAAAGGCAGCACTGTGAGAAAAGGAAGCACGAGACAGAACCAAGTTTTACCAATAAAATCAGAATCCATGTACCTGTGTGCCTTTGGGAGTCCTGTCTACCTTCACACACAGGTAGTCCCCGTTCTTCTGCCAGTGCAGTTTACAGTCCACTACGTTGAACAAATTCCGCACACGAATTTCTTGTCTAGAAGGCAGCTGCATCAAAGTCACTCTTGCTGGGATGTCTTTGTCCTCAGGCACCCAGAAAGCAATTATGTTACCACCTGGAGACCATGAGAAGTCTCTACAGGAACAAAGTTAAAAATATGCCATTTTAATTTTTAGTTAGAGATGCTACAAGCAGAAACCACCTTCCTCCTTGTATCTGAATGTTGCAGACAAAGTCCAACTCTCAATAATAAAGACAGGCACAGACACATAACTGAGGGCAATTTAATAACAATACCAAACCAGATTTTTAAACAGCTATTTGTATTTGCTATATGACCAATGCTGTCTCATCAGTACACCTCACCAAAAAGCAGGGATTACACACAGAGTAAATGCCAAAGATTTAGGAACAAATGAGCCAAAAAACACCCCTATTAAATTACCATGGAGACCATCTTCTTGCACCTGGGTACACTTAATTTTCTTGTTGCTTTACAGAGATGTATTTTAAAAACTCTCAGAGGAGTCAGTGTGTCTTGTGCAGACACAGCACAGTGCTCTGAGCCAGCACAACCACCTTGTTACAGAGATATTCCCTAAGAAACAGCATTCCAGTCTGGTTTTGTAGACAAGGAGCAGGACTCCCAAGCTAGACCTTGGATTAAGCAGTACCACAAAGAGGATTTCAAAGCACAGAATCTACCAAGTGTGTTCATCAACAAATGGAGAGTTTTCAATTTCTTTTTGTCTAATTTGACTGCCTCAACATGTAAGGCTCTTTGCTCCAGGCAGCAGTCTAAAGATTCCTCTCACCATAACAAACCCCCAGACTAAAAGATTCCAGCTAAAGAGCACAGTTACAATTACAAGGGAATAGACTCACCTTATCCCATTGATTTTCAAGCTCTTTTTGTCCAACAAACCCATAGACTAAAAGATGAGAAAAGGATGAATTTTCAAGTTAGTAACATTCTTATATTTACACACATACTTTCTGCTCTCATTATTATGCAAAAAAACTGCAAGAACTTACAGGTGTTTCATAGATGCTGAGGGTATCTGAAGTCATTCGAGCAAAGAATTTACCATCATGACTCCATCTAAGCAAGAAAGAAAAAAAATATTAAATTGGAACTGTGTTTTTATTAAATGAAGTCTGGGACTACAACTCTCTACTCTAATTCTGTTTTTCAACCTACTTAAAAATAGGCCAGTGAGCTGAGTTTTCACAGTGGAATCCTCTCTTCTTCTGGCCAGTCAGAATATCCCAGATGATGATAGCCTGAGGGTCATCCTGTGTGTCCATCAAAGGGCTGAAGGTCACTAAATACCTACAAAAGAAATAATCCATTTCACTATTGAAACTTAACCTAATATGTAAGTACCAGCAGCCCTTCATCCAAGTAGTATTTAAATACCAAGCACTTTGAAACAACAGTTTCTCTACTGGGATTTTGCAGGGGAGGGAAAAATAAGAACAGGATGATAAAGGAGAAAGCTTCCCTGTTATCCCCCTGGCTAAAAAGATTCTAGATTTATGCACAAGTCTTTCCATATTGATGTCACAAGTGAGGGGAACTCACCAAATACACTCTTATCTATTATATAGTTTTGACATGAAAACAACATTGTTTCGAACCAAACATAAATCATTGACCTTATCCAACCCAAACTGCAGGGATGCTGAACTTCTCCACTGAAAGGTAAATAATCTCTTTAATACAATAAAGCATAAAACCCAACTGCTTCCAAATACGTTACTTGAAAACTATCAACACAAGATGCATCTCAGTCCTGAAATTATTTTACCCTTCTCTCCAGAGCTCCTTAATGTTCAAGAAATCTTAAGCAATTAATTTCAGCACTCCAGATTTGGAGGATGCTACTCATGCCTTATGCTTTTGACCCCTTAGCCCAAGCCAATGTCACAGTCTGTACCTTTCACAGGGTGAGAAGTCAATAAGCTGCACTCCTTGGTGACTAAACCTTTGAATCTGCTTGAACTTCTCTCCACCCCACAGAGCGATGCCTCTCTGGTGGAACGTAGCCAGGTAAGTGCCTTTGGGAGACCAGCGGACGTAGGTCTCTGTCCACCTCTGGATTAAAAAAAAAAAGTCCACACAAAAGTTTAATTTCATGCTGTGTTCCTAAAAGGGAAAGAATTAATGCGTGGCTTGTAGCAGCACGTTTTGTAAATCCCCTTACTAAGTGAAGATCTCAGGATTTGTGAAAATTATGGAGTTTCATTTCATGCACATAACAGACAGCACCTGTTGCTGTTGAAAACTGTCAGTTGAGACCTTTCCAACTTACAGATCACCAAAGATGTTCTTCAGGTACAGTGACATCCTTTGTGTAGTAACAATTAAACATACCTAACAGCCTGGGTAAGAACATACTTTTCTCAGGAGTAAGAGTAAGTATTTCCAATTTCTGAACAACGCAGCTCTGGACCTTCAGCTAAGTTAGACAGCAATACAGACTACAGCCAGAGATCATGGTGATGAGCAAATATTCTCACCATCCCAGAGCCAACTTCCTTCTACTGTAATGCACAATGGTTATTAAGGAAAATGCTCCTGGGTCCTAACAGTTCCCAGCAAGTCCAGTGCCTGCAGCAGACAGGCAGACTAACTCTCCCTCTTTTGTGCCATTACCAAACCAGCTATTCCTCTTTAACACCTCTGTGGTCAGCACAAAAGCAAGGAGTCATCTGAAGCAGCAAACATAAGCACATATTCAGCTCGAATGAATAGTGCTCCTCAAACTCTGACTTTGCATTCTCAGGTCTTTCTGAATCACCCATAACAGAGAGATGAAGGAAACTAATGGGCATCATAGACCAGTTAAAAAAAAATAAAGCAACCAAACACCACCGCAAACTCCAGAAAGTTCACTCCACAGCTCTTTTACCTAAGCAGCTAAATCTAATTCTAAAGGATGTGATTTCACCACTCTTCACAAAGAAGAAAAAATTATTTCAGCAATGGGAAAAAGATTTTTTTTCTTAAATTAAAAGCTGCAATGTCACAAAATAAAGGAGACTGACAGTGTATCTGCAATCTCCAGCACTTCCAGGACACTCACTGCTCTGTCCTCAATTTGAACAGGTTCCTTGATGTCATTCCAGAAAATGGATGTCCGGTCTCCTGACTCAAAGATCACACTGTACTGATCCCTACAATCAGGGTCTTCCAACCAGTACCGGAGATTCCCCTGAGAAAAACAGACCAAAAATACTATTAGTGAGTCAAAGGCCAAGTCAACAAATTCCACAAATTAGTGTCTACCTGGCAGGTGGAAGTTGGTCTCACCAGAGAATGCAACTTTGGGGTCTTACCACTGCAAACAAGTTTTTGAAGTGAAATTAAACAATTCCATGTACTGGATGCTGGAGGCTGAGAGCACACCATGAACAGGTGGACCTTCAAGGTGGTTTGATAATGCTTAATACTTATTTTAACCAAGAAGTCACTTGGTATGTGGTTTTTAAAGGAAAAACAACTATCCTTCCACCAGACTATTTACAAAGCAACTGGTAAACACCAAAGTTTGCCTCCAACAATTAAGAATAAAAAAAGATGCTTTTGAAAATCTATTTTTAAATGACTTGTGCAAAATTATCATTTACTCTTAAATAATAGGAGTAAATTAAGCTTAATGCTATGTGTAACTATTGAGCAGAAGCACCAAGTTCCTCCCATCACTTCATAATGGTGAGCATGAAGGAACAGCAGCATGTGAACAGCACTGCTATTTACAACAGCATTAACACATCATTTCTATTTTCAAAGGGACATTGCAGCAATGAAGTAACTATTTAATATTAGGCTGAATATTCTTTCCATGTTTCCAAAAATTCCTTACCAAATCCTTAAATGGCTGTTTCTCAGGGATTTCCCATTCATCACTGATAGTCATGTACCTGAAAGAGCAATTTTGTTGGTTACACTCCATGCAGTCACCCCGGATTAGAACCCCCAAATCTACAGATAACACACAACTGGTGCACTCACTTATCAAAGTCTGTGAAGAGGTTGACTCTGAAAGTGTGCTGCTTATCCAGTTTATATCCATCTGCATTCTTCACGGCATCCACGGCGTGGGAGGGGGACATGTACTCCAGGAAGATGTACCTACAAGGAAGGAAAACCAATAATAAAGAAGAAATAATGGGGATGAATTAAGAATTCAGTACAGAGCATCTACAAGGTAACTTCTTGTCACTAACCAACTACGGTCAATAGCAATTAATTTCCATCCTGGCCACAGGCTCATGTACATGTTTCAACTGTCTGGGCCTGACCTCAATTAATGTAATATCCTTTCTGAAATGGGCCAGACCCAGTGGTGAATGCAACTTCAACACAACCAGGACAACAGTGAGAGCCAGGAACAGGCAGGTTACATCCGCAGCACTTAATGCAAGCCAGCTTGGAGCTCAGCAGACTCAAAACTAATGGTATCCCCAACACCATCAGACAGCATCTCAGACAGAGAGATGAATACAAAGAGAATAATTTTCTCATGCTTCCAACACTGACCTTATAGAACAAACAATCCCTCCACACCAGAAAACTCAATTTTTTTATACCTTCTGAAATATGTATTCCTCCAATATTAGGAATACTTGCTACAGATACTGACAGTCTATTTTGCAATAAACAGTACATCCACTGCTACCAGGTTGTTAACTCAAGAGGACCTTTAACTTACTGACTAACCATAGCAGAAAATTGAGAAAAAACTCTTCATATCCTACTGCACAGAAATTTGTCTCCAAACCCAGCAAAACTGTTTCCATAATTAATCCCCACACTCCACTCTGGAGCCTAATGAGCTATTAATCTTCTCAGTTTCCTCAGGAACTTGTTTGTCCCTGAGACTGATGTCAGGACTGCACAGGGTGAGGTAGAAGGTGATGATAACGACTATGAGGTCACCATAAAAACTACCCATACAGTACTGACACTAACAATCAAGGGTAAGCCAGAACTGTGGTTCAATCCTTTTTCCAGTGGGAGTTATCACAACTTACCCTTTTGTTTTTCCATCTGCTTCGGGATAAAATTCATTGATAATTTTACCAAACTTGGAAAATATTTTGTGGATGACATTCTTCAGTTTCTCCAGTCGGTCTGGTCCGACCTGGGGCACATTATCCACGACAATCACCGAGTCTATTCCATCTGCTTCCTGTGGCTGATCTTTCAGGATGTCTCCAAGCAGTTCTGCAAGGACAAGGCAGACAGGAAGCTAAGGCACTGGTCACATCAAGAAGAAAGAGAAAGGTGAAAAGAACAGTGAAAGTAAGAGAACAGAGAGACTTCAAATTCCAAGAATTGTTTAAGAAACTTGGTAGTGAATAAACTTTTTGTCAGAAAAACAACTGAAGTGAATGCACAACAGCCCAACAGCATTTCCTGGCTAAGTGACAGGATTATGCAGTTTCATGACAAACTTTAGGCATCCAACTCTTGAAGTCCTTCTTGAAAAAATATCTTACATTGAGGTTGTCAACACTTCGCTATGAGTTTTCTTCAGGAGATGGAACTGGCTCACGAAGTCCTCAAAACTGACAATAGCACAGACAAATGCATGATTTACTACCTGACCTCTGACCAGTCCTCTTGCTCAAATTATAACCAGATGACTTTGGTAAAAATCAATGTAACCTGTACCTCCCTCCCAAAGCATACAAATTTTAGCATAATTCAAAACTATCCACCATACTGGAAGCTCTGCATGTCTCAGCATCACTGTAATTATGTTTAAGAACTCATACTCCATCTAAACCTTTAATTAAGCAGAAAAATGAAGGTCTAAGGCATATTCAAACTTTGTGAAGACAAGCACACATCTTTTCACCCTGGATATTCTTCAAACATTTTAATTCCTGAATATCTGCAGTAAGTTTTATGCTTATGTGAGGATCACTATAAAATACAAGGCTACACAAAAAATAAGTTCACACCACCATACTTTTGAATTGGGTAAAATCTGGAGAGTCAAACTATCTATAGCATGCACAGACTAGGAAAAAGGTGTTGTATAGCTGATATTTTAAATACATTAGATTTTTGATGGTTTTGTAATTCAAGAAATTTTTCTGCCCAGAAACATCACAGGAAAGAGCTCCAGCAATGAAGAAATATGAGAAATATGCTTACTTGGAATTTCAAACTACTAAAAGTTGCTTTCTACAACTTTAAGCTTCAACAGGTTATTACACATGAAGCTTCCCACTGATCTGGGACAATGTGCTTCACAAATGTTTAGTCCATTACCAGCAAGATTATGTAGCATCCACAGAATGTTGTTGTTTGCAGTATTTATCACTCAGAGAGATGATCTCCATATGCATGTAGGAACTACAAGTAACAATATAAAGTATAAAAATTAAAGCATGCCCCACAAGGACATTTCCACAATGTGGAAGCAAGCAAAAGGAGAAAACCAAAGTAAAACACAAAAGGGTAATTTTAAGGCTCTTTTAGTTATTTTTTCGTAACAGAAGACTCTGTAGGCCTACAGACAGGCCAAGGAATGCACGTTTAGATTCCTGGGCAGGAATGCAACACCCTGCATTGAATCAAAACTGTAACAGACTGAAGACAAATTCCCACACTGTGCCCTTAAATTCAAAATTGTGAACAAAGGAGTCTTCAAAGAGAAAGAAGCTGGTTCAGCCAGCTCCTGTTGCAGCCAGAAGGGAAGCAGGGTGTGGTGGGTACAGGGCTATCTTCAGCTCGCAGTATTTTAAGGACCACTGTCATTATCTGAACTAAAGCTTCACTGGTACCTAAGTGGTTGTCCAACACATCCCTTCTCCTGCCTTAACTTGGATCAGCTGTTCTTCCATGCCACCACCACTCAGGGAGAAAAAAGTGGCAGTAAAAGATCTGAGATGTTCCAGTCCTAAAGCTGGTCCATCTCTCAGGTGTTCCTGAAGATCTGTGTTATGATGAGCATTGAAAGAACCTTAGCTTGGTCACACTGGACTGCTTTTCTCCTTGGGGAGGGCACCAGAATAATGGGAAAGAAATAAGGAAGCTCAAGAAGCAATACGAGAGATGGAAAGCCAGACCAGCAAGAGTGACTAAACTTAAAATGCTGTAATTCAGCCACTAACACTGGATTTCAGACAGCTGAGAAGTTAACCAAATTAATTAACGACAGGTGGGGATGGAAAACATGCTCAGTTTCTAAGAAGGAACTGAACGTAACTATCCTAGAAGTACACGAAGTGTATTAAGCACGCACTTAATGAAAAGAATCCAACTCCAAGTGTAAATGTTCAAAGAGCTGTTATACGGACTGCTAAACTGAGAACTACAAACACTTCCTTAATCTAGGATATTTGGCTGCTGTTTTATTAAACTAAACAACGGACTGAAACACAAGAATGCGCCAGCATTACCTGTACTTCACTGCCAGATGAGATAACCAGCTGATTTACAGTCCTGTGCTTTAGAAACATCTTTCCATTTTTGATACCTGTAACAGACCCTACAACACGCAGAATACACCTACACGAGACCCTACAACAGCGCAAATGTTGAACAAATAATGGGGAAACAAGTACTTTTGCTATGCAACAGCTAAGAAAATTTATCTAGAGACATCTGAAAAACACTAAATTATACTGCTAACTTCTGTATGACAAGCCCGTGTATGAAGCTTTATTGTCTGTGCAGCTACACAACAGCTTTGCCATCTTAAGGCAGTCAATATCCAAAGATCCTGGGCTGACAGTTTTAACTGCCAGAAACGATTTTTCCCTATTTTTTTGTCACAAAGTACCTACGCCACATCTTCATGAGCAGTAACTCTTCTCAAATCCTATCTACCCACGGATTTCATCCTGGGTGCACGGAAAAAAACCAGAACGATGAAACCTAGTTTGTAACGACCACGTCAACCACTTAAAACTTCTGTTTTCTCCTAAGTTTAACTAATGGAGGCAAAAGGAAGGGAGACGAGCTGATGATTCCACTCTGCGAGGGCAACCCACACCAGAGGTGTAACAGCGGTTTTAGAAACACTTTAACAGCAGATTTTGGAAGAGCAGCGTTGCGCGGTGCAGAGGTAACTCAGAATAAAAGCTCATGTGAGAAGCACAGCAGCGATGCAGAGGCGCGCTCAGGGTCCGGAGCTGAGCGTTCCCCGGCCCGGCCCCGGCTCCCCAGGGCTCCCCCGGCTCCTCCCGTCCCGCACCTTCGTCGCTGATGTCGTCCACGAAGTCCTCGGGGTCGCTGAAGGAGATCTCATCCTCGGGCTCGGCCGGGGCGGCGGGCGCGGCCTCCCCGTTCTCCTGCGCCGCGCCGGGCTCGGCCTCGGCCGGCGGCTCGGACTTGGGCTCGGCCGCGGGCTCGGTGCCGGCCTCAGAGCCGGGCTCGGGCTCGGCCTTGGCCTTCACGGGGCTCTCGCGGCCGGACGGTGGCTGCGGCTCGGGCGGAGGCTGCTCGGGCTCCTCGGCGGCTGCGGGCGGCGGCGGCTCGGGGGGCCCCGGCGCTGCCTCGGACTCGCCTCCTCCTTCCTCNGGCGCGGCGGCCGCGGGGCTCTCCTCGGTGTCCTGCATGGGGCGGTGGCAGTGCCCGGCGCCGGCTGCGGTGCCCGGGTCTCGGTGTGCGGGTGTCGGCGCGGTGCGCGGTACGCTGTGCTCGCTGCGGGCTCTCGGTGCTCGGTGCCGGTGCCGGTGCCGGTCCCGTCCGGAGCACGGCGGGGAAAGGCGGGGGAGGGGCGGGGCGGCTCCTACGGCCAGGCCATGTGCGCCAGGCCCAGCGGCCCGCGCGCGCCGGCACCTACCAACGTACACAGGGCGAGGGGGGGATCCCTGTTCCCGCCGCCGCTCCCGCCCGCAGCCGCCTTCTCTCCGTTCCGTACACAGGCGATTCCGGCTCCTTTTCCACCCCTGTCTTGCTCAGCCAGCGGCGGCTTCTCCACCTGTTCACCCCACTTCAGGCCTGGCACCCCTATTTCTTGTCTGCTGTGGTTGAGCCCAAGATGGCGTCGCCTTCCATTCTACTGAGGTGGGGTCCGGTCAAACCATTTTTCGGGGGGCACCGTTACATTTAGACATGCTGACGCCCAGTGAACCCTCCCTGATTGTGCGGCCGCTCAGCGCATGTGGCTGCCTACCGCTGGGCAGGAGGTGACACGACAATGCCCTGGTGACAGGACAGCGCACTGGCGCGAAACTCGCCCTGCTGCCCCCCTACAATCTTTCACCATGAGTTCTCCCGAAGGCAGTCGGCGCGCGCCTGGGCGCTACCAAGCTGGTGTAGAGGGGGAGGCGCGGGGTGCTGAGCTGACATCGACGCGGTTGTACCCGGACGAGGCGAGGGCGGCGGGTCAGCGCACCCCCTGCGGCGGCGGGGCTGTGTGGTACGGCCCGGCGGCAGCGCCACATCAGCCGGGCGGGAGGGCAGCGCCGGGGGCTGGGGCAGTGCCGGCGGCGGTCGGGGCCGGGTCGCTTCCCAGCGCTGTCTCAGTCACACCGTGACCTTTGTGGGTTTTAAACAACATTTTTCGTGAGGTACAAGACGGCAGTGGCCATGCCGCGGCATTTCTGCCTGGCCCGGTTGGCGGGAGAGGCCTTCAAGGTCCGGTGACCTCCCGGTGCCGTCGGGCACACAGAAGGACAGTGATCTGAGGGGTCACTGTTTACAGTCCCGGCGTCTTAGCAAGATTTTTAAATGGTTTCTAAACTGATAAAAGTTCCCGTCTCTCACGGTGGCTACCAACATGACTGACCTGAGAGATTTGACCCCGCGTTACCGATTAAAGCACCGCATTTAATTAAATAATTCCGGGCACCTCAGGCGGGTGCAAAATACATGGTAGTGTCACTTTTCCAAGCATATGCGCTAATACAATATATTCAAAGTCGCTCGAATTTGCCTCGAATTCCATCTTGAGGTGACAATTTTAGAGGAAAAAGATCTGGAAGAATAATCTGTGCCCACCTAAGAGACGAACACGTGAATTTTGAGTAGAATTTCTGGTTTTATTTTTTTATCCCAGTACTTTGAATCAATCGTGACAACAAACAATAAAAATGCTAGCATTTAAAAAAAAAGAAGAAAAAAAAAAAAGGAAGAGAAGAGCAGAGCAGGTACTGTACATGGCATTTTAAAATTAGACCTTGTCTTCTATTGCAGTATCCTCTGTGTTTTGACAGACTAATGAGGGAAGATGCTTAAGAAGCGAAGGCAGACACGCGAGTTGTGTAATTTTTCAGGGAGTCACACGATGGCATCCGAACTCCACTCCACTTTGGCTGGCTGAGTGTGTCCATTGCCTACTGCAGCCTCGGGCAGCAGGAATGAATGGAAACGATGAGTGGCACTTTGTGCAGCTGTTTTTTCCCCTCATTATATCATGGTAGCTGACCAGACTCTTGACTTCCCGGTCAGCACCAGCACTGACACTAAAGTGAACAGAAATTGCTGTTTCCTGCCATCACAACCATGTATTTTCCAAATGTGAGGGAGGACATGGCTGCTGTTCAATCCGTGGTCCCAGCTGGGTCCTCAGTATTCCATGGCTCTTCCAGGAGGGTGTTTGAGGTCTGTGTTGCTTTTGTTTCACCACTGCTGCAGTTGTCTGTAGGGTTGGAATGTGCAATTTCTGCAATTACCCTTCTTCCTATTTGCACTTTTCGAGTCACTGGTTAAACAGTGGATCTAAACATTGGATTCTCCTTTCCCTGACGTTGCACATGCTGCTCTTTGCACTTTCCTGTACTGTTCAGCAACTTCTGATTTATCTGCTCTTCCTTCCTTCCTTCTCCCTTTCCTTTCTCTGTTGAAATTTCCCCTCAGTCCCTGTCCTATCTCACTGATGTTCTTCTTCCAGTCCTTACTCAGCAATTTAAGGGAGAGTGGAACAACTTTTAAGATCAAAGATTTCTGCACTGGCAGCTGAAGCCTGTTCCTTTGAGTATTCCACATGCAAAACTCCTAATCAATGGGAAATTTGGGGGAAGAAATCTAGCAGGAATGGCTTTTTATACCACAACTCTCCAGCCAGCAGTGCCTCATGAATTTCATTGCATGCAGGTGATTTGAGAATAGTGAAGCTGACAGCTCTGTTTCCTAAACTGAATTCTGAAGGAGTAAGCAAGTTCTTGTATGAAATTTCATCTAATCCTGACAGGACGTGCCTGGAATGACACATTGGGAGGCAGGGCCTCGGGTAGGGACCTATTTCTGCATTACATTTGTTACCTGTGGATTCAGCCCCTCTGCGCCACTCTGGTGAGACCCAGCTGCAGTCCTGCCTCCAGCTGTGGGGTCCCAGCCCAGCCCATGGACCTCTTGGAACTAGTCCAGAGGAGATGATCAGAGGGAGGGAGCAGCTCTCCTGGGGGAAAGGCTGAGAGAATTGGGATTGTTCAGCCTGGAGAAGAGGTTTCGGGGTGACCTAACTGTGGTCTTTCAGTATCTGAAGGGGCCTGCAGGAAAGATGGAGAGAGACAGCTTACAAGGAGGAGTTGAAAGAGAGTAGGTTTAGATTAGATATTAGGAAAAACTTGTTCCCTGTGAGGGTGGTGAGGCCCTGGCACAGCGTAGCCAGAGAAGCTGTGGCTGCCCCTGGATCCCTGGAAGTGTCCAAGGCCAGGCTGGACAGGGCTTGGAGCAACCTGGGATAGTGGGAGGTGTCCCTGCCATGGCAGGGGGTGGAACAAGATGATCTTAAAGGCCCCTTCCAACCCAAACCATTCTGTGATTCTATGACACGTGTCCTTTTTTCTTCTTTAGTGATTATTGTTTCTTCATGCTGAAGGTTTTCCAGAAGCTTTTGCTGCAGTTACAGCAAATATAGAAGTCTTCAATAACTTATGTCAGGCAGACTCCTTCTGGCCCTGTTCAAAAATTATTTCCGCAATTGAATTATTTTTCACAGTATTTTTCTTCAAGACTCCAAAGCAATTTTCAGTTGAGAATATCTTATTTATACCAAATAAATAGTTATGCTATTAGCTTAAGTACAGACCAATCAAAAATCTATAGCTAAATCAGAACATGTTGATTCCTCCATTCATTTTCTCAAAAAATGCTATATAGGCGAAAAATCCTGTGGTGTTCGGAAGTGCTGAGCATGCAGAACTCTGCTCGGCTGCTGTGCAAACATGATTTGAAGGGCCTCTCAGCTTAAATAATGCCATGCTTTTTTAATTTTATACACAGCTTTCGTCTGCACCCACGCTCGTGGGGACTGAGCTGAAATAGAGGGAGGAGGAAAAGGAGAATCACTCGACTCATTCACGTCTTTGAGGCAGCACAAAAACTTTCAAAGGCTTGCATTATGGTCACAATTACCCCCAAAATAATTCTCACTTCATAATTTTCTGGTTTAGTTCTCTCTGCATGCAGTGGAGGTGACTATTTAGCTTCCCATGATTAAGAAATATCAAGAACATTAATTAGTGAATGCATTCCATACTTTGGACATTGAAAACATAAAGCATTATTATGGATTGTAACATCTCAATCTGGAGGTCCAGAATCTATCAAGATTTTTTCTTGTCTGATGGTGTTTTCAGGAAAATCACGGTACAAAACATGTGCCTTATTTTTCACCACTGTCAACTATATCATTCCTGACTAAAAAAGTACAGGAAGTGGGGAAACAAAAAGTCACTAATAAAATGAGAGGTGCTCACACATGCAGTTCTTATTTTTCTGCAGTTTTGGATAGTGTATTTGCATTTCAAATGTTCATATTTCTGTGCTTTTCTGAATAGCTTAGTGTTCATTTCTACCAAATTTAGCAAAAATCCAGATGCATGCAAAACATAAAGAATTATTGAGCATAGGAAACTTGATTAATTGTCTAGGTGGCAGCAGAAATGCCATGGGGAAAAGAACTAATTTAAAGAAAATACACCAAAATTGACATGGAGTAATTAATCTCATGAGAGGGTGCAGTCTCAAGCTGTGCCAGGGGAGATTTAGCTTGGACATCGGGAGGGGTTTCTTCACAGAAGGGGTGATTAGACATTGGAATGGACTGTCCAGGGAGGTGGGCGAGTCAGCGTTCCTGGAGGTCTTTAAGGATAGAGTGGACGTGGCACTACTCAGTGCCATGGTCTGGGTGACAAGGTGGTGTTTGGTCACAGGTTGGACTCGATGATTTCAGAGCTCTTTTCCAACCCAACTGATTCTGTGATTGTGTGACTGGGAGCCCAAAGTACAGCCTCAACAGTATATCTGCTTTTCTTAGCGCACAAGAAAGCTTCCCCGAAGTTCACAACAACCATCCTTTTCAGATTTCAAAAAATAAAGTAGTTCTATTTCGGAATAACCCTGTATTAAGCCCATGATCCGATCACTTCTTACACGCTTTAGGATATTTGAGAGATGTGTTATTAATCCGAAGCGGTTCAGAGGCGCTCGGAGCGATCCCGTCAGCGGCGGGGACGGCTCGCTGCCCCTGCCGGAGCCTGTCCGAGCGCGCCGCGGAGCCGGGAGTGCTGCCTGACCGGGGCCACGGAATTTGACACGTCCCCGCGGAGCAGGGCCCGGGCGGAGCCGCCGCGCCGCGGGCACCCCGCGCCCCTCGCCCCCGGCCC
>VZRF01011055.1:56881-425469 GCA_013396875.1 Vireo altiloquus
GGTCGGGGCCGCGCTCCCCGCCAAAACGTGCGGGGAAGCGCCGCCGCCTTCCTCCCTTCCCCCGGGGCAGCGGCGGTGCCGTTCGGGGGCGATGGGGGTCCCTCTCCGTGCGCCGTGCCCCGCGGGGGGAAGGAGCGGCAGCGCCGGCGGCCGCTGGGGTTACCTGCCCGGCGGGAGGTGGCCACAGGCGGTCAGCTCCCCGGAGCCCTCCTGCGGGCTGGACGCGGGCACGGGGCGCGGGCCAGAACTTGTCCCGTCGGGAGTCACGCGGCCGAGCGCTCTGTGCTGGACAGACTTTGTGTGGTGCCTCCTCCCCGCCCGCCCAGGGGGACACGGCGGAGCCGGAGCGGAGCCGGAGAGGAGCGTTCCGCAGCGGGTCAGTGGGCAGCGGCACGGGCAGTCCCCTGTGCCTCCGAGCCGAGCCAGCGGCACATCCAGCGGGGAAAGCACCAGCTCCAAACGCTGCAGTTTTAGGAGCGTGCAGCGGGGTCTGGGATGAAGAAACTTGTAGCCAAGTGCTGCCAGCGCTTGTTGCGAAATGAGAGATGGAGGCAGCTCCTGGGTGAATTGAAGGAATAACATAGACTTTATAACATTAGACTCCTTAACATCAAGTTTGAAGGAAACTTTTAGAGGGCTCTCTTTGAAGTGGCTGAAGTTTTTATCTGCTTTGTGCATAGTGGTTTTTTTTTCAGTTTGGAAAGAAAAATTAGTCGGTAAGCTTAGTACAGGGAAAAACGGTTTGGTTGGATAATGTTCAGGATCCACTGTGAGTTTGCTCTTGTTAGGCCTGTGATGCTCCTGATGCAGGCAATGCTTATAAATAAATTATTTTGGAATATTTCTGTCCAGGACTGATGTAACATATTGAACAGCAGCCTTTGTGGAAAAAATGTCCTACTGTACCAAAGAGAGAGCTTGCTCAGGTACGTCTGTTATGGATTTACCGTGTGCTTCAGGAGCCTTATAGAGATAAAACAGTTGTCTCCAAGTATTCTTGAACTGATTAACTTCTGGTGATGGTGCTTCTGTATCTTTCTGATCTACTCAGCCTTCTTTAGAAAACTTAGTTTTCTTTGGCAAAGATTTTCTGATGAACACTGAGAGAGGGTACATGATGATTTTAACTAAAGAAAAGAAATGCTGTGAATGCAGCAATGTTTTAATTTCTATCATCATGATGCAGGTTCAGAGATCTTTGAAGTTTCACACCCATATGTAATTTTTTTTGAGATCAGCAGCTTGTCAGTGAGTATTTTGGGAGGAATGAAATATGCAGAGTAATGGAGAGTCCTGATAGGTGTCATTGATGCCCCCCTATGAGAGCACATACAAATGCTGTCCTTTTGATTTTGCAGAGTGCACAGTACTTTAATATAATCAAAGAGAAAAGTAAAAAGGGTAATGTCCAATATGTTGAAGTCAATTTTGCAGAGTGGCTTTTATTGACTTTTTTCCCCTTTTGCTTTTACTTCCATGTGAGTCTGTTTTGCAACGATTGCAGGGAGCTAATCCAGGTGTGTTGGCTGTGTAGGGAGTGAGGTGTCTCTTTTTCTTCTGATGGTAAACCTTTAACTGTGAGTGCAGCCCTTGGGAAGGCTTGCTGGGGAGGGCTGTAAATGTTACAGACAGCGTAATTTGTGCATGACCATTGATTTCCCCCACGGTCTTCAAGTTTTATGGGTTGGTGCAGGTTGATGGAGAAAAATTTACCGGTTCCAGACATGTGGAATTGGTACAAAAGGAGGAGAGCTTTAATGATGGCTTTTCAACAGTATTTGGGATGTGACTGAGCTTGTTCTAACTATAAAACATGTGAAAAGACCATTGGGAGGCTGTAGTGTCTGGAGTGGCAATGCCATTTTTTAATGCTTAAATGCTAGCATCAAGTTTTTCCCCCAGCATAATCGGCAGGGTGAGAAATGTGTAAGGAAGATGAGAAGCAAAACAAAGATAAACTATTTCTTTTCATGGGATATTCTTGACCTCTATGAGGACAGTTTGTTGTGGAAACTTGCCAGTTTTGTAGTCAGGCTAAAATGTCCTTGTGAAAGTTTCCCGGGGAAGTTGTTTGGGTTATTGCTTGCTGGGTTACATTTTTGGGTGTGAATTTTTACACTTCCAACCTCTTTGTGACAAATGATAGCTTAGCAGTCATCCACTGAGCGCTGGGAGCCGGCCCTAGTGAGCATTTGGCTTTCTGTCTCTGTAATCTTTGGGCACATTCCTCGATGGATTTTTTTCTGCTAATCCTGTTATTTCTTCAAAGTAGCTGCATCTCACTTTATTGTGTTTGCTACAGCTGGGGATTGTGGCTCATGGCTGACTTGTGAGTGGAATGTGTCCCCTGTGTTCCCAGACTTGGGAAATCAGATGAATCAGTTGATGATCTAACAGCACAGTTAAAAGAGCAGGGTGCTAGGCTTAGGGTTAGTTCTTTACACACAGTAAATCTGTGTGACATTGGGAGGAGAGATGTTGGTGTTGGAGTTTTTTTCTGCTGGAGTATGGATTGTGGTTAGTTTGACAAGCAACTAAGAGGCCTACAGCTGCAGGGGACTGCAGAAATTCAGGTACTTTTTAAATATTACTAAGTAAACCTTAAATAGTCTCATCTATTTTTGAGTTGTGGCGTAACTTCACTGTTTCATCTTTAAGAGCACCAAGTGCTGAATAACAATCTTAAACTTACTTGGAAAAAAACCCCAAACAACCACCAAAAAAAAAATCCCCAAACCAAGAAAACTCTACCCTCAACACCTCAAAAACAAAGGGAAATATAAAAACCTAACCAAAGAAAACCCCAGAAAACCCAGGCTAACTAGTACAGGGTGCATACTTGACATATGCACTGAGAAAGCTGTTGTGGTGGTGTTTTGGTTTTTTTTAAGGAGAAAAACAAAATGTTGGAGCTTGTTTCCCAGCATCTAATTTTATGATAGTGTGTGTGCTATTTTATCTCATTTTGGCATTGGGTAGCTTGTGTTTACAAGGGAATTGTTGGGAAGGAGAAGGAAGGAGACTCTTAATTAGAGTGAAGCTAAATATGATAACTTTTCTTGCACCCAGTAAGAAATACAGACCTACCTTCCATGTTGAACGCACAGCTGTGCAGCACTTAGCTTTGCTATACTGATTCTTTTGCTTTTCTGTTTTTTAAATGAGAATTGCATGGTTTCAAATTTTTCAAAACAACCCAAACAAGTTGGATGCAGTTGTCTCAAAAAATATGCTAAGCCTTTAATAGGAACAAAGTTTTGTTTGCTTTTTTTCTGTGGGGCTTCTGTTGTTCTTTTCTTTTTTTAGGGGATTTCAAATTATGTAATAGTAAAAAAAAAAAAAAAAAGAAAACTAAGAAGGGAATCTGTTTGAATTTGTAGTTGAAATCTGCACCAGCTTTCAGGGAGGCTGATGTGGACACTGGGTTATGGAGGAATGTGTTTGACACAATAAGGGGGAAAGGCATTTCCATAATTCCTGAGGCTTCTCATGAGAAGACAGAAAGGAAAGGGAAATGCTGATGAATGATATTTACACTGCTGCTTTAGTATTCCTGGCCCAGGAGCTGGTAGTGGAGCCCTCATTTTTTTCCAGGGAGAAATGTGAGCTATCTGTGTACAAAACCAGTCAGTTTCCATATTCCCTTACATTTCCTGTGGGTTTGATCCCCTCTGCTCCACACAGCTGTGGCCTGTGATGATGGAGGAGAGATCTTAGCTGTTTTTCCTGAAGGTTTTGCTTCGTTACAGGCTCCTTTCTCCTTCTAGAAAATATGCTGCTAATATAGCAACTAAATCTGTGGCACCATCTACTTAAGCATGTCTAATAAATTTATCTGATTAGCACCTGGTGTAATAAAGAGCTGGTAGCATCAGCCATCTGTAAAATGGAGATAAGGCCTCCAAATTTGATTGACAGAGCTTAAACAGGGAAGGGAGATCAATGTTGTGATTTACCACCTGTGCTTCCAGCCCTGGCATTGCTCTACTGTATGTGCTTACTCACATGTAAAACCTCTGTGCAGCTATCCAGGTACTTGGAATTCTGCCCTGGCTTTCATAAATGCATGCTTTTGGACATTTGGTTGGAGGAAACTGGTAACTCTAGAGGGCAGATTGCTGCCCAGTTGTATCAGTGGAGTAATGAACGTTGAGCACTAACTAAAGCGTGAAACACATGGGATGAAGTAGAGGAATTTTCTATTGCAGTTGTTCTCTGGGTAAGTTTCTCAACTCCACTCAGTCCAAAGGCTTCCCGACATGTTACCAAAAAAAAAAAGTATTATGCAGTGTTTTCATAGCTGTTTTCTTTTATGACCAAACAAAAATTGGGCCATGCTTTGAATGCTTTCTTCAGACTTTTAGTTCTTATCATCTTGTTTTCTTGTTTGCATATGTATATGTATTGTTTTTAACAGTTTTATCAACTTGTTTTCAGTTGTGCCAGGCCACTTCCTGATATCTTATTGACAACAGGTTGAGAAACTGCTGTAGCAAAAGCCTAGCTTGTAGGGAAAAGCTGATTTTTATTTTGTCTGCTTCCCAGTGTTCCAGGGGACCATTCCATACCTCCTTTCTGCATCCACTTGCTGCTCTCTCTATATAAACTTTACTAGATAATGATCTGCTGAAACCAAAGGGAATGTTTTCAAAATTAGCTGTTCTCCAGCAGAGTGTGCGTGATGGGAAGCATTAAGTATTCTGTTACAATGCATGTAAATCCTTTTACTGGCTGAACACAGGAGCTCATACCAATGAGTTCCCACTATTATCCACCATTCCTGGGCCAGGACTCTTGAGGCTGTTCCCAAATAGGCTCTTTAGTAAGTACAATGAAAAATAGGCTGAAGAATAGCTCCAGTATATATTGCTCTGTAGGGTTAGTGATAATGTCATGATAATCAGCTCCTAAAAGCAGGTTAACAGCTGTTCCTAAGTCATTTTATTGTGTTCTCAGACCTGTGTTTGTGGGTGTAGGTTTATTCTGAATAACTGTCTTGTTGATACCAGACACGCTGAGGTTATTAATTAAACAGTAATTATTCATACTTGTTTGCATGGTTGTCTGGTTTGTGTGATTTCACACATTTAGACAAGGTTGAGATGTAAAGAAGCTACAGATTATTTCAGGGAGAGCTGAGAGTGATAAAGAGAAGGCGTTTCATGTAGGTGAATTTTAGAAAGCAAATTTAGAGAGTAACTTGATGAAAATGGGAAGTATTACCTAGAAAAGAGCAACGTGGCTGAATTTTCAAAGTACTGTGGAGTCTTGCTTGTTGGGGCATCACTCTGTAGGTGTTTTACTGGGTAGTGGGGTTCAAATCTGTAATGAACTTGAGAATCCTCAGCATCAGTTTGATTCTGGGACTTACAGATGAAACACTGAGGGTTTCACGTTCACCCTATACACTTTTCTCCCCATTCCTATCTCTTGCCCTTGGGGTTTCTGTAGTTTGCCAGGCAGTGCTGAGCCCCAGCTCAGGGACCAGTTTGTGCTGTTGGTTGTCCATCAGAAAGATGAGAAGCAGAGACAGTGAATCGATAGGCAGGAGGAGATGTTGTGTTAGTACAGATTGGCACTGCTTGGGGAAGCAGTTGGGGTGCATTTTGAGTAGCCTCCCTTGGGGGAGGCCTCTGCAACGTTGGCCAGTGGCTGAGCATCACTGAAGGCTCTGGAATTCTGTGCAGGGATGTGTGTGTGTGTGCACTGGAGGAGTAACAACATCTGCTGTGTTGTGTTGCGTTTCATTGATGTGTCTTGAGCAGTTAAACCCAAGAGTTACAAGGGTGGCCACCCAGAGAACTGATGCTCTGGATATCCAGGTGCTCTATGGATGTCATCCAGCAGTATCTCGTGTCAACATTGAATTAGATTGCATTATTTAACTGCAAATTTCTGACGGGTAGCTGGAAATTTTTAGGAGCTGCTACATAGGTGGGGTTAGCAGGTGATATATTAGTCTATTAAAGCAGAGGTGTTAAGACTTGCTTCTCTGAGTCACATCAGCAGGAATCTGAAGCCTGATGAGGCATGTGGGATAAGGTCATTTGTCCTGGATTTGGTTTGGTTTCATTAAACCATTTTATGGAACAAATAGCAAAGTGTGTGTTATGAAGTCATAAATCTGAGGAATTAAAGATTGCTTATTTTCCCCGTTTATCAGGGCCTAGGGCACATGAAGGAGCAGGTGGGAAATCCTTATCAGGAGGAGGTCAGGGCTTTCAAGTTAAGGATATGACTTCTTATCTTCCCTGAGTTAATCTGTTACACAGTTAACAACTTTTTGAACTGTGTATCAAATGTTAAAGAAATACTTCTTGCTTCTGTAGTGTTACTGTCTGTGTTCTCAAAATTGCAGATATATTTAAGAACTTCTGCACAATGGTAAGGAAGGGATAATGAATCCTACCTGGCTTTTCAGGTACCTTTGATCAGTTGGTTTGACTTGCTTTGTGAAAGAGCTTGTTCACAATATGGCTCTTGCAGAGAGGAAGCAACCCACCTGCTCCAGACTGGAGAGCAGAACTCAGGTGTGGGGTGAAGAGATCCCAGGGTTGTACCCTCATTTTTCACACAGTTTCCTATGTGTGGAATGGGTAGAAAAGAAAGGATTGCTTTGAAAAACAATGTAGGCTTAGTTTACAGTCACAGAATAGATGCAGTTATGGAATCAGGTTGAGACAATAAGCTGCAGTCTGGTAATTGATAAGAGAACACTGAGTCATCAGCTTTGCCCCTTCTTTGATGTCATTTGTCCTCTGGGGCCACATTCTTAAGACTCATCTTTTTTCACTTCTACATCTGTCTGAGAATCAGTTATTGTCCAAAGCTGCCAAGCTATGGTCAAATTCACTGTCAAAAGCTGTTTGTTTTCCAGCTACAAGCAGTGTTAATAGAATAGGTAAATTTGAAGATTTTGCCACAGCTTGTTGTGATTGATGAATTTTCGGGTTGGTAGCTCTTATTAAAAACCTTTTCCCTCTGCTTTGGAACTTAAGTATGTTGACATAGTAAATTATTGTAATTCACGCTCACTGTAGCACACTGTCATAGAGTTTAATAAAATTATGTCAAATGAAGTGTCTCCTTCCTTTGTAATGATGTGCAAAATTAATGGATTAAATTTCTGCCGCACAGTAAAACGACACATTTTTCTTTCCTTCCATGAGTTGTTCTAGGCAGGATCCAAAAGTGCTGAGCCAGGGTTTCGTTCATTTTGGCAGATCCTGCTATGGTGGGAGCTGGACAGACAGGAAATGCAGGCCTTGTAGCTGATTCACAGAACAAATTTGGCCTGTGATTCTTTGCTTAGTGGAGATGTCTCTCTGACTCGATATAATTGGAGGTGCTCCTGGGTGTTGGGTGAGCAGGGAGGTACCAGTGTTGGGAACGTGTGTGAAGCAGCATAACCTCCCAGGGGAGTAGCCTGGCTCGGCTACTGCTTGTGTTGCACTGCTCTGGGACCACCAAGCAAAGGAACAGGATATTTTAAGCCTACTTCTTTTACTGTATCTTATCAGGTCTACTGTTTTTTCCCTTTTTGTCTTCTAGATTTGGCAAAGCCTCCAGTAAATGAACCAAGGGAACCGGAACAGTTTCTAATGCAGACGCCCCAGGGAAATCCATTGCTGCTTTCCCACACCCTACAAGAGCTATTGAGTAAGGATAGTGTGCAGGTGGAGCTTATACCTGAGAAGAAAGGCCTTTTTCTGAAACATGTGGAGTACGAGGTTTCCAGCAAGGTAATGCGAACAAGCTTTGGGCTTGGTGAAAATGTATCCTCTTAAGAATGTCTTTGCAGTTTCTGCTGGCAAAGTCTTGAGTGGTTTAGACATGTTGGGTGATGCTGGTTTTAAGTAGATCAGTTGTGTGGGCTGACTGTTAATGCAGTAGCACTGGGCCTTCCTGACCTGCAGCATGGAACATCTAACTGAGGTGTGAAGTTTGGTCTGCAGGTTCACTTGCTTGAGACCTGAGCTCTGTACAAAAGCAGATGTACGACAATGAAAACAGAATGGTTTTGTAACAAGTCAGTGTAGGTAGCTGAACGTTTCAAACTGTTCTGAGCTAGTGAAGAAATTATATTGGCAGCACAAAAAAAAAAGAATTGTGCAAGTGCTGCTGTCTAAGCTGTGAATTGACTTATCCCCCTCTTCCTTCACTGCAGAGGTTCAAGTGCTCAGTGTACAGACGATACAACGACTTTGTGGTGTTCCACGAGATGCTGCTGCAGAAGTTCCCATATCGCATGGTGCCAGCGCTGCCCCCAAAGAGGATGCTGGGAGGTAAACCTGCATCTTCATTTCTCCCTGGAGGGGTTTTGGAGGTGCCAGCGGGATCAAGGTGATCCCGTTGGAAGTAAATGTTCAAAAGATTGAAAGCCTTGAGTTCTGCTTGGCTCAGATAACAACTTTGAGGTTTTAATACACAATTTGGAGGTGTGAATTATTGCCATCCTAGAAATTCCTATAGGTGAGATGTTAATGCAAAATTCCAGTGGGGTTTCTTCCTGTGGAATTTCGGTATCTAATGATTTTTCCTAATAAGGAAATTCTACACAAGAGCATGGCAGAGTTGCAGATATTGCTTCTTAGAGAAACAGATCCTCATGATCATTGATTAGTGGTGGACTTGGCAGTGTTAGTTTAACAGCTGGATTCAGTGATCTTAAAAGTTCTTTTCAAACCTAAATGGAATCAGTGTCAGTTCATTCAAGTATACTTTAGAAACCAAGAAGTATCCCAAGGCAGAAAGCATATCAAAGCTCCTTCGGGAACATTTTTTATTTATCTCAAATATTGATGCTGGTTTAAGCATGTATTATTTCAAGTGTTGCATAACTGTATAGAATCCTATCTTGTTTAGTACTTTATCTGTGAAAGAACAAGCTTTTCAGTGTCTTCTCCCCTGCCCATGGTGCTAAGCTTACTGTGTTTCAATAAATAATTGATTTCAATTGAAGAGTCCACGTATTGCTCCAGTAAAGCAAAACTGGTAAACAGTGAGCAGAGCAGGGTGTATAGTGAACTGGAGCAAAGCAAAATCATACCCCTGAAAAGCTTCAGTAGTCATATATTCCTATGATGGAATGTGAGCTGTGAAGACTTTTTTGGGGGGGGGGTGTGAAACCCATATATTGAATTTTACCTGATTCTGTGTTCTCAGCCAGAATTTCCACTTCATGCAATGCCTGTGAGCAAAGATACCGTCTCTGATTAATCTCAGTGGAGAGAGGATGCTTGAAAGAGGCTCCCAATATCTATCACTTGTCAGGGACTGTTATTTCCTTGCATTGCTGGTCTGTTGATATTTCCCTGCATTCACCAGTGCATTTCTTCCCACACATATCATAACTTTAGGAAAAAAACTGGTAGGATTAGTTCCCAAACTGTGCTAGGAGAACAGTTCTAATACAGTGCAAAGCTGTGATAAGGCAGAGAGTGCTGATTGCCTTTAGTCCAGTGACTGCATATAGAAGAGCTATGGAAGTGGGCCTAATGGAAACTGCAAACAGGAAAAAGGAAAGGGAACGGGTAGTTCTTGTTCCTGAGTAGATTAATGGACTGACAAATGGTATAACAGGACATAGGATTTGATGGATTAGTGTAGATGTGTGACTCTTGGAGCCTCCCAGTCCCAGAGCGGATGGACAAAGCTCTGTGCTTTGTCCTTGGTGTGCTCCTCTGCTGAGTCACACAGACCCCAGGGGCGTCTGCTCCCCTCCATCTGTCAGATGGAGATGGGTGACCTGCTCTGCTCGTTTGGAGGAAGGCAACCAGCTGAGGCAGATCCTGTGAGAAGTGTGTGCACGACTTCGCAAATGTCCATGTAGGTTAAGTGTTAGCAAAGCAAAACCAAGATCTGCAACCCCAAAGGCAGAAAAATGAATTGGTGGGTGGTGCTGTACTGAGGATCACCTGTGAGAGTCCTCTGAGCCAGAAAACTGCCACCCTAAAACTGAGGGAATGGAGTAATAATGCTTCATGATACGGGAATGTTGTCATGCATAAGAGCATTCCTTTAATTTCTTTCTATGCTGCTTTCTCTTCCTTTAATCTTTGGTTTTATTTTTTATTGTTCCTGAAAATCTCCAGAAACTCTGATTTACTACTTTACTGCAGTTATTGCCAGATTGAAAATCTTCCTGTCTCAGCAAGAGGAGCAGAATTTTTTTAGTTTGACAAGTAAAGACTCTGGATGGATGTACTGCAGATTACTGTGCAAGTCTTCCAAAGTACTTTTGATGTCTTGCATGAAAGGGATGGATGCTGATCCCAGGAGTCCCAAACAGACTGGGATATCCTCTGTGGAATTGATTCAGAGGAAGACGAATATCTGTAGGCCCATAGTTCGTAAGTGGAGGTTTCAGGCCTTAGGCTTGGTTGTTTATCCTCCTCCCTAGCCCACCCTGTGGAAATAACCACGTGTTACTGTGTATGCTGGATTTTGGTAAGAGGTAAAGAATGCTTGATGGAATATTTGTTCAGGTGGTCAGTCTAAATGTCTGGTTTTGAGAGCCGACAGAGTACAGGTAACCATTCTTTGGTTTTTGTTGCAGTGCTTTCTTTTTTCTTTCTGAGATGTTATATGAGGTGCCTAAATTGAAATTTCATGTTTCTTCCTGCAGCTGATCGAGAGTTCATAGAATCAAGGAGGAGAGCGCTGAAACGATTTATAAACCTGGTGGCTCGACATCCTCCTTTCTCAGAAGATGTGCTCTTGAAACTCTTTCTGTCCTTCAGTGGCTCAGTGAGTGTTTGTTAGCAATAGTCCTGAGCTTGCATGTCTTGCTGAAACTGCCTCACTGGGCACAGCATTCAGAACTGCTGTTAACCTACATGGGTTTGCTCCCTGTGATGAAGAGAATTTTCTCTCAGTAGGTGTTTCCACAGTGGAAAGTGGAAGGTAATTTCACTCAATGCCAGGAGTGTAGTATTTTGAAAATTATAACTGTTCTTAAGGGAATAGAGATGCTTTTCCTTAAATTAAACCTAACCTGGGTAAAGCTGTATCTCCTGAGTTGTGCCTTACTGCTGCAATATATTTGAGACCTGTGTGAACCGCCTGTGTGTTTCATAGTTCCTTCAAGCTCATTTTATTCTATATTTTCTCCAGGATGTACAGAATAAGCTAAGGGAGTTGGTCCAGGGAGTAGGAGATGAATTTATGACTTGCAGATTAGCTACCCAGGCCAAGGTATGTATGTGAATGTCATGCAACATATTATTGTGGTTTAAATGTTTTTCTTCTCCAAGCGCTTCAGTTATGGCATTTGTGCAGAGACCTTAGGTAGGAGACTGTTGTTTCCAGAGTTTGAAGGACTTGTAATTTTATTGAAAAGATCAAATAAACTCTTGACTCTTAAGGGCCTGATATTTCTAGCTAAATTCTGGCTCATGAATGTGATGAAGATGAAACAATGAATCCTGCTCAGAACATGTTTCTCTGTAATTACTTGTACTTGCATAACAAACAAATGCACAAATTGCACAATTTAAAAGTTAGTATCTAGATTGATGTCTTTCCCTTGTGAGACTCATGCCCTCATTCATGTTGTCCTCTCCCTGTGGGAGAGCAATTTGGACTGTTACGGAAGATTTAGTTATAAGTTCTCCATATATCTGTTTATCCCAGTGATTAGTGCTATGATAAGTTTTAAGTACACATCCACTGTGTTCATTGAGCAATTTCAAAGCAAGTTGTTGTTCAGGTTCCTGCAGTGCTTGCAGAAGGTTTTGCAACCGGAGCTTAATTCAGGTTTTTACCAGTGATAAACTGGTCAAAAAAAAGCTGAACTTTCAGTTCGTGCTTGCCTTTACTGGGCTGGGAGTTACCAGTAGGATCAGATCAGAACTTGTGAGCTTGAAACCTCACAAACCCTGTTTTAACTGCATAGTAGAATTGCAGATTTTGGCAACTCTGTCTGTGCTGGATATTTGAACCTCTTTCTGCTTCTGAAAATTAAGACTATTTGTGTGACATCTGACTTGAACACCTAAATGGGAAGCAGATCTCTGATCAGAGCATGAGGGAGTGAGCACAAGAGGGAAGCCTGTCCCCTTCTGCAGACTGTGGTGTGCCTCTGATTTATCCACCAGTAATCCCTCTGTACTCCTTCAGGACTTCCTCCCAGCTGACATTCAGGCCCAGTTTGCTGCCAGCAGGGAGCTGATCAGGAATATTTATAACAGCTTTTATAAACTCCGGGACCGTGCGGAGAGAATCGCTTCCCGAGCCATCGATAACGCCTCCGACCTCCTCATCTTTGGGAAGGAGCTAAGGTAGGTTGGGAGGAACAGGGTTTGCTGTTGTGAACATTTCTACTGTTGGTTTAGAACTCAAAACTGTTGTCAAATGGTCTGGTAAAAATGTCTATTTCAGTGCATGCTGTAGGACACGGTCAATTTTCCTTCTATAAAAGAAGGAAGTGCATGCTTTCCACTAAGGCTGCATTCCCTAGAGTGCAAGGAAAGGAAACAGAAATACCTTCACATTCAGGCACTAGTGTTGCTGTCTCTCTCCCCAGTATGTACACAGTTAACTGCATTGTGATGGGACAGTAGTAGCTCAGCACTGTGAGCTGTTTAGACTGATTTGAAACTCTGAACTGCTCTCTGCAAATAAGTTTTATCTATTCAGTGGGGTTTGTCTCCTAGATGTGACCATTGCTTATCTCCTTCCAGTGCTTTGGGCTCAGACACTACCCCACTTCCTTCCTGGGCTGCTTTGAATAACAACACATGGGGGACTCTGAAACAAGCCTTGAAGGGTCTGTCTGTGGAATTTGCACTTCTGGCAGATAAGGCTGTGCAGCAGGTGAGTCCTTTACTTTTTTCTTTTTTTCTTTTTTTCTTTTTTTCTTTTTTTCTTTTTTTCTTTTTTTCTTTTTTTCTTTTTTTTTAGCATGAATGGGGGACATTGCTGCCTTAAATTGCATCTTGAATCATGAGCTCTGTGGACATAAGCCCTTCAAGAGTTAAAAGGGAGACTGTAGTCCAAGCTCACATCCTCAGCTACCAGTCTGCTTGTTCAAGCTTGTGTGAAATACCTGGACTGTGTTTAAATGGGGAAAAAATGTAACAGGCAAGGGAAAGGAGGGAAAAACCTGCTTTCTTTCTTAATATTAAATGGTTACTGCACACGTTAAGTTCACTTCTAGGGTGAGCTGTCTAAAAGTGCTGTGTTCCATTTTATTAATTTGCTACAGAGAACCCAGAATAATTTACTTCTGAATCAAATTTTCACATTCACATACTTAAACATGGTTTGAGAATTATTCAGAAGCACCACATTCCTGTCTAAGTGTACAGTGTGGTAATGACTGTCAGAATAATGTGAGAACACGACAGTCTGGGAAGGAAAAGTAATAGTTTTGTGTTCAGTGCTCTTCATCTCATTGTGTTAAAACACTCAGTGTGCTTTTGTAGGTCAGTCGGGCCAGGTCTCTTTCTCTGGAGTTTACGCTCCAGAGAGCTCTATTGATACGGGAAGAAAAGAGTATTTTGTAAAATAAAAAAACTGGTAGTGAAATTTGTCTCAGTGTCTCATCTCTGCCTTCTGATGCATGAACAATTATGGGGAACATGCAGGTACTCAGGGTTTTAATGGATTAGTAATATTGTAGGAAGGGAAGATGAAAGACTGGAGGAATCTGCAAGAGCAAGGAATTCCAGGCAGAGTGCGCTGAAAGGACTGACATGCAGGCCTGTGAAACCAACTCCTCTTGTTCTAATGATCAGTCAGTTGGAAAAGCTGTTCCTGCCTCAGTCAGGTCTTTGTTCTGCACACTGAAGACTAAACACTCCAATGCCATCGGAGAGGTTTTTGATGCAGTTGTGTAAGCGGCGATGTGCCCTGGAGAGTGCAGTGAGAGCCTGCGTGGTGAGGGGGGGAGAAGAAGGGCTGTGATGCCAGGCTTACGTAAAATGTACTTTTTCCTTGTTTTCTAGGGTAAACAGGAAGAGAATGATGTGGTGGAGAAGTTGAACCTTTTCCTGGATTTACTCCAGTCCTATAAAGTGAGCTTTGCTGTTCTTCTGCCAACAAGAAAGTTGTTTAGAGCAAGCCTGTGCTCTTTAGAGGATGTAACACCAACTGGATGGAAAATTGTCTGTGAGGCCAGTTCAGAGGCAAACTGGGCATCTGGCAGAGGGAGGGGAGTGGCTGTTGGCCATAAGGAGCTCTGTAGCCTTACTGATTAGCTTTTCTGATGATGAGAACTTGCCAAAGAGCAAACTCTGCAAGGAATTCAAAAATTTGACTGGTTAAACTATATGGATTGGCTAACTTTTTGGTTTTAGATTTGGCTGCTTTTGAGTCAAAGCAGTGAACTAGATTGCTACTGGTTTGCTCTTGAAGACATGAGTTCAGTTACGAATGAAAGGATTTGCTAATAGTAATCTTTTGGTCAACTGTACCTGGCAGCCTCTCCTGACATTCCCAGGCTGGGACTGAAATTGAAGGACACTATTGAGCCAGCACTTTAATTAATTGCCAGCACTTCATACTGAGAAGGTCAATAAAGAAAAGAAGCCTGATAAGATCAAAAATATTGGCAGAAGTGATGCTCCAGGTTGCCTCTTAAGCTCACTGGTCTGGGTTTGAGCAGTTTTGTTTCTTAAATTCTTAGCTAGTGGCATTTTTTTGACCCTCTTGAAAGCAAAGGAGCAAAAATCAGCAGCATAGAAATGACATAAAGTGTGACCTTGTGTGTGTGTTCCTGATGTACTTGGGTGTGTGTTTGCTGACTCTTGGCTCCCACTATGTACCTGTTGTTTCCTTTTCCCATGAAGGACCTGTGTGAAAGGCACGAGAAGGGGGTATTGCACAAGCACCAGCGAGCGTTGCACAAGTACAGCATGATGAAGAAGCAGATGATGAGTGCCACTGTGCAGAACAAAGAACCGGAATCGGTGGAGCAACTGGAGTCTCGGATTGTGGAGGTAGAGCAGCACCTGGGAGAGCAAAGGGTGGGACTGGGCTCTGTAATGGTGCTGCTCTGTAGCTCAGTCACATTTGCAGAAAGTTTTTGGACTGAAAGGGTAGCCTGTACTTTGAGAAATCTGAGCTAGCCGCTGTGCCACATGGAAAACGTGTTTGTTTTCCTCAACACTTGTTACTGCTCTCTGGCAGCACGTCGTTTGCAGGAGCTGTGGGAAGCAGCAGTCTGCATGATGGAGAGAGCAGCTCCTTCTGGATCAAATGGGTCCAGAAGCTGTTTTAGGTTTTTGGTATGTGTTTGAATTGCTGGCATGGGGAGGAATGCTGCTTTCTCCTGCTCTAAGTGCTTGGCACCCTTTTCCTGGTCACTGAGTTCCTCTTCTTTCAGCAAGAAAACGCAATCATAACCATGGAGCTGCGGAATTACTTCTCCCTGTACTGCCTGCATCAGGAGACACAGCTCATCCACATCTACCTGCCTCTCACCTCTCACATTTTGGGGGCCTTTGTCAACTCCCAGATTCAGGGTCACAAAGAGGTGAGTTCTGGACTGTGTCCTTTTTCCGAATATATGAATGAGAATTTGAATGGATTTGTTTTCACCCGTTGGCCTTCATCCTCTAATCATGTGTGCAGCTGGGCTCTCTCATAACTTAAAAAGTTACCTGAGGTTTTTTTTGTTTGGGGTGAGCATCCAGGTTGGCCTCTAACCCCTCTAAAAGACAGTATCTTCTTGCAGAAAGTTTTTTTCTTATTTTCTTCTCTCATCTGCAGCTGTCCCTACCCTATAGGTAGTTGAAAAGACCCAACCATTAAATTTCTACTCCATAATGAATGATGTGAGTTTGCTAGATTAATCTGTTTTTTTGTTGTGCTACACACAAATTGTATGACAAGAAAACTTCCTGGGTTTTGCTCTAAAACTTAGAAGCTCCCTTTTGTTAAACCCTAAATACGGCCTTTAATATTCCCCATATACAGACTTTCTTCCTTTGGTTATATTAGAAAAGTCTCTTCTCCTTCAGCTCCCTTCCATCCCTTCAGTGAAGGAATATAATGAAATCTCCCTTCTATACATGCTTAGGAAAATGTTCAGAGCTGCACATAACACTGGTCTAAAAGGAACAATCTGGGCCCACTGAACTTCCTGAAAATACTTCAGCAAATTTGTGTTGTGCTTCTGAGTACCTGAGACTGCTGCTGGAGTTCGGTGTGGTGAGATTGTTACGTGCTGTGTGGTCACGTCTGCTTTCTCTTTCTCCACTCACAGATGAGTAAAGTTTGGAATGAATTGAAGCCGAAGTTGAGCTGCCTTTTCGTGGGATCTAGCAGTATGCCAACTCCACCACTGTCACCTCCAGAGGGAAACTTCTTTTCCAATTAATGTTCTGAGCATCCCGCACGGAGCAAGAAGGGCAGACAACGAAGGGGTGGGACCTCTACCTCCAATGAATCCTCCAAACAGCTATTTTTATTTTTATTTTTTTTTTAATATTGCTGCTTTGAGCTGCTCTCTGATTTAGACAGACTGGATGTGGGGCAGAACATATGGATATAGAGACAATTTTGTAATTTTGCAATGCCCTGGGGCAGAGCAGATGTTCATTATCCTGCAGACACTCCTCGTGGGGTGGGAATATGGCCTGGCACAGCGAGTGCTGCAGTGTTGTTGCTGAGGCCTCTGCATCTTGTACTAACAGTCCTCCAATCATGTTTATCTACAGCTGTGCTGACACATCTCTTCACGTCTCTGAAGTGCTGAGATGAACAGGATAGCTGAAGCACTTGCTTGTAGTGGAGATAAATTGCCTTCTATGCCTTGGAGGGCCTGTGTTAGGGACATGTGTGCATAAGGAAAGCTGAAAGCCATCCCCCGTCCCTTTGTAGGTGTCTGGATTTGATTTGTTACTGCTAGATTTCAGCACAAAATGAATGAAGTGGTTGGATTTTGTAACCCAGCTGGGCAGGGGTCAGTGCTGCTGTGTGATTTTCCTGATGGTGCTGGATGGACTGTGTTATCAGTGTGTTTCCCTTCACGGTTGCAGGGCAGCCTGGGAACTTGCTCATATTTTTCAGTTTGGGGCCAAAGACAATTGAGTTCAGGAACTCAGAGGAGTTTACCTGGCATAAATGAGAAAATAATTGACTAAAACACTCCTTAAATGTAAACCACTCATACTACAGGAGCAGAATAGCTACAAGGTAGCTTGTTTATTTCTTCTGGAGGTTCTGACCTCCATTGGCAGAGTAGCGGTTTAGGTCTGTTGGAGAGCTGCTGACCTAAAGGCTGGTGTTTTCTTTGGTGTAATATCAGAAGTATCCTGTTACAACAGCAGGCTGGAACACAGTGCTGATAAAGTTCATTAGCAAAAAATCTGTATTATCAGGATGTTACTGTCATTCTTCCTGGCTGCGGGTAGCATTGCAGTGTGTTTGTTTGTGAAGGAGAGTAGATAATTGAGTGAAAGTTCTCATCTCTAAAAACACCACAGCCCTTGGTAATGGGGTTTTCAGAACCGTTTGTGGTTGTGATAAAGGGACTAAACATTCTCCACTTTGTATCTCCAGTGATGTTCCCTTGGGAGGCAAAGGGGGAGAACGTGAATGTTACCTCAGGGGAAATGGTGCACGTCCTCCAGAGAAACTGATAATCAAACTGCATACGTCTGCAGCAAAACTCTGTGTGAACAGGACTCCCTGAACCTGACTTCTCTGGGGCCAAAATAGCTTCCAAAGGGGAATTTGTGACTTGGCTTCTTAGAATTTTCTTCGAATGGGTAAAAAAGGAAGCACATTAACAAGGATGAGTGCTTGCTGTCAAACTGGAACCATTACAGTATTTTCCCACTGGGGAACTTCCCCATTATCAGGAAGTATATTTAAATCCTCCAATCACAAAAGCTTTGTTGGTGTGTTTTTTTTTTTTTTTTAATTTAGAAAATTCAGCGCAACATGAAACTCTTCCTAGCCCAGGTGGAATTTCTGCATGAGTTTCTCCAGCTAGGAGCAAGATAAGTTATTTGCTGAGTTTCAGGAGACTGAATAACCATTACTCACATTCCTCAAAATGGAGCAAATACATTGATATGGGTGAATTTCTTAAGCAGTGTGCAGCCAACCTTGCACAGAATGCATTAAGAGCTTTTTCCAACAATTCAAATGTTAACTCACTTTCCTCCTGCACATGGGTCTTGTCCAGTGAGACAGATGAACTGCAAATGGCTGTGACAGATTTGATTCTCTCGTGGAGATTTCCTAAGTGATGCAGAAGAAATTCTGCTCACAAAACAAGCTGGCAGGGGAGGGAAATGTTTCTACAGTCCAGTTACAAAAAAGATACCATCTCAAGCATGGCACAACAGGTTTTTCTGCTTGACCTTGTCTTGATGAGGAAGATGGTTTGTGGTTCAAGAGTGGAAAGTGTGTTACCAGACTTTTCCATGCTCTTCACTCCTGGCATTATCAGAAGATGCTGGCTGGTTATGGCTGGCTTAGTCTCAGCACCCATTTTCCTTCATTTATCTTTGTTTGCCTGATGTGGTGAACAGTGAAATTGAGAAAATACTGTATGTTTTGGGGCAAGATCTGATAATTTATGATAGGTCTCATCTGTTATTTGTTTGACTGGGCAGGGTTCTATAGAAGTGCTTGCAAAGGACTAGCCTGAATGGAACTTCACACTTCTCACTTTTAGAAAAAATTTTGAACTTGATTTAAAATCACAAGACAACCCCCCAAAAAGCAAACATCAAAGTGACATTAAGGCTTTAGACTAACTCCTCTTTCCTGTTCTCCTTCAAGCACAAATTCAAGTGCAGAGACTGTAACAATGATAGAGATGCACCACAGAACCCATAAAGAAACTGGAATTACCTTGTTTTGGGAAACACTCATTCCTCCATTGTCAGCCCTTGTGTCTTTGAGGAGAGTTTTGGGGTGGGCTTTTCTTGGTTTAGTTTTACTCTGTTCACCAGGTGTTTGAGAACTGAGGCCCAATATTCTCAAAGCCAATCCAACTGCTGGCACTTTCAGAGTTTATTTCATACTGCCTGTCAAGCTTCTGTCTCATTCCTAAACACATGCAGACACTATTTCATACAACCCTTAATTGGCAAGCCTTTCTTCAGGGAGACTGGTCAGTGTGTTTGTTTACCTCAATGTGTGAGGGATTTCCTTACTGTCTTTGTTATGTTCAGTTTATGGATCTGCCAGACTTGGAGGGCAGCATCAAGCACAGCTTCCTTCTTCCAGAGTGAAGCAGCAGGGACTCCAAGGATCCATCAGGCTGACTTCAGCTGTCTGCCTGCCCTAGCCAATGTGGGGAAAACAGCTGTAGTTAGGTCCATGCCGTTGCCTTCTGCAGGAAACACTAACCAAGCCAGACTAATTGAGGAGTGTGTGCTGCCTACCTGAGATCTGATGCTCCTGTAAGATGTAGTGCCAAAACATTAATGTGCTTTTGTGAAAGGAAGCTTTTCTGTGTGTGCTTGAGGTCGGGGGGGCTTCCATGTGTTCAAAGGAGTGATGGTAGAAAAGCCTTCAGTGTCAGAGCAGTCCTGGAGGTAGCAGGGTAGTCAACAGCTGAGACCCTGAAAGGCTGCCTGAAAATTGTTCTCTGAAAAGGGCTGTTTGTCACTCCTGAGAGCTTCTCCACTTCGAGCTGTGAAGTGGGAATATTCAGGCTTTTTGTCAGTATCCTGTGTTGGAAGGCTCAAAACTCTATTTACAATATTTTAAATCTTTGATCCTTCTTTTGCTCTCCTTCCACCTTCCTGGTAAGTTGCTCCTCCTTAGTCATAACATGTTCAATGGTGCCTTGCTGCATTCCAGTGCTTTTAACTCTCCTTTGACCACGCAAGGGTGTAATTCCTGGAATTTGTAACAGGCTAATTTACACTCTTCAGTTTGTGCCATTTACTAAAAGACAAAGATCACCAGCTGGGGACAGAACTTAGTTAAACCATGTCAGTCTCACAGCAGCAGGAGCTGTAATATCCCAGCTCTTTGACATGAGCTAAAACTCAGGGCTGGGGAAAGCATCTTCCTGAAAGGACTCACCTGACTGCAGACAGGGGATAGCAGAGAAGTGCAAGCCTGAGCCACATTTGTTCTTTTTCTACCCAAACTCCTGGAGGAACAGAAAGTAATTCTGTGTGATTGTCACATGCTGTCTCTCACCCAGCAATTTACAGATTCCACCAGGAACTAAACCAAGGTATTTAACAGGTATTGGCTGCCAGTCATTCCCTTTCCTGCTGTGCAGTAAGGTCCTACACCCTGTAAAAGCTGCCTGTCCTTTTGTGCTTCTTCTATTTGCCCCAAGCCATTCTCTCTGTCAGAGCAGCCAGGAACCCTCACTGCCAGCTCAGAAGCAGAGGTGGGTATCAAAACCTCTGTAAATAACTCAAGTGTGCAGCACAAAAGGAAAAATAAGGTTTTAAGGTGTTAATTCATCCTCCTAAGTCTGAGCTGTGGCTTGCTGAGCAGATGAAGAAGGACATTTTTGAGTGGTATAAATTTTTCAATACTGCTAGAGGGAGACAAGAAACAAACTTAGTTCAGAGGGTGTGAATTTTGCCTGCCTGGAATATCCTGTATCTTTGCTTTGCTCAAATAGCCTTATGTATGAAGCACTTTATCCAAATGCAGGAATTAAAGAACTATTACCACAGCTGGTAGACTGGAAATGTTTACAGATCCTACATGACATTCCAAGATTCTATCTGTAAGTGTTATATGTCTGTAAAAGTGTTTGAAAAAAGAAAAAAAAAACAAACAACTTGTGTAAGAAGTTACATATGTGATGTGTTATTTCTGGCACAGTTGGATTAAACTTTTGCTGCCCACCGTGGTGAGCTGGGCTGACATCAGTGCTGAGGAGTCACCTGCTCCTGCCCTGGGACAGAGCGTGCAGCCCTAGGGGGATGATGCTTTGCAACAGAGACTTGCTGAAAGTTGAATTTATTCAGCATATTTTTACCTGAAATGCTCAAATAGTTTGACTTCACAGCAGGAGCTGCAACAGTGAATGCTGGCCTGAGACAGGATTGTACATCTGCCTCTGACTTGTGTTCTCTTAACTCCCATACACCCACACTGCCTTCAGCTGGAGAATCCTGAAGGAATCTCTGGTCTGAACTTCTAAAAAGGCTTTCACAGCACCATTACAACAGAACAACACATGTGTTTACTAAAAAAATATTTTTAATAATTAAAAAAAACCAACTCCACCCATGAGGGAAAAGCTTAAGCCACTAAAAACGGTTAACACTTAAGTTTTTAATAGTTGTGATCACATAACCACTCAAGCCTACCACAGCCAGAGACTTCACAGCATGGAAAATCTTGTTACTTTTATTTCTGCTTTAAGAAACCCCCTTACTTTCCTTACTTCTCAGTGACCTGAAAATACATCTCCTTTCCTGGAGGGCTGAGCAAGGAGACCTTCGTAAGTCATCCTTGGGGTGCTCCAATGTGGGCAGTAGCACGTGGGCTGAATGATTCTGCTTTCTTAAACTTCCTCCACTTCTTTCAGGCTGTGCTCCAGGATGGTGTCTTGTCCCTGGAACTTAAAATAGCCACGAAACAACTTTCTCTGAAGCACCAGGGGAAACCAATAGCTGTCATCTGGCCACATGTGATGGAATGGCACCTCGTCCAGCTGAAACCACTGGGGCCTCATTTCTGGTGGCAGAAAACAAAAGAACTTTGCACATGGGACTTTCTCATGGATTCTTGCTGCCTACACTGAATGGTGGTCAGCAAGCAGCTTCCCCCTACAGCCCAGCTGCCTTCCTTCTGGGAGGCATTTTAGCATGAATAGTTCTCCATTTCATAAGAGTAATGCTGTCTCAGAAGAGCATGCACATCCTTCCTTCCCCCCCACCAGCCACCTACCCTCACTTTCTGTTGGCTCTCCATGGAAGTGATCTGCCCGGAAAATGTGAACATCCATGAGTTCAGAGTTGCCTACAAATTCAAATGTGATCTGCCCCATCTTCTGCAAGCTGTCCACAGTCAGCCCACTCTCCTCCAGGAGCTCCCTGCACAAGAAAAAGACTTCTTTTCATGAAAGTGAGCAGTGGGAGGACAAAAATGCAGTCGTGAGCTTTACTCACACATTCAAAACCCTTCCAGTGCACCGAAGGTGAAAGCTGCACCTGTACAACAGAGCAGGGTTCTGACCTGCACCAAGCCACGAGTCTACTGCACCACAGTGGAGCCAGGTCAGAGGGGACTGTGTGTTACTTCAGGCTCCTGAGCCTGGGAGGAAAACAATCTGTGTTGGAAAGGGAAGATTCAGGAAAATTGATCATTTAGTATAATTTAGTCCTTTCAACGTGCAGATCTTTCTGAGGTGAGCGAGAAGTGGATAGATGAAGTCTCATAGCTGGGTGTGGCTTCAGAACTCCAAGATTCACCTCACTTAGACAGGAAAAAGGCTTTGCCAACTTCAAGCTAAATCTTGGAATTGTGGGCAAGCAGGTAATGAACATCAGAAAGAACATCTATACTTGCTACACAATCAGCTACTTCTGAGGCAAACTGAAGCTTACTTAAATTACACACTCCATAACACCACTTGCACACAGAATGTTGAGAGTTCCGGTTCCCATTCAAATGCAGTGTAAAAAACACAAAGCAATTGTGCAAACTTTGCCTTTCTGCTCCTTGGAAGCACATTGAACATAACGAGAGGCCAGAAGGCAAGACTTTAAAGAGCACTTGGAGAGCTGTGCCAGCTCTTTTCCACACACAGCTACTTGAAGCACATTCATTATTTCCTCTCTTTATGCTCTGTGCTCAGGGATGTTTTTATTTTCCCTCCCTCTAACAGAAGCAGTATGGCTTGAAGTTAGTCATGGTTTTTCTAATGTACAAAAATAAGGAATACTCTGAAACTGTGTATCTTTAGTTAAAGTTAATAATTAATGTACTTGCCTATTTGGCAGTAACAACAATTTTAAAATGTAATGGAAATGATTTTAAGGCTCCAGCTTTCTTTGGCATTGATTTCATGGATCCCATCTTTCAAAATTATACTTCAACTTAATGTCTTGGCTAATTTTAGTTTTATCTTCTGAGAAGCTATCTATGTCTAAAATAGAGGCAGTTTTCCAGCAATGACTCTAAAAGCCTCCTTTTACAGGCACTGATAATTGAACAACAAAGCACAACACTGCTACAGTTCTCCAGGAAATTTATCCATCAGCTGCTTGGCTCTGGGTGTAGCAAGTGGAAACATTACAGGTGGCAAACTAGAAATAACTCATTCACTAAATGCTGCCCTACAAGATGTGCCACTGAGGAGCTGCCCAGGTGCTCGCAGGAATGTGCTGTACCCAGCAGAGGATGGAAACCTCACTGGTACTGGAATCTTTGGTTCATGTTTTGGCTTAATATTTAACTACCTGTGCTGAGAGCACACTTCACACCTGCTGCTTCTGCCAACCAGCTGAGACAGAGTAACATGGAACCACAGCCTCGTAACTCCCAGTGCAGAGCAGAGTGGTACAAGGGAAGTTTGGACTGTGTGATGCTTCCTGTGGGAGAGCTGTGCCCCAAGGCAGCACTGCACCAGCCAGGAAGGTGGCCAGCATGTCCAGCTGGTCCTGGCTCTGGGGACAGCTTCTTGCCCAGCTGACCTCAGCAGGAACTGGTTGTGTCATTCTGGAGTAAACTGCAGGTGAAGGGATGGGGACAGTCCGCAGCAGCAGGTGCTGGCCATGCTGTGGCACATTGCTTTGGGATTGATGGAAATTTTAGCACTTAACATCTTGTGTGAACAGAACAACTGGTGTCAAACTCGGGGTCAGCACAGGTAAACACACCAGGAAAATCAAATGCTACATGAAACCATTAGATTTACCCTACAGTCAGTGGCAGTGTAAGCCTAGCAAATATTAAGTGACAAAACTTAAGTCCCTCCCTCTGCTCAGGATAATAAATTACATGAAAAGCCATGATGAAGTGTCAGGTTACATTAAGGCCACGTGCTGCAGGGAGCACACCTGCACAGAGACCCTTCTGTCCCCTGGCCCAGCTCACCACAGAGCCCAGGCCGTTGTGCTGGCACAGCTGAGGAGGCTGTTGAGGGCAGAAGCTGTTTGGTACCAGATGAGCACACCATCACTGATCTTCCTGCAGGTGCAAGAGCAGTTTTTGGCACCTGTCAGAAACTGAAGAGATGGTGAAGAGTGGCTTTGTATCAGAAACATTAATGTAAACAACTAGGTACTTAACTTTTAGAGGAGTTTAGCAATTCAGCTGCCATCTGCTACTTTGTTTTAATGACCAGACAGATGAAAGAACTACAAGAAATCAGCACTAAAGGTTTCGAAAATTACACTCTGCCTTTTTACTGATGAAATTCAATTTCCCAAATCAGTACTAGCACTTTAAAATGTCACCATACAATCAAATAATAAATTTCTACAGGGCCCCCTAAGAATTTCTATTTTGTCACTATGTTTTCATGCAGTAGTAAAAATGCTACTGGAAGGTGGCATCTGTTCAACAGCTTAAAAATTTAAGCAATAAGCAGTTTGGCTTATTATTTAAAATAGCTGTAATTCTGCTATATAGCCAAAATTAAACCCTGCACCTCTCTGAAGAGTGCAAGAACCTCCATCCACCACTCACGGACTCATTCTCAGTTTAGATCAGAGTCCAGGAGGTGGGAGAGAGTACAGAGGAAGTTCCAGTTGCTCACAGATTGGATGACAGTTAAAGATTTGCAGATGACAAAGTGGGAGCAATCCTGTTTCTCTGTATATGTGGATGATCCCTCATCACCTGTGGAGCAGGTGGCTCATGACTGCAGTGGTGGGTAACACGAGGGTGACCCTGACCAGATAAGCCGTGGTACCTCCACCTGCAGCCCACTGCCGATGGTCCAACACCTCCACCTGTGCCCCCATACCTGTCTCCCCGGGGGGCCGGCCCAGCCCTCACCTGCGAGCAGCCTCCTCGATGCTCTCTCCGGGCTGCACCTTCCCCCCGAAGCCGTTCCACAGCCCGGCGCCGAACCCGCGCTTCTTCATGCCCAGGAGGACGCGGGACGGCTGCATCACCAGGACGAGGGTGAAGAGTCTGGACGTGTACATGGCTCCTGGGTGAGGGGCAAAGAGGGGACGCTGTGCCGAGGGGTGAGACAGCCCCTCACCCCCAAGCACGCAGCATCCTTCCCCAATGCCCCAATCCCTAAACCCTCAGTCCCCCAGTGCCTCTCCCAACACCTACTTCTCTAACGCCCCCAATGCTTTCTTGCTACTTCAGCACCCCCTTCCCAAAGTTTGATCTCCCCTTCCCAAATCCTTGTTCTCCCAAAACCCCCTCCCCGAATCCCGACCACCCTTAACACCCTCTCCCAGAATCCCTGACTCACAGCACCTCTTCTCCAAATCTTTGATCCCCTCCGCAAATCCTTGTCCTCCCAGATTCTCCCTCAACACCCCCCGAATCCTTGAGCCCCCAGAAACCCCTCCCCAACTCTCTGATCCCCTCTCCCCAAATCCTCGTTCCTCCTAAACTCCCTCCCTGAATCCCTTATCATCCTCAGCATCCCCTCCCCGAATCTTTGACTCCCGGCGCCCCTTCCCCAAATACGTGATCCCCATCCCAAATCCCTGACCCCCCTGCACCCCCGGTCCCTGTCCCCGCGCACCTCAGCCCCACACTCGCGGCTTTCCCGCCCGTCTCGGTGTCACCCTCAGCCGCGGCCCGTCCCCGCTCTTCCCGCGCCGCCGCCGCCCCGCCCGCGGCCGCCCTGAGGGGAGGCGTGGCGGGGCGGGCTGAGGCGGCCATGGCGGGCTCGGGGTGAGCTGCCATTGCCGGGGGCGGGTGCGTGGCGGGGCCGCTGAGACCATCCCGGCGCCTATCCGGGGGAGGGCGGGGTGTCGTTAGTGCCGGAGTTTCCCTCGGGAATGGGTTGATGTGCGGTTGGGGTTTGTGGTTGCTGGAAATGCCGTGCGGCCGTTCCGCCCGGGCAGGGGCCGCGGTTGTTGGTTGTTCTGCCTGGAGCCTGCAGGAGCTCGGGCATCCCCCCGTTCCTCCGAGGGGCTCACGGAGGTTGCCAGCCCCGCTGTGGCAGCACAGGACCGCGCTGGGATCACTCTGCTCTGTCGTGTCCTTAAAACACCAGAGCAGAAGCTGGAGTGGGATCTCTTTCCCCCTTTAGCTCAGGGTAACACGTGAGGCCTCATCCGAAACTTGGCCTTGCTGTTCTGGTTGGATCTGATAAGTAAAGGTGCCAAAAGTCGCAAATTTGGAGGCTTTTTAGAATCAGAACGGTTTGGGTTGGAAGGGACCTCATCTAGCGCAACCTCCCTCAGGGTCACCTGGAGCAGGTGACATAGGAATGTGTCCAGCTTTGTTTCGAATGTCTCCAGCTAAGGAGACTGCACACCCTCCCTGGGCTGCCTGTAGTGGCTGAAACTAATTATTATAGAGATGTTTGAAATACAGAGTGGTTATGCACTGACTGGTTGACTCTCTCGGCAGCTGTCGGCGTTGGATGAGCAGATGCCTGCACACCACGGTGAGGTTTCTGAGGAAAACTGGAGCCGAGCAGAGGTGGTTGGAGCGGCACTTGAAGGATCCCTTTGTCAAGGCATCGAAGCAGCAGCATTACCGTTGCCGAAGTGCCTTCAAGTTGCTGGAAATTGATGACAAGCTCTGTGTTCTTCGTCCAGGACTTTCTGTTCTAGACTGTGGAGCAGCACCTGGTGCTTGGAGCCAGGTTGCTGTAGAGAGGGTCAATGCCTTAGGTACTGGTAAGTAAGATTTTTTGGCAGGTGAGATGGGGATGATACTCCTTTTGAAGTGAGAGAGAGATCTGTGAAATAGTACAGAATCTAAATCAAAATACTATGAAATAAAGGAAATACTGTGATGGTAACAGTATGGGGAAGGGACATGGGTACTGACAAAAACATGAAGGGGTGAGCCTAGTAAATCTTATGGTCTGGAGAAATAAAACATATAATGTGGTGATAGTGTTCTGATTAGCTGTTGTGGGGAAGATCCCTTCATCCACTTCTGAAACAAGTGTGACCTCCAGCAATTACCTTGGCTTATCTGAAATATTATTTCCGTTCTTGATAAATGGAAGCAACAGCTGTGCATGGGTTATGTGGGTGAAGCCATTAATATTTATAAGATAAGGTGCTGTGACCTGCACCATTGTCCAGGATTTCTGGAGTGTCAGCATTGAAAGAGCAGCAGAAAACCAAGAAAAACCTTTCCCCCTTGCTTATCCAAAGTAGCTGAGTTTTTGTGTCTTGAATGGATGAGCTTATGGCCAACCCTCCATGCAGATGCATCCGGGAGACTGCCAGGGGGTGAGAAGGCAGCTGGGGCAGGCAATGGGTTCTGTTTACTGACTGGCACAGAACTCGTGCAGGTGCAGGTTTTTGCAGCCACCCTGAGTGTTCCCTGTGTCATTCACCCTTGCAGATCCTGCTGTCCCCACTGGCTTTGTGCTTGGCGTTGACCTCCTGCGGATTTCTCCTCTGGAAGGAGCGGTTTTCATGCCGGAGACTGATGTCACAGACCCCAGCGCACTGAGGACGATCCAGAGGCTGCTTCCCTTAGGGAAGGCAGATGTCATCCTGAGTGACATGGCACCCAACGCGACAGGCATTAAAGAACTGGATCATCAGAAGCTGATCAGTCTGTGTTTAGGCCTTCTGAATATATCCCAAAGCATTTTAAAGCCAAAAGGAACGATGCTCTGTAAATTCTGGGATGGATCCGAGGCTCGACTTCTGCAAAACAGACTGAAGGAGCAGTTCCAGGATGTGAGAACTATAAAGCCTCAGGCCAGCCGGAAGGACTCTGCAGAATCTTATTTCTTGGCAAGGCTGTACAGAGGGAAATGAAAGTCAAGAACTGCAGATTCTCAGACCTTGATTGGAGATCTGAATTTAGTGGGTGTTTAAAGAAAAACTGCACTGTTAACACCCTGGGGAAATTTGCTGCACTTCATGAAGTCCATCAGGCTTTTCAAATACTTGTGAACAAAATGGTTGGGAATGGAGAGGAATAGTCTGAAAGGCAACCTGTGGGGCTGGAGTAATGGAAATGAAAATAAAATGCTGATTATATGAGTTTTTAATGCGTGCTTGAAAATTGTTGCACTGTTAATGCTGTCATACGTGAGACTTGCCATAAAGGCGATTGTCAGAATGTGAGGGAGCAGCAAGGGGAGTTTGAGCCAGCTCAGTGCCTTTTAGAAGCTGGTGCAATTTATTAGCACGTGTGAAAATAGAAGATGTTTCTGTGCACATCAGGATGTGCATCCTCATGCGAGATGTGTAACACAGCCACGTGAGAGGCACGGCTGACTCGGGAATGTTCAGCCCCGTGGCTCTGCTGCCTTTCCTACAGATAACAGGTTTTATTTAGGAATTGCTGCTTCCTGGCACTCATTAATCCAGTCGATGGCAGTGGGGCTGGGTCATCACCACGCAGATCATCCCCCAGTTTTCAGTCATGTTTTAAGTGTGACCAGTGATATTTGTCATATTTCAGGTGAAAAGACGAGATGTTCCTGAGATCCTGGTAGGGAGAATGACTGAATGGTCGGAAACCTGTTTGCACAAATAAGTTTAGCCTCTGCCTTATATGAAAATAGCACTTCTATCAGGCTGACTGTGGCATGGATTATACGAGAGGCTGTTTGTGAGACTTCCAGGCCTGTCCCATCATAAACAGCTCATTTGGGCGCGGGGCGGTTTTGGGGGCGGGCCGAGCTGGGGATATCACCGCACCTTGTCGGAGCATTACGGTACCGCGCGGGGTGCCGCGCGCATCATCCCGTCACTACGGCATTCGGCGCCGCTGTTCTCGCGAGAGGTGGGCGCGGAGTTCCCGCGAGATCCCGTGGCCGGGGCGAGGAGGGAGATCCAAGCGCGGAGGGTGAGCGGGCGAGGGAGGGAGAGACGAGGGAGCAGGGGAAGGACAGGGGGAACGAGGGGACAGGGAGGGCTCCGGCCGCGCCTGCCCCACGCCGCTCCTCCTCCTGGGGGAGTCGTGCGGGCGAACCCCGCGCTGCCGGAGCTGCCCCGTGCCCGCCGCGGCCGCTGTGGGTGTTTGCTGCCCGGCGGGAGTGCCCCGAGGGAGCCTTGGCCACGGGGGTTTCTGAACCGGCTCGGGTCACACACCTAAGCGTTGTCTTAATCGTTAGTTTTGAGAACCGACTTGCTGGAGCTACCTGTTGGCAGGTGCTTTTGGTACTCCAGTGCTCGGTTTGGGTTTTGGCAGATCTGTTGCTTCTGCGTTGCTCTTGTGCCTCTTCCTCCTGCTGTAAACCCAAATAATAACTGCTGTGTAACCCCGAGAGTGCAGGAGCCCGAAGATAGCCCCAAGTCTCTGTCTGTAGATGTTGTGGCTGCCTTTCCTGGTCCTGAGCATTTTTCGGTGTTTCTGGGGATTTATGGAGCCTGCAGTCACTGGAGCGACTCACTTAAGGCTTCCTAAAATCTCCTGGGAAATCTTCCTGTTGTGAGCTCCAGGCTTGATTTATCTCTGGGATTTTGGTTAGTACCCTTCTGAATCTGGAGGAAGAGTTGCAGAAACTTTTATATGAATAATGAGATGCAGTTCCACTTACACGAGTGATCAGTGGACTTGGGAAGACTTCTTGCTGGAAATTAGAGTCTAAAGTGCAGCTGGGAAAGCAGAAACAGGTTGTGTAGCAGGAAGGGTTTGCTGCTACTGTGGAGTTAGTTGTGCTCCTGTCAGCTTCAAAAGTTAGGGGGAAGAGCAATGAGTTTGGTTTGGTCAGAGAAGGAAAGCCTGTCTTGCATCTTTTTCTCATTTCAGAGACCTACAACTTCAGCCGAGGTGGGGTCATGTTTTTTGTAGATCTCAGCAGTGATTTGCAGATTGATTTTACCCTGTGAATTGGAAGAGCTTGTGTTTAGTGTTTCCTCAGGGCAGTGATGGATCCCTCCTTAGCAGAGCAGCTTACTCTGAATGTTTTGCTGATGATTTTCTGTCCATTTCCAGAATCATGGAGGACTTGGAAAATAATACCACTGTCTTCACCACCCTGAGATCCTTCAACAACTTCATTTCACAGCGTATGGAGGGGGCGTCTGGGCTGGCTGCGCCCGGATCATCCCAAAACTCCTTACAGATGCAGTACCAGCAGAGGATGCAGGTGAGGAGTCCTCATCTTGGTGATTCCTGCAGTAGCACTTCAGTGTGGTTGTGTGCTCCTTTCGATTCCAGGAGCTGGGAATTTCCCTCACATCTGACCATTGTTTCTGAAATCCACCTTCTGAAACTGACACAAACTCAGTTTCAGAGTTTGTTAACAGCCAATGCTGTCAACATTCGGGAATCCTTTCCAGAATATATTTATTTTTTTTGTTTCAGTGTCAAACAGATGTACTTCTGTTTTGTAAAAGTTTAAGGAAGGTCCTTTGCATTTATTCCCTGCTAGTTATATCTGTGTACTAGCTCAGGAAATTAAATTGTAAGTTGTTTTCGTATTGCTGAACAAAGGAGCTTTATATCTTAACGTTTTTCTAATAAGGCACTTTGTTACCTTTTTTCAGGATTTAAAGGCTTCTTTGCCTGGACACATCCAGGAGACTTGCATTGTGCTGTGGCTTTGATATGCAAACCAGTTGTGCTTTCTTATCCACTTCTGTTTGTATCCACCTGGGTTATTCACTTTTTTTTCTGGTAGCTGCTTCAGGCTCATAAAGCATCAAGTAAATTGACATCTTAGATCCCAGGGACTGTTTATTAGGCTGGAATAAAGTTTCTCTATTCTGTATCTTAATATAATTTCTATTTCAGTCTCTAAGTACAAAATAAGCTTGCGGGTTTTTTTTAATGTAAATCTGCTTTGCATTTGGAATGTTGACAAAAATTTAAGCGTTTTCTGTCTGTGCTACATCTCTGGTGGCAGCAGTAGTTGGAGGAGACTCTCTCTGGTTAGAGTCTCCATTAACTGTGTGTTGGATGTGCATCACCAGGACCTGAGGAATTCTTTTAGTATTGTCTGTGCTCTAAGGTAATTTGAATGAAAAAATGAAGTGTAATGTTGTAGAGGTTGTAGGAAAATGTGTTATTTTGCTCAGCAGTTACATTTTATTGGGAGCATGATCTGTGCTTCTTGGCTAGCTGCTCTTTTATGAAGCTTGGGGAGTTCATAATTAACTTTTTAGACAGAGAAGTGGATTTTGTCAAACTAAATCTTGAGCTTGATTGAGAAATTTCGGCTTAAGAGCATGGAATTAATTTCTTTTCAATTCACCTTGGTTTGATGTGGGTTTCTGAGCATGGTGTCGAACTCTTGGTTTCCCCATCTGCAGGGGATGAGAAGTACCACAAATTTGGTGATAGTTTGTAAAATGGCACGTTAATGTCAGCTGAGCAGTACAGGGTGGGGGGCACGATGGTATTGTTGTGCTGTTAATGGTGTGCAATGTTCCTTTTCACACATGAACTGGCCAGCTGGAAGAACAAGCCGGGCAGATCCACTCCAAATCCCAGCTGCTGCAGGTGGAAAGGGAGAAGATGCAGATGGAGCTGAGCCACAAACGAGCTCGCATCGAGCTGGAGAAGGCAGCTAACACCAATGCCAGGAACTATGAGGTGAGTGGGATGTCTGCACTTGGCTTGGGGTCATTTGCCTAAGCCAGAACACATGGAGAGCATTTACAGTGCTAGTTTGGTTTGGTTTGGTTCAGTTCTGGGTTATGCTCTCCACTTCTCCCACGCTGTGCTTTGGTTTGCAGTGGACTGTCTCAGGATTTGTACACTTAGGCTTTTTTGGAGTGAAACTAAACTGAAAGGTGCACTCCAGGAGCAAGGCTTGTGTTCTCCAAATGCTAATGGACACTGTCTCCAGAGCAGGGCTTGAGTGAATCTGGAGTATATTTGCTGTGTTTGCATTTACTGCAGGTGTGAGTGTCAAGTTGCCAGCACCAGCAGGTCTGCAGAACTGCTCTGCACATCCCCTCTCAGTGCACTGCACTAACCTGCCAGTGTGCACTAGAGTGTGAACTTGAAGCCTCGTTAGGGTGACAGACTGATGATCTGATCACTGGATTTCTTAGCACTGAAGTTGTCATGGGTAGCAGTAACAAAAGGGATTTGTTATTTGTTTCTCCCAGAAGTATTTAATAATTTTTCTCCTTATGAGAGTTTAAACTTCTTGCTGGCACAATTGCAAGCATTTGGTTTGTGTGACTGTAATTAATTGGAATGGCAGCAGTGCCAGCCATGCAGTGTCACGCAAGAGAGGCTGCACTGATAAAACAATGAGCCTCACTCAGGGACTAATAGCTTTTATTGGGTTCTGCTTTTCTGCCCACATATGTTTGCTTAATGATGCTACTGAAATAAGCTGTAGATCAGTGGCTTTTGTAGCATAATAAAAGTCTTATATGTGGGTGATTATTGAAAAAGAAATTTGTAAAAAAAAAATGTATATTTTGTTGTATTTTATGAGGATGCTGGGTGACAGATTTAGTGTGTGGTTGTGAAATAGGGAGTCAGTGACTGAATTCCTTCTTCTTCTGAAGTCAGGTGATGTGGGATTAAGCCAGGAAGAGTTCAAACTGCAGTGTAGCTGAGTCAGTCACAGAAACCCTTGAAATAGTGGTACAAAAAAAGGGAGCAGCATTAATCCAGCACTGTGGTAATTACCCTGCTCAGATTCTGTGTTTTTCCAAGTCGTATGGATAAAGGTTTTAGGAACCTCACATTGCTTTGCATAATCCTTGCTTACTATGCAAATCCATGTCTCGAGTTGCTTTGATTAGCAAAGCAATTTACTATGCATTTTTTTCAATAAGTATTAATCAATTTGTGGTAGGAATAAACTGAGATGGTATATGAAAGGTTGTCAGACTGCAAAAATATTTATTGTATTAGTTGATAATATTTGCTTTTAAATGGCCTCATTTGCAGAAGTTGCAGAGGGAAGTTTGTCTTATCCCAGCTGTTGAGATGTGAGTTTCTGAAAGTCAATTTGCTGTGCATAGGTGAGCTTTACATTGGAGAGTGAAAGTTTTCATCTTTGATCTGCTGGAGAGTGTGCAGTGGAGTCTGTGAAGCCACATCTGTGTTCTCATGGTCATGTCTTCATGTAAGAGATTTGGGAGATTTGGTCTCTTAATTTTCCAGCTCCATTTCCCTGGGTAATTCCTTGGGTAATTCCATTGAGTTACTGCTCATAAGATTTTTGTCCTTGCCAGGTTAAAGCTGTGGTCTGAGTAACTTTGCTTCATGATGAAGCAATTACCATTGGTGACTGTGGTAATGAGGAATGGAGACAGAAGGAAAAATGGCTTCACCTTTTTCTGCTTTCTTCTTACATCTCTTTGTGATTTTTCCCTTGGCAAGCGAGAGGCTGACCGTAACCAGGAGCTGCTCACACGCTTAAAGCAGTACCAGGAACGGGAAACAGAGGCTGAAAATAAACTCAAAGAACAAATGGAGATGAACAAATCTTACAAGAAGAGCATGGAGACAATGAGTAAGAAGCTGCAAGAGAAGGAGAGCAAATTAGCTGAAGCTAATGAAGTAAGAACAGAGTAATTTTTAATCCATCTGTAGCTTCAGCTGACTTTGCATTTCTTGTGACTTGAAAATGCCCTTTTTGATTAAAAAACCCTCAAACAAAATAATTGAACACTGTGTTCATCACCTGGAAATGAATGAACCCTGGTGGTGTGTGTCTTCTCTGTCAAAGTGTGGAACCAAACCAAGCCCAGACACAAGTGAGCAGGTCAGAAGGAGACTTCTTAGCCAAGCTGATGTGGAGATGGAGAAAAAATGTGTGAGACAAGATTCAGCATCTGGGTTCAGAAGTGTGAGGAAAGGGACAGTGATGGGGGAGATAATGTAGGAAAGTGTTCAGGAAAGTAGGGGGAACAGTAGAGTGGATGAGACCAGCATTATAAACAAAGTGTGTCTTCCTGAAGTGTCTTAAATGTCTGTGCATTCTACTGCAGAATCAATGCTTGGGTAAGAATTTCAGTTTTTTGGATGCCCAGACCATCTTCTCAACCCTCAACCTTCTCAGATATCGGTATAGTTAAGTTCAGCTATTTAATTTGTAGCTTTTCTGTTTAATTTGGTTTCCTGCACCAGTTGTGGATCAGCAAGCACTAAGTCCTTAAGCCCTGCTCCTGCCTAGGTATCACTGGAAATGTAGCCATGTGATAAAGCAGATAAACAAATTTAATGTTCCAGTTATCAGTGATTAAAACCAGAGAGGCAATGATGGTACATAAGAGAAACTAAACACAGCTAAAAGATGTGTGCTGCAGTTCTGTGTCTGTGTTCTTTTCTTTCCATCTCCATCAGTATCAAGATGAGAACCCTACCTGTCTCTCTGTTTAGAAGACACCCTACATATGTAATGTGTTGAGATATTTCTCTTTTTCTCTGTTGCAGGGAGCTGAGTAATGGCTATTGGAAACAAACCTGTGAGCTTTTCTTTAGAGTTAAAATGTTTAGAAAAAAAAATCATCTAACTTTAAAGTTTGATATTTTTTGTGCCAGTTTGAGGTCACCCATTTAAGAGAATGTAAATGACAACTTGGATGGCAAATGAAAGTGCAAAATTATTTTCTCTTGCCTTTGAGGTAGATTTGCAGGTCTGAAGGTGTGCAAGAGTATGGGATTGTTTCTAAGATTGTGTTAGTACTTTTTAGCTGGAAATTATTTCTATCACCATCCATAATATCCAACTTGGAGAGTCACAGCCTTATGTGTTTATGCCTTTTTTTTTTCCCCATTAATTCAGACAATCACTGTATTAAAAGGGAAAATATCTGAGCTGCAATGGAATATAATGAACCAAGAGATGCAGATGACAAGCCAAGACTCTCAGAAGCAGGAACTGATGGAGCAGCTGGATGTTGAAAAAAAGTAAGCAAGGGATGAATGACTGTAGGGAGAAAAAGGCAAACAGAACTTCAGTCTTGTGCAGCTGTCATCACTCAGAAAACTTTCAGCAGCGTTTGATTTCTGCTCTTCAAAGGGGTTCTTTGATCTGGGTGTGCAGGTTATAACCATTGTTTGAAACCAGCTCTGAGGTGCAATTTTAATTGTACCTTGAGGAAAAAACCCCACAAACTTGAGCCTTAAATCTCAGTGATGTTTCTTGTTCCTGGTGGAGAGTTAAGAGAAGGCACGTGGATAGGAAAGGCTGAACTTTATGGACTGAGCAGAACAAAAATATCAAACCTTAAATCATAGTGGAGGGGTAATTGAAAGTTAAGCTTTTCCTTGCTAACTTCAGCTCTTCCATTTCAAAGTTGTAAAGTTTTGTTTAGTCTGTATATTTGTTTTCAGAGTTAAAGTGGCTTGATTTTTGTATTTTTCTCAGTATTCATCTTTTTATTGAGATGAATGGATATTTTTGTCTGTAAATTAGAGGGAGATGATATGAGTGTGAAACTGAAAGAGAGAATGTAATATGAGAATAACATTTACTTTATTAGTGCTGTTTGACTCTGTCAGGGACTTCTGAAGATGGGTTGTTTCTGGTAACTGATTTCTGGGTGCTCAAGTGCCTCTTGTGTCTTCATCTAACAGGAAATGGCAGGAGGCAACTCAGCAAATCCAGACCCTGCAAGCAAGCCAGTCCTTACTGGCAGAATATGAACAGAAGATTAAGGTAAGAAACTTTGCGACCTATATAAAGCTTTAGATTTTAATTCCTTCAGTGGAAGAACAGAATACTGCTTTTTAAAAAATTGGCTGTTGCAGAAGTGAAAGGTTAGATTGTCATATAAGTGCCTGAGTTGGTTGCTAGCAAGAGTTGACCTTGGGTGGACCAGGCTATCTACAATTAGCTGTGATGGGACACTTTGTCTTTGTTGTATCAATTGATAGAAAAACCCCATGCTTTCTCTATAGAAAGGTGATTTATATCCTTATGCAGTGCTCTGGAGGAGTGCTCTTTTTTGGTCTTGTGCCACAGCACCAATTTGCTCTGCAAAAGACTGCTTCTGGAGTGATTTTTTTTCAAATGGTGCATGATGAGCCCAGCAGCTACAGTTTTCTGCTTCTCAGAAAATCCTTCCTCTGCAGTTGTGTTTAGAAAGTGCAATTACTTGTAAAGCTTTCAAAGCCACACTAAGTTAAATGTGAGTATAGAGATGCTTTATGCAAATGTAGGTTGGTGGGAGTGTATCTTTTTCACTTGTCTTGTGTTCCTTGCAGAAGTAGACATGGAGAGTTTGGTTTGAGCAGTGCTGGCAGTGGCATTGCCTTGCTGTAAATGCAGCCTGATTGCCAACAAGAGGAGACTTTCTCCCTTGAAATGAAAGGATGAAAAACAGTCTGCAACACAACCCTAAATAATTTTGGTTTTTAGTGGAAAAAAACTCCAACATATACTATAATGTTAAAATGCAGATTTGTGTTTCTTTCTGTACTTAATTTTTGCAGGCCATTCAAATGCCTCTCTCTGCTCTTCATTGATGGAGGGATAGAGGACAAGAAAATCACAGATTTGGTTCAGTTAACAGAAGAAGATCATTTTAAGGAGTAATTGAGGGATTTTTTCTTATGAACTTGGAGTAAGCAGGTGTAGAGAAGAGGCCAGCCCACTGTGTCAAATGCAGCAAGAGTCATCCCTGCTTTGAGCATGGATTGGACCACATGACCCCCTAAGTTCCCTTCCAACTTCATTCACGTCCTTGATTTGAGCTTGTAAAGTACAGTGCAGAAATAACTCTTACAAATTCCAACTTATTCATTGCTGTCCTGTTCTCATCCCATGTTTTCCAGGATCTGGAGCAAAAGTTGTCCCAGCAGGAACATGATGCTGTAATAGTCAAGAACATGAAGGCAGAACTGGCTCGTTTCCCAAAAATGGAGCGTGAATTGCGCCAGCTCAGGGAGGAAAACACCTACTTCAGGTGAGAAAAGGGTTCAGTTGTTCAGGGTTATTTTGTGTTCTTCTATACCTGCTACATCTGCACTGTCTGCACTTTCACATCCCTCCTCAGGGTTTCCACATGGGAATGTTCAGAAGGAAGTTAAAGTATTACATATAAATACTGCCTACAAATTGAGTGGTGTTGAGGTGGTTAGTAGATGAGAGGATGTGACAGGATCTGAGGAATCTTGAACACAAGAGCCTCAGAATGTGCATTGATTGTTCTGGGTGGTGATTTCAGTTTATTAGAACAAAATTCAATGTTTAAAGGTAGTGATAAACTCCATACAGCTTGGGGAAGTAATTTCCTGTAGGGAAAAAGGGCAGCTGAATGTTTCTTTAATAACTGGTTTTGCTTAGCTATTGTTACCACTATTTTCAAGGCCAGTTGTTCCAGAATAGTGTTTAGAATTTCTGAAGCACTCTGATATAGCCTTTGGTAGAGTAGGCTTTCTGGATTTCCAAAGTGGCAATCAATTTGGAAAATTAAATTCAATGTAATGTGAAATAACTTGCCTTAAAGCCCTTTTGTTTGTTCTTTGTTGTTGTCTTTTTAAAAAAATTATTACAATGAGTCATCTTGCCAGACATTTTTTTTTTTTCCTAAAACTAAGTTATTTTTCTAACTTGGTTTTGGTCTTGTAATTATTTAATTTTAATTTTAAATTGTTTGTCTTGGATTTTTTTCTCATGCTTTTTTTTTTGTGCACAGAAATATATCAACAGATTTAAGTCATTTGTTTTTGTGCAGTTTTGTCTTGCTCTTGTACACCTCTGTTGAAGTAAAACCAAGCAGTGCTGCAAAGCCCAGGTCTGTACTGGTTGCTGTGTTCCAGCCAGACTGAACAGCAGAGTTTGGAGTCTTTTGTTACCCTTGTTTTGACAAATAGTAAAGCAGACACAAAGCTTCAGCTTATTTGGGCATAATTAGAATGGTACTTAAAGTAGAAAAAGAATAATTTCAGTAAAACTGTATTTTTATTTTTGTATCAGTGGCTTTGCGGTGAAGGTTATAGAAGTGAGTCCATTGAATGTCTGTTCAATGTCATGATTCCCTTTGGATTCCTGTGTATCTGGAAGTTTGTGAAGGAGAGTTGAGTTGCATGAGTCTTTAGTAATTGTCTCTCTTTTCACCACAGGGAAATGAAAGAAAACAATGGTTTGCTGAAAGAGGAAGTGGAAGGTCTCCAAAGGAAACTGGAACGCTTTGAGAAAGTCCAAACACAGCTAGTGAATGTGGAATTGGAAAATGAGGTGAGGAGCTGGGAACATGTGGTGGATGAGCATCACAGGAGTTTCCTTTATTGCCTGTCCTGACATTTAGGCTCTTCCTGTATTGTGTTACTTAAGAGATGATACCTCTTTTGATTAATGGCCTCAAACCAGACGTTCTCAAAATGAAAAGTCAGCATGAGGGGAGTTATGGCAAGGAAGGTGTAAAAGGCAAAAGGATATCTACTGTTCAGCTGGAGATTTTGTGTAAAGAATAATCTCATCATAGTGTCTATTATAGCCTTGATGTTTCTCTTTTACCTTTCTTTTGCTGGAAAGGCTTTTTCTGCCATCAAGCTCTGTCCAGACGTGGTGATGTCAAAGAGGTGTGTGGTAAGAACCTTGGCACCCAGGGCTGGAGAATGACAAACCAAAAGTGCTGGATAAGGTCAGGAAATCCACAGGAGGAGAAGGAATGACACTGACTTTGAATGGAGGGTTATGAGAAAACTCTGGAAAGTGAGCTGTTAGAACATTGGTCTGTGTCTAACTCTACTTTTAATCTTTGCTTTAGAAGCTTCTGGGAAAATTACAAAGCTGGGAGAAACTGGACCAGAGCACTGGCTTAAATATCAGGTATGTGCTCGCAGCTCTGGAGGGAGGTAAGACTTATAAACCCTTTCCTCTTAAGTCTTCTGACTGATCTTAAGTGTGTTGGTCATGCTTTCTTGCTATCCCTTCTTCATGTGGAAGCTCTTCTAGTACATTTTATTATATATGAGAAGAAAATAAGATACACATTTTTTAAAGTAACTCTGGGAATTAACAAATGTTTTTCACCAAATCAGCTTGACCAGTGTCTCTAAAGCCAGATTTCAGTTTTGAATTCTTGAAACTTCTTGTTTCAACTTCTTGTGTATAGCTGCTTTTTTTTTTTTATGAGATTCTGCTTGCCTAATAAGTGAATTTCTAAAAATTTTAGATGTCCAGAGAAGAAAATCTGTTCTACTTGTGGCAAACTGTTGTAAACATATTTCCTTTGAAATCTGGATATCAAAATCAGCTGCTAGATCATGTTGTGACTTTGCTTCTCTAAAGCAGCTGAAGAAATGTTGTTACTTTAGTTATTTTGTCAAACCCACCCCCCAGGTGTGTTTTGTAACACCAGCTGGTCTGTGTGCTGGTATTGAACAGCTCCTCCTGACATCTGGAGCAGTGAACCAGATTTTTTTAAGGCCCCTGTGTATGTGGAATAAAAAGGAGCTGGAAATAGTGCAATTTCTGATCATTTTCTTCTGCTGCAAAAGGTGTTCTGTGTATATATGAATCTTTTGTGTGCCATGTTTTAACACTGCTTTATTTTCTCTAAATATAGTGTTGTTACACTAGAAAAGGAGATGCTTCTCTGTAAATAACTGTTTGATATGAGCATTGATCACCTTTCACACTGGCTCAGGGCAGAACCTTGTCTTGCCAGTTGTTTCTTCATTCCATTCATTCCACATACCCAACCACAGAGCTGTGGGTATGTCTGCACACTGCTGGGATTGTTTGGGAGCAGGAGTGTTTGGATGTGTACATATGATGTGGACACATCACTGCTTCATGTAAAAGATACTTGTGTTCCAACTTGGGAAAGCTCCCTTAATTTTCTCAGTGCTCTCTGTTTAATGAGGATAACGAACCTTTTCCAGAGGCATTCCAGTAGGTAGCATGCTTGAGGTTCTCTCCTGCATCTGCTGAGGATCCATACATTTGGATGGAATTATGCTAAGTCCTCTATGGTAAGGTATGAACAGAAATTTTAGGAATCCTCTTGACAAAACCTTTTGGAGTAAAAGCTTTTTACTTACCTCAAGCTGTTAAAGGTTTAACGAGGTAATTTCACAGTGGGAGAGAAGTGGAACCAAGTGATTCTGCCTGCTGAAGTCTAATAACTCCTTCATTTAAAATCAGAATATTCACTGTGAAGTGCTAGTTTTGTGATTGGGCCATATTGTTTAGTGCTATTAATGGCACCTTTTCCTACAGAAAGGGGAATTGCTCTTGAGAAAGATCATCTTTTCATGCAATTGAGGCAAGTGGGACTGGATGATTCCCCCTCCCTCATTGTTCTTGTTCTTTTTTTTTTTTTTTCCCTACTCAGACTTTTTACAGCATGAATTACATTAATTTTTGGTCAGGGTGATAAAGATTATGAGAGACTATTGTTCTGGTTGGTTCCTGGAGAATGCTGTTGGTGAAAGTTTGAGAAGAGTGAATTGCCCATCTCACAGTAGAAGAGAAACAGGAGCAAGTTGGCTGATTGTCCCAAAGAGCCAGAGCAATGTTCTGTTTGCTAATAACTAGATAAGAAAGGAAAAAGGGAATAATTTAGGACTTCTCATCTTTTCTTATCAGGTTCTTCGTTGCTGCAGAGGATGTAAGGGAAGCGCATGCGTGGCATTTTAGGAGAGGATGATTTTTCATTTCCTCCAGCACTTCCACAGGGCTTGTTCAGTGTCTGCTCTCAGTGGTTTCTGTTCACTGATTGCGTGCTCCCAGCAGGCTTTTTGTCAGATTGGCTTATGATCAGCCCTTCCAGTGTAATTTTATGTAATAATACTTGGGAAGGAGGTGCAGCTTTCAGGAGTGTAGTGGTAATCCCACTGTTTTTAGTACTGGTCTCTTTTTGTAGAGTGCTTATAATGCTTTACCTTGTGGCAGGGGAAACAAGTTCATTAACAGTAGACTCTAATCTTGTGTTTGCTAGTTTTGGATTCCACTTGTAAGCTCCTGGGCTTTACTCTCTCTCATAAGCACTGGAAATAAAGACAGCTGTATCTCTATAGCAAAATATCCCTGTGCTGCACAGTAGCCAGATAATAAAACAGGAGTCATCATATCTGTTATATATGGTTCATGTGTTCACATTATAAATCTATGTCATCTTTCTTGTGTTCAATTATATAAGTCCTTGATTTCTTGACTTCTTACTGTCTGCTTTGCAGTATAGTTGGACCTGAGTTTTATTGTGGATGTAGGTCTTTTTTTGTGGTACTGTTATGCTGCCAGGGGTTTTCATACATTTGACATGTGTTGCTCTGGGTTTCAGCTGTGAAAGGAAAAAAGCACAAAATGTTGAAATTCTTGCTCTGTGAATAGAAAGTCTTATTTATTTTGGAGTGCATTGTCCTATAGAAGGATATTTTTACATGGCTTTTTTAGGACTGTTATTAGGAAAGGGTGGTGTTGAGAAAACAAGCTTCTTGTACTCTTTCTCTCCAGGATGTGCTGATAGATACAGTTTGTATTTCTACAAAATCCGGTATTTCAGTAACCGAGTTGTTGACCATCTTCACTGACAAACCATGTTAATCACGACACACTCTGTTGTTTTTTCAGCACTGGGCTATTAGCTTAGAGATATTTTCCGGGCAGTTCCTCGACTGCCATTAAACATTTAATGTGCTCGAACAGAGAATTCCTTGGGGCTTTATTTGGGTGCCGGAGCGCAGCCGTACCACGAGGTGGCACCCGTTCCCGTGCAGCGGGGCCATTGCCATCGCTCCTGCCGGGACCGAGCTCCGAGCGCAGCCAGCCCCGAGCGCGTCCTGCGGCCCCGAGCGCACCGAGCCCCGAGCGCACCGAGCCCGGAGCGCGTCCTGCAGCCCCGAGCGCGTCCTGCAGCCTCGGGACACCTCCGAACTGCTGCCTCCACAACTTCTAAACTCTCTTTAACTGCTCCCTGCGTGCAATCACCATCTCCTTGCCCAGTACTCAGGGTCGTAGCTTGCTGTGAAAATGGTTTGTGCAGATTTCTCTGATGTCATACAAAGCAGTGTGTTTCTAACAGACTTTGTAAACTTCACACCACCTATTCTTCATTTCGTCTTGTTTAGTAGGAGTTCTTCACAGCCTGATTCTTTTCTCCCCACACCAAGCTTTGGAATTGCATTTTCAGAGCAGCACTGTTACTGTTTTGACTTTCCCTTCTGCAGCATGTAGAAGATGCCCAAATAAAAAATGAAGGTTCTTGTTCTGTGGGCTGTTAATCTAAATAAGCCGGTTTTGCTGCTGTTTGTCTGTGTTTGGTTGATATTGTTTTTGTCCTCTAATGAATTAGGCAAGTGACTTGCTCTCTGTAAATAGATATACCCTGGAGTACTCAGTGATGCAAGAAGATGTGCATTGGGTATTTGTTAAAGCTGAGACAGTAACTCGGATGCTGAAGGTACTGATAGCCATTGATAGCAGGTGACAAGATTTAATGCTGAATTTGTCTTTGTGTTATTCCATAAGTGGCAGAAGATTGCAGGTTTTGAAAGGTTAAAGTTTGGCTGAAGAATTGGCAGTGAAGACTGCCAGGTGGGCCACAAACAACAGCTTCAGAAGAGTTTTAGTCCAACCTTTTAATTTTTTGAGATAATAAATAGTAAAGTATGATATAGGGTTTGTTTTTGTTTGTTATTTTACATGGTGGTTTTTTTTTAATGGAAGTAAAGAGTATAAGGTTTTTACAAATTCATCTGCTGGGCTCAAAGATCTTTGTATACACAGCAGAATTATTTTATATTGGTGATCAAATATATTAATCATGACCTATTTTAAGTCAGTATTTCCTTTTTAGAGCACTCTTTTCTGTTGCTGATGGTGCTGTCAGCTCAGGCTTGGTGTTTACTTGTGGGATAAAACAAAAGATTTTGTTCATAGAACTTTGCAGAATCATTCCAGTTTTTCCCATCAGGGGCACGGTGGGGATCTTGGCTGTCTTTTTCTGAAGGGCCATAGAATACAGTGTGGAAATAAGAGGTGTGTCGGAGAGGAGGAGAGGAGAAGAGAGGAGAAGACAAGACTCTTGTGTGGAGCTCGGAGGCTCTGGTTGTGTGTCTGGGTGTTGTGAGTCTCATCCCACTGTGGTTCTTGTGAAGGGCAGGTGTGGGCCCTGGTGCCCAAGGTGTGAGGCTGACCCAGGGGCACCCTGGGGCTCACTGGAGCCTGGCTTTGGGGAATGCCAGCAGAGCCCTGCGGGGTGAATGCAGGTGCCTGCAGCAGTGAGATCTTGTGGCACTGCTGTGGCTGTTGGGGAGCTCTCCGGCCAGGCCAGGCCTGCCAAGGGAAGTGCACATTTGGCAGGAATTTGGGCCAATGCTGAGGGATCGTTTTCCCTTGGTGGAGCTGCCAGCTGCAGACAGCAGACTCTGATCTGCTGACCTGTCGCCTTGAGCCAAAGAAGTGAACCTGGTAATGCTGACCTGGTTTTCTTTCTGAAACATCTGTGGGCTGGCTGGCTGACAAATCTTGGGGACTAACTTCCTGCAATGTCTGAGACCAATTAAGAAGAGGAGATAGTGTGAATGTGTATGCATTTCCTCTCTAAGAAAGGGTTTAATTAAGTGGCAAGCATCTCTATTTAGTACAGTGGTTTGCACAGTTGTAATTCATAATTACCCAGGTGCTACACTCAGTACGGGAAGTCCTTCTATGCACATTCTGCTTTTGGAGCTGGGGGAAGGGAGGAGAGAGGGAGGGAAAGGGGAATCGGATTTCTTGATTCTGCATTTAGTGGTGGATTAGTGCTCTTTTTTTTCAGTGAATAGAAGGAAAAGGAGAATATTGGAGTTCTCTACTTTCCTTTTTGAATCTTGATTAACTATGCTTAGCTACTGTGCACTCTCTTCCATCCAAGGCATTGAATATCTTTGCAATAGTGAATGAAGCTCATAATCTTTTCCTTTCTCACAAGGTAGTAATTTGTCTTTCTCTGAATGTCCATTATGAGTAAGTGGTTACTGGTTTAAAAAAAAATCTGTTGACAGATATACAAAGTAGTGCATGTTGAAATAATTTGAATTACTCGTGTTACTCTGGATACTTAATTAACTGCAACCAATCAAGACAAGACTGGGAGTTATTGTTGCTGGTTCCAGTAATGCTGTAATCCTGTCATGATCATTCCATAGTGGAGCAAATATTTTTATGGGATAGCCTATTGTAGCCCTGTGGTCTATTGTCACCAAACAAGAAATAAGTCTAATTAAAAGCCTTTGGTGCTGGCTGCCCTCTGTAACTGGACCACTGACCTGAACTACAGTGCTAATTGCTCTGTTGGGGAGGGTGAGGAGTTTGTTTGTCTGGGTTGGCCACTGGTGGCCCCCAACTTTAGAGCTGTGTCCCTAATTGGAGGAGCAAATTAGGAGTAGCACAGTATGAGGACATTGAAGCTTCATGTTCTATGTCTTCAGTTTTTTATAAATAGTTGTAATTTATGATCTGTGAACAGACTGAAATTTGCATGACTGCTGTTTACAAGATTCTCAGTGTAAAACAAACTGTCTCCTCACAGTGGGAATTCCCAGGGCACCCAATAGGGAGATAAATGCTGTGTAGGGGGAGCAAGTAATTAAAAACCACCACAAACAAGCACCAGAAACCAAAACAACAGCAAAAAACCACTATTCTTGTTAGAGAAACTTCTGTAGTTATGAGGTCTCAGCTTACCTCTTGGATAGATTATCTGCTGTTGTTCTGTACAGGCACATTACTGCATTTTATTGGTATTTTTTGCCTTCCGTTGAAATGGAAGGTTTGGGAAATAATGAAGAATTTGCTTTCTGAAGAAGGCCAGTGTATGCAGGTCACTAAAATTCCCCCAAATCCCTCAGAAGAGGACTTTCTCAGGACTTCTGCACAGGGATTAATGTCAATTGAATTTCCCTTGCATTGTTCTGCCAGGACAAGTTAGTCCCAGTTTAGAGCAGCTCTGCCATTCCTGTCTCACCTGGGGCTTCTGACTCCAGTGTCTGTCATAAAATATTCTGTTCCTGCCTGGTACCTTCTGGTTCTGTGAACTCTGCAGCTGAAAGAGGTGTCCCTGCATAACAAAAAGCAATCTAGAATGGGAAACAGCAATCCCATTCCGGATCTGTTCCCTCATCAGGTCTCCTGTGTTAAATAAATAAATAAATGATTGTGCTGTTCCACAGCAGGGCAGGGGACAATGAGCAGCCAGGGTTGGAAGGGATGATGAGAGTAATCATTGTGTTTATATAGAAATAAAGGTTACGTGCTCAGTGTTTGTAGGACTTAGCCTGTGTGGAAGATGGAAGCACTGCCTTAGCAGCATTTAACAGCTTCTGGAGGGGGAAGTGCATGAACAGTTCCAAAGGGTATCTTTGGCTTTAGAGTGAGGTACAAGTTTAAGGAGGATTGTCTTAGACTAACTGTTTGTGTGCTGAAGCCACCAATTTTTACATAGAGGAGTCCTGGAGGAAGCTGTCACCTATTGAATGTGACATGCAGCATATGCTGGAGTATTGCTCTAAGGTCTTCTGTTCTTCATTATTCTGCTCTCTTATTTTAAAATGTGCATTATTCTTCACTTTCCATGCTGCCTTGGGTTTAAGCTTTGCTTGACAGAACACTTACTGTGCCTGGTGGGGAGAAAACACTCCTTTGTAATCTCAAATTCTGAAGCTCCAGGTTTCAGAGCAGTCAGATGAAGTTTTGGGAGACTTCAGTCCATGTTTGGATGTTGGGAGTGATGCTCAGAAATGTGATGCTCAGAAATGTGATGTCAAATGTGTGCTTTAACCAGAGTTTAGTTTTCTCCCATTCTCATGGGGTTAATCCATTTAGTTTTAATAAAGCAACCACCTTTCATAGATACCTTAAAGTGTTGTAGGTCTGTGTTTTACAGTTCTTCACTGAAATCCTGGGCAAAACTTCCTGCCAGACTTTCCTATCTGATACTAATTTTCTCCAAAGAATGCTGTACTTATCACTGATGTTCAAAAATAGTAGTGTTCTTTCTCCTTTGCCATTAGTGTTTTTATTTCCATTTGAATATATCTGAGTAATAAGTCTGGAGGCTAAAGGAGAGATAGGAAGAGTGTAAAATATAAGGGATGAGCACCTGACATTGAGGCAGAGTGAGGCTGTAATGTATAATCAGATAATGAGAGTGCGAAGTAAGCAAGCTCAGATCAAAAATATGTCTGTCCTTGCTTTGCATTTCAAAGCCCTGGGAAGAGTTCAAGAGATTGTCTAACCAGGATCACAGATCTGGAGACAGAAAAAGCTGTTGAGCAATAGCTCAGCACACTGTCCACCTGTGGTGAAGGATTTCAGTAGTTTGACTACAAGAAGTGTGTGGAGAGTATTGACATCAAAGAAGAGATAGACCATTCTTCCTGGGGGAATAAGTACTTTATTTTGGAAGTGAAGATGCCAACAGACCATTTTTTAATGGAAATTATCACTTATTTTTCCACTGATTCTTTTAATCAGAATATAGAGCACTACCCAGCTTGAATATAGGGTGCATTCCCCAAACCAATAAACTTAAGGCTCATTTTTTTTAGGAACAGGGGTGGATTTAGAAATGTGTGCTGGTGTTGTCTGCTCCATAGCAGGTGTTTCATTTGCCGTGGGGGAGTCACCAGTCAGACACTTCGTTTTGAATTGCTGCTGTATTTCTTGCCAGTATTGTTTGACACTGTTGGAAAACAGTTGGGTAGAAGTTGCTTGGCTCCTTGCAGCATGTAGTGACCCATGTTATGTGTAAATGGCTTGAACTTTGCTGCTCACTCTGCTGTGAAGGAGAAGCTTTCAAAAATACAGACACTTAAAAAGAGCCACTTTGGTTGCATTAAGCAGCCCTGTTTGCCTTAAAGTGAAATTATCATTTAAATAGCAGAGACTAATCAGCCAGGGGATGGTTTGCTCCTGTCAGACAGCTCAAATGCTTGTGCTTGATTTTTATTCAGCCTATCATTTGATCGTTTCCAAAAACCCAATAACCACTATAATCTCCAGCTCAGTTTTAATTTTACCTTTCCATTTCCATTTTAGCATCTTTCACTATTTCGGCTCTAAATTTTCTCCTGGGGCTGTCATTGTGATCTGCCTCCCCTCTCCCTTACATATGCAGTGTATTATCCCTCACTTACCCCCAGAGTTTTGCTTTTGCAGGGAAACTTTTGAACAAAAGTGCACATTGCATACATGCATATTGGGGATGGTTTTGTTTCAGCAGAGCAATGCCTTTTTAAAACTCTTCTCTAAATGCAGGGGCCTTTTTGGAACAGAAGCAAAACAAAATGCTTCAGTAAGGATTCAGACTCCTGTGTGTGCTGCTCCCCTGTACTCCTGGGCATGGCCTTTAGCTGCAGGGCAAGGACTCTCCCTTCTTCATTGGATCAAGGAATACCAAGATGGATTGTGCCAGACTAATGTAACAGTTTTCTTTGTGTAGAGAATTGATTATCTTATCAAATAAATCACAATAAATCTTATTTCTTTAAACTTCACTGAAACAGGAGCCGCTTGGGAAAGTATAAACCATGGGGGAGAAGATGGAAATTAATAGAAGAATTGTAGGATGTATAGGAAGTGTTTAAACAGGGATAGATTCAGTGTTGTTGAAAGAAAAATGCAAGGATAAGTAGAATTCCTCAAAGATTAGCCTTAGGATCTGCTTTATTTAGTATTTCTATTAATGGTTTTGGTGCAAAAATTTGGTGTGTGCTGATAAAACTTGGCTAATGATGCCAAGTTCAGAGGATTCATAAATACACAAAAGCTGGATATGCAGAACTGAGTGACCCTAAGGATTAGAGTGCAGAAGTGGGACAAAATTCAGTGAAACAAAGCACAATGCTCCATGGAATTGGGAGCTGAATGCAAACTTCTTTTGGAAGATGTAGCACATGCAGTGGAAAGGGCCCTGGGCTTGCTACAGTGGCTGATGGTTCTCACACAGAGGATGCACCAGGAGAAAAATTGCCATGGATGTGAAAGTGTTCAAGTGCCTCTGTAGATGGCCTGAGAGATGCTTCTTGGAGTTCTGGTTGCCCAGTGTGAAGGAAGATAGTGGGGGATGCAAAAAGTGGCTGCTGGAAGGAGCCTGGGAATCCACTGAGTGCTGAATGGAACAGCCTCTGGCAGAGTCTAGTGGGAGATGTAATTGCTGCCAGGGAATTCATGGATAGAAGGGAGGAGAAGGAAGGGAGATCCATACTGGTGAGAAAAAGAACCAGCTTAAGACTTGCACTGGCATTTAAATCAAATTGCTGCAACCCTGCCATGAATGCAGTTAAAAGGAGGTTGTGACTTTTAGAAAGACTGAAGTTCTGAATTCAACTTCCAGTGGAGTCAAAAGTATCCAAATTACTGCTCCACAGGCTTATGGAGGAGATGAGTTCCTAACAGCAAAGGACTAGACAGGACCTAAATGATAAGGTTCTTTTCAGCCCTGCTTTCATGTGAATATGCCAATCTGTAAGCAGGGGAATGGGCTCAAGAACAGGAGGAGCAGACGGTACATTTTAGTTTGGAATTGCAGGCTTTATTTAATACCAGGGTTCTGAAAACTGGAGGTGGGGAAGGGGGAGTGGAGGTTAGTGAGTAAAAGCAGACCATGTCCATCTTTCTGCTCACACAGAACAAAACCTGTGGACAGGGACATGAAGTGTGAGAGCAGCTGACCTTTGTTCATGTTGAGAAATAAGCAGTTTGCTGAAAAATGCACTGAACTATTAAGAAGAGCTTATCTGTCAGTGCTGATAAGACCAAAATATGATTCCTATCGTCTGAGCAGCTTTCCTGAGTGTGTTTGGTGCAGGTTATCTTGATGGTGTTTTGAGAATGACTCACCCCTGGTTAGTGCTTAACCTCATCAGTGCCTAGAGCACAGATTCCTGCTTCTGACAGTGCCTGGGAAGGAGCTGCTTTGATCACCTGTCTTTGGTTTGTCATCAGTGAGGAGTTCTGTGCTGGAGCAGCTAGGATAGGTCTAATTTTCAATTTTAATTGTACCTAACAGCCAGCATAGCAACATCAGTGTGGGGCAGGGGTAAACTGGAGATGTATGAACGTTACAATGGCTCTGACAAGCTTGCTTACATGCCCTGTGATATTATGTAAGCTTTGTCCTGAAGCTCTGATCTTTCCTCCCTCAGGACTGCTTTCCCAGTGAATATTTTTGATGAAAGCTTATCTTTACCTGGGCTATGTTCTCTTTCCTCACAAGCCACTTTATTAAAGGGAATATTCTTGCAAATATACCTTTGTCCATACAGTGCTTGGAGAGAGAAGTATTCATGTGGCTTGGAGTAGCAAAAGCACAGCACAATATTTTCAAATGTTTCTTAAAGGGCACAGTGAACTTGAAATGTTAGTGAGTTAAAAGATTAATGTGATAAGTGCCTCAAGGTTCTCTTGAACTAGCTGTGATTATGTAAGTGTTGTTTGTTATTTTAAAATAACTCATAGCGTGGAAATTACCATGGTGGATTGGATTATTTACTCATCCATTTCTGGTCAGTGTCAGTGGTATCTTGGGCTAGACAGAAAAATCCAGACTAACATGCAGGACCCAAAGCAGATTTTTTTTTAGAGTGGAAATTTGTTAACTCTCATCAGTAGGAATTTTACATAAGCATAAAGATTTTTAGTTCGTGCCCATCCATCCCTTTTAAAAAGTAAAAACTCTTGCAGATTGGAGCTATTAGGTGTTATGTGCATAGAATAAATAAAAAAATGTTTTGCTTTCAGCTATAATCTTTCTTATTTGAAACAATATTCAACAAAGTTGTAAGTAGTATTAGAGAGCAGTGAGCTTCCTAAATTGTTACTGTTTATATAAATGATGCCTTTTTCTGTTTTAGACAAAATGAAAAATGTTTTTTGTCTTGCCCTAAAAAACCCCACAGCCTGAAGTGAGCTGCCTGAATGAGAGCAAACACTGCACCAGCCTGGCAAGGGCACTGGGGCTGGGATGGTTGGAAAGATTCCCATTTTGGAAGCAAAGATGGAGGTGTTGGGGGCTGAGTGCATCCCTGTGTTTAGTGAACCCCCAGAATGAGTGTCTGGAGGTTGTTATCAAAGTGCTGACCTGCTACCTGAAATAAGAGCTCAGGGCTCCTGCTTTCAAATGCAGCTCCCAGTGGGGTTAGAGCAGCTCGTAGGAAGTGGAGCCAGGCATGCTCAGCAGAAAGGAGATAAAAGATGCCAACTCTCCCACTTAGCGAAGGCAGGTGAGAGGTGGAGGTGCAGGAGGCCTTCTCTCCCTCCCAGCCACTGATGGAAAATTCTAGGAGTGCATTGGCAAAACTTAGTTTTCAGATAAATGTTCTGCACATATTTTGCTCATCACTTTGCAACAAAATGTTTTTTTCTAAGGAAGTCATGTCCTGCAGAGTGGTGTTCTGGTAAGAGGGTGATACATTTTGAATAGTGTGGTAGAAACCTCTGCAGCACTGAAGCTGCTCTCAACTTTTGTTGCCTCTTGCTATAAGCAGGAACAGATCTGTCAGAGAGCCTAACCTTCCAACATAGGGACAGTTTTGGCTTTTCTAGAAAAGTATTGATTGAGATTTCAAGCATTTCTTCTCTGTTTTGTTAGTACCACTTGGACTCAGTCCTTACTCTCTCCCTTTCTCTGCATTATTCTTAACTCTCTTGTCAGCAGAGTTAACAATTTCTGTGTCTCTGCAGGGAGTAATGGGCAACTATTGCAAGAACCATTTTCTGGCTCAAGTTGTTCTTGTTGTAATTGCTTTTGAATTCTTATTGCTTGTTTAAACTGTCTTCCAGAGATACTCTGATATGAACAGTGTAGTAAAAGGGAAGATAAATCTTTTGTGTGGGAAGAAATATGAAAGTCTGGATTTTCTTGAGTATTCCCTGCTGACCAAGTTGATTTATTTTCTATTTTAATGAAACAGTCATCCTCTTGCTGTGATACACATCAAGCTCTTCGGTGGTGGCTTGAAATCCTCCTAACTTCTCTGAGGAGGACAGAAATTGGATATCTGGCTTTGAGAATATGCTCAGTATCTGCATCCTCATTTAGAGAAGTCAGCTGTTCCTCCAGTTAAACTGGGACAGCTTTTGGGAGTACTTCACAGCTCTGCTCTTGGCTCCATTAGAATGTGATGCTTTAACCTAGTTACGAGTTTTTTGTCCTCACTTCTGCTACTGTGTTTGCAAATGGCATTTGACTCGGTGCTCTTCGTACTCCCAGAGATGAGGCTTTGTGGCTTCAGGTGGTTTTCTGCAAATATAGCAGCCAAGGTTGGTGGCATCAAGCCTATTTTGTGACAAGCCTTTCATTTAGGCGTGATGGTTTCCAGTGTGACTTTGGCAGAGGCATCTCCTGCCTTCCGGAGAGCTGGCCCACTTGTCAAGGTCACACAACACCTTTTGGCTCACCTGTCTGCACGTAGGTGGCAAGGGGAAATGCAATTGGCACTTTGTAATAGCTGATATATTTGCAAGGCTGGCAGAGAGGAAGAGTGAAAAACTGCTCTGAATTTTGTATTTTTTCTAATTGAGTAGACACAGGTCTTGGAAATGCACATGCTCCTGTCTGGATGGCTTGTGACAGCTGCTAAAGATAAACATGCTGTTTCTCAATGTCATTTAGCTGATAGTTAAAATAGCTTTTTCTTTTCCAGAAATACCTGTCTGGTTTTTGTATTCTGTTCCTTTCAGTGATGGTGTGTCCAGGGCAGCAGATTTTCACAGATTTGTGGAATACCAGGTTGGAAGGGACCTCGAGGTTCAGCCTTTCCTGGTGAAAGCCTGGTCTGGACAGGATGGCCCAGCACTGGTTCCATCTGAACCTTAAAAGGTGTTGGGGGCAAGTTTAGGTAAACCCTTAACCTATATACATCATGAAACCCTAAACCAGAATGTGTAACTCTACAGCAAAGCTGAGTGTTTACCATAAGTGACTTTCATAGCTTGGTACCTTTGTGATGTTAAAATAAGTAAGTGTCAGACACATCTGATATACAGTGTTAAAAAAACTGCATTTTTGTGTCTAAGGTTGTAATGGCTACAAAATAAATATTTGGTCCATCAGAATTCAAGCATCAGAAGGACGATTACTAAAGTTTTAGCATCTGTGTCAGTCCATGGATTTTGTCAGGGAGAATGGAATGCTTTTGGTATTAAGTTGGGATTCAGTTCTGTGGTGTGAGTAAATCATTATATGGAATTTGATGGAATCATATCTGGCAAGAATCTTGCTGACAGCCTCAAATTTATATGTGGGTTTTTGTAGTTTAAAGGAGCTGCCTCTCACTAGGTTGTTACTTATAATTTTCTGTGCTTAGTAATTTGGAATCGTTAGGTTTGTATATGCTGTCCCCTGCATTTTCCCTCCTTGCTGTGCCAGGGGAGTGAGGACTTAGCTGAAACAAGAGGGAAATAACTACCTTCTCCTCCTCCACACACTGCTGCGTTTGTCAGAGGCAGCTCAAGGGCTCAGGTTGTCCTGCTGTTGTGGAGGAGCTGCAGTTCTCTTCTGTCTGAACAATAAGCTTTGTATCTGTTTGTACAGTAATGAACTGCTTTTGTTTCCTTCAGGAACCTGCTCTGCTGTCTGGAGCATTTCCATTTACAGACAACCCTTGCCAAATTAATTTTATTTAATTATCTCCCAGGGCTAAGCTTGAATACATTTTGTGTTAAATTCACCGTTTCTCCCTCTTCTGAGCGAAATGGACTTAATATCCTTGTTAAAATCTGATTAAAACTAAAATTGAGTTTTTTGAAGTCTGATTATCCCATGAAATGGAATTTTTAAACCTAATTATGAATGGATTTGCATACATTCTTAGCGCCATTGAAAAGAAAGTTGAAATAAATTTATTAATGAAATCTTCCTCTGCTGTCTCTTTGGGCCCTGGCGATTGCTGGAGAGTGAGGGAGAAGGAAGGCAGGCGAGAATGAAAACTCTCCCTCTTTTGAAATATACCCTCTCCCCTCCCAATTAATTCCAGAGCTGTTTTGACCCTGTCTCATTTTTATTCCTCCCTGTCACACAGCCCAATTTAGGTAATTGACGGCCTTCCAGAGGGTAACTACACAGCTGAGCTGGTTTCATGTATTTAAAGCCTTTGTGCTTTCTGAAGGGAGGATGTAGTGGGCAACTTTTGTTTCCACTATTATGTTCTTTCTCTCTTTCCTGAGGTAGCCCTGACACCTAATCAATAGGCATCTCTTGTTTCTCCTTTCTGAGGAGCTGTATATTGCAGCATTTGTTTTAAACCTGCTAAAAAATGGATAGTTTTACAGACCGGTAAATGTGCACGTGGAAATGGGGGTTGTTTATGTAGTTCCCTGGGTTTGCAGAAAAAGGTTTCTTTGTAGGATATATTTGAATCTCTCAGTACAGTGATTGTGTCCATCTCTTGAGGATTTTGCAAGTCCTCTCTGGGAAAAGGTGTGCCAGTGAAGGATATGTCTGCTCCTCTGACTTGGTGCAGAGGGCAGCAGGATGCCTGTGCAGAGAGGTGTTGGTTTCATGTGAAGGCTCCTACTTGTTGAACCTTTCTGTGTGTTTCTTGCACTGATTGAAGAGTTCATCTCCTCACATGAAAAGTACAACTTGAAGATGTGACTTTTTAATTTTTCTGCCAGTCATCCTCTTACTGAGGCTTACAAAAAGCTCTTTGCCCGTTAAAGCATTAGTTACAAAATTTTTAGCAGTGTCTTCTCTCTGTCACATGCTGTGTGCAGATTTTCTTTTTTTGTTAAAAACCTATAGTAAATATGGTACAAAAAAGATGTTTTGGCAGTTCAGAAATCCTGGTCTTGATACATGACTCTGCAAAGAGAAAATGCTTAGCATGTGGCCAGGTGTTCTGTAAGCATTTCCAAAGTTGTTTTCAAGTACTTGTTTGGACAAGGGACTTGTTTTCCATATGCCTTTGTGCTTTCATTTTAATCCTGTCTTTGCACAGGTTTAGTACTAAACATGCTGGTGGTATCAAGTTCTACAAATGGGTGGATTTCTGGCACTGTTTCTTTGGGATGCTTCTAAAGTGGGGAGCTCTGTGAGAGAAGGAGTGGCTCAGCAGAGGAAGGAGAGATGAGCTGAGATTGGAGAATACTTTTAGCTGGCATGTGCTCAGGTTATAAACCAGAATGGTTGAAGTAAATTAAAAATTTTCTTGGTAATGTAACAGGAAAGCTTAACAGACAAGCTTTGGAGGAAAGCAGCTGGCTGAGGGAGCTCTGCACAAGGGACTTGAAATTATTTTGTGGTTTAATGGCTGCAGCTTTTATTTGTGCTGTCTAAAACTGTTGTCTAAAGACACATTTAGCATCTTGGGTACATAATACTTATTATATAAATAGGACTCCCTTCTGCACTGAGGTTATAAATGCTTTGCTGTATCTTCCCAGTCAAGTTCCAGTGAAATCTGAGGAGCTGGGAATATCTGATGCACCTTTTCCTCAGTTGTGGAGCTATTGTACAAAGCTGTAGTCACACCAGCAGCAAGCAGAATCTGGAAGCTGAAGATCTTGGAGAAGCCAGGAGGAGGTCTCCACGAAGATGGATGTTTTGGAGACTTTGGGAAGGCTGCTTAGTTCTTTTACTCTTGTCTGGTTGGTTCTGTAGCATCCATTCACTAAAAAAAGGAAGAGTAAGTGGTTTGTGGGTAGTTTTGTATTGTAGAGCATCACGAAGCAAGGTCTTGAAGGTGAGTGTGAGTGAAAGGAAGGATGTGAAAGTGGTGTGAAAAAGGAGTGTTTGTTTCTTTTAGCAGAGAGAATAGGAGCTTTCTCTTCTGTGGATACATTTCAAATGTTTCTCTTCTGTGGATACATTTCAAATGTTGACAGTGTTTATCATCTAATCTCATTAGTGCCTCCCCCAGTAGCTTCAGGCATGGAAAGTGTTCAAAGCTTGAGGATAGCAGCGAGCTGAGATGATGTCCAAGTGCTTGTGACCCCAGTGCTTATTCCTTATCTGAATCCCAGTCCCAGGAGCTGTGGCAGACACAGGGAAGCCATAATTGCTTCTGACTGCTCTGAACTCTGTGCTGAATGCAGGTACCTGAGCTGAGTGTGGATTTTGGAGAGAAAGCTGGCAAAAGGAGAGGAGTAATTGTTGAAATGCCACTGTTTACATCTGTAATGCAATTACACTTCAGCAGTTCCACTTTCTGTGAACGAGTCTTAAAGTCTGCTTCTATCTCCTTCTGCCATGAATTATTCATTCCTTATGGATGAGGGTGATTGGGGTTTGGCTTTCACAGGCAGGTTTATTATGCCCACTTAGCTCCAACTGCTTTGGCATACTCTAAGCCTCAGTTATTTTCCCAGCACCTGTTCTTAGCATTCATTGTTCTTGATGTTAAAACTTTTGGAGTATGTAATTCAGCTCTGGTTGTGGGAGTCTGAGGGGATGGAGGGAGTTGGTTGCTTTCATTTTTCTTTGCAGCAAGCATAGGAAGAGCTTTTAATTTAAATCTGTGCTAATTGCTAAGTCTGAGGGTAACTGTTGTATTATCACCATGTGTCAATGAACTTGGATGTGAGATACTTTGTATACGTGTGGCTTGGGAGCTTTGGATGTTAAGGAAATAAAGCAGAATTTCAAAACGAGGTGGGATTGATGTGCTCTGCCCTTCAGGGAGAGTGGTTCTGAGGGCTGGTGAGACTGGGATGTCATAACACAGGGGTGCCACCAGCTCTGCAGAACAGTGACACTCTGGGTTCATCTCTTCTGACAACTTGTGTCATCTGCTTTGTACTGGGACTGCAGCACTCAGGTCTTGGTGTGTCTCATGTTAGTAGATGCCTAGAGCTGATGTGCTAATGGGCTTCCATAAAACTTTCCATTTTAAATGTTATTTGTCCTTCACTTTGAATATTAAATTTTTAGAAACTTTCCAAAAAAAAAAAAAAAGTATGAGAGAGAATTACTGCATTTGTTTAAAGTTCTGAAAGCTTTTTTTAGCTAAACAGTTCAAAGAGCGCATCTCACTAATCAGAGGAATATTTTTGCGTCCCCGGGGTGGTCACAGTGTTTTAATTGGAACTCAGGCTTCTTTGAAGTCCTTTTTAATCCTCCCTGAGCTGGGGGAGAGGGTTTGAAGACAGAGCTGTAAATCTGAAATTTCTTCGGTTTATTTACATGTGTCTGGGGACGTGTGTGATTGGTTTTCCTGGATGAAGCCTGTGGACAGCTGAGTGGGAAATGTGCTTCCTAAAGTGGGGAGGCCTGAGCCAGGGCTGGGGGCTCAGCACAGTGAGCTCATGTGCTCCTGGACCTGTTAAAACCACAGCCTGAGCAACAGGCTCTGAATGGGAAATGAAATGTGGTAGCTGATCGTGAGGCTAGGCTGAACAAAAAGCTGGGATTTAAACTCATGTTTTAGGATTAACTGATTGGTGTGGCTTGCAAAAAATGGTCTTGCATACTGATATTTGAGTTTTACCAGTTAGGAAACAAAAGATTCAGGAGACAGTGCTTATGATCGATGGCTTTAATAATTTATTACATCAGAGTGGGATTTCATTTTCTTACACTGAAGAGATTTTTGGGTCTCCCTCCTCATATTGCCCAGTCTTTGTGCCTCAGTTTCTAAAACTCGGGCCTTGATTTGGTCTGGCTTCTAGGGATATCCAGTCCTACTCAGATGTTTTATGCACTTGATGTAACTACCACAAGCAGAAGCTCAGTGGCAGCTGATGCCTTTTTTGCCACCTTAATACAAATGCCCTGTAGGAACCTGTGGCTGCTGACGGTGCAGGCATTTTCCTTGGGCATTGTCTAATTTTGGTGTTCTCCTATTGATTTTCATGATAAATGTAATCATTTGTCAGCTGTGTTTTCTGTACTTCAGTAAGGCTTTTAAGCTCTGACATTTGCTGAAACTTGGATGTTTTATGTTCTACTTCTGGCATAGGTGAGACATCTGTTGTGAAAAGGTTTGAAATAATCTTTTACTGAATTTGGGTAGTTCTTAATCAAAGCAACAGGCTTAACCTCAATTTTCTATCCGAAAGAATAACTTAAAATTCTAGCTGAACATACAATCAATATGCTTTTCTTTCTTTCTAAAACTGTTGCCATAAATTTACCTGTGACTTATTGGATTGATATTAAAAAAAACAAACAGTTAAAATAACTTTCACTGTAGCATAAAGTTGCAGTTTAAAGTGGCCATTCCTGCATGAGATCGAATAAGTATGTGATTGTAATCAGAAGTAAATAAGAATAATATATTGGATGTCAAATCACTTTGTATAAAAGCAGCTGAAAATATGGTCTGCATTCTCCCAAGGACCTGTCTCCAGCCATCAATAGTATTTCCTCTTGCTCAAGGTTAGGAGCTTTGTGTTACTGCTGCCTAATATTTTCAGCTGATAAGAGTCTGGGTAAACAACAGGATCAATAAAGATGTTGAAAACAATACAAGGATTTAGGTAAATTAATATTCTGCAAGGATTATCTCAGGCAGGTGTCAAAAGAACAAGAGCATCAATTCAGTGCAATCTGTAAAACAGTCAAATGTACATAAATTGTCAGTAGCCAGCCTTGGCTGCAGCAGGAGCTCTCCTGTCAGACAGGAGCCTTGGCTATCTGCAAAAATAATGTCTCTGTGTGTTGGTCATTTCCATGGAGGTGGAAGTTATGCCAGGAGGATGTGTTGGATACATGCAAATTATATTTGGTTTTAGGTTTTGGAGGACTTTTGTGTCTTGTCCTTGTGTCCCACTCCTCCTTCCTTGAGAAGAAGATGATGATGTCTCTTTCTAGGCTGGTCCATGTCTCTTCAAATGTCTTGAGAGTGACCTTGCAGAATGGAACCAGCAGAGGTTTGGTAAAATTGTCTGTTTATTTGCATAGATATTCTTGCCTAGTTTGAAAGCAGTGGAGTTAAATATTTTTATTTCAGATGCTTCTGTTGTAACCAGCCCTCCCTGCTGGCCTTCAGCTTGGTGAGGAGCAAATCTCTGAGCTTTTATTCATTGACATGGAAGTTAGAAGCTTCTGCCTGATCTTCTGGAGGTTTCATTTCTTGCCTTCATTTTTTAGCTGTCAGGGTTCTTTCCCAGTTTTGTATAATCCTGCTAATTGGCCAGGAATGGTTTTCAGGGTTTCTAATGACCCTCTGTTGAATGGTATCTCTGTGAAAGATACAACTTCTATTTGGAGTTTGTTTCCAATGAACATATCCTTGTATTTCAGTCTGGCTTTCAGATATTAATTTTTTGTATATTACTATTTACAACTATCCAAATGCCTTGAAAATCTAAGGATTTTAACCCATGGGGTTAGAATACATAATTGCTATTCTACTGTGATTCTGTTCTTTAGATGAGTTTGATTTGCTCCCACTCTCCTCATGAAGTCTCTTGGCTCCCCTATTCACTCTGTCCTCTCAGCCCAGCCTGAGATTGCCAAAATGATTGTTCCAACTCCAAATGATTGTTCCAAATAGGAACTATAGGAAAAACAACCCTTATGACTCCCTAAAAGAAGTTTTTATTAATTTCATGGCATTATTTTTCCCTTTAGCTGCTGCTTTTTTCTCAAATTAAGTTCACGATTAAGAAAAAGACTTAAAATAGCTTTTGCTGCTGCTGCTGCAGTAAAATGAAACATTACATTATTAAGTGTGTTTACATTTTGTGCTTTAAGTCTTAAGGGCAATAGGTAAGAAATAGTGTGCCACAATAATGTCCTTTCAGCGTCATCATTAATATATAATTACATTCGTGAAGTTGTGAATTGAGAAAATACATTTGCTCCTCTAAGTGTAAAGATTGTGCTGATATCTCTGTTAGCATGAGAGCAGAAACAGCCATTTTTAAAATCCCTTTCGATCATTTCCAACTTCACTACTTCTGTGCTAGTGAATACCTGAAAGGTGCTTTAGAAATTCGTGTGTTTTTTTTCTTTTTCTTCAGTGTCTAATCTGTTGGGTTACGACCTTGAGAACTCTTTATTTTCTTGTATAGGAAGATCATGGGACAAAGAATATTTCACAGCTTTACAGAGACACTCCATGTGTCTTGAGTTACATGTTAAATGCCTTACTGCTGCCTTTTAAATGGTTTCATTTAATGAAGGTCTCTTGATGACTCCGAAAAATTCATTTCACCATGACCTCTCAAAGCTTTAAATTATGTCATGTGATTGAGCATGCAGTGGCAAACCCAAAAGCTGAATATTTTTATCTTTCAGATCAGCAGTTTTGGTGCTGCTGTGTGTTCATTCCCTCTGCCTGAGGTCTCTGAAAGCCTTTCACTTGTGAGGTTCCATTCCACTGTGGAGTGTGTGTTAATTACCAGGTTTCTGTGGATTGGTCTGTGCTTGCTCTTAGGGCAGTGGTAGGGATGAGAAAGAAGTTTGGACTGTTGAAATGTCTGCCCATTGGTGAATTTCTTCCCAAAGTAAGATTAATTTTATGTTGTTGAGCCCTTATCTATATCTTTAAAGTAGAAATGACACTTAAACGATGAGTTGTTATGATGCCATATTGTTAACTTTGTGAGGAAAAAAGCTTTCTTCATTAAAATCCAAAGTCTATTAACTAGAATCTAAGATATTTTTTTTTCTTTTTTTTCCTCTCCTCTTCAAATTAGGGCTTGATTGGATTAATTGCTAATTTTGCAATTGCTTCAAAAGAGACGTATCAGTTGTCTTTAGAATTGTCAAGGCACTTATAAACACTTAAAATGTTTTCTTACAAATAAGTTGTTCTTCTGCTTCAAGTGGTTAATGGGGACATTTGCTTTGGAAAAGAGCAATTGGATTTGTTGATTCTATCTGTACACAAATAAGAGTTCTCTAAATGATGGGAACCTCCGAGGCTGAGATTGCTTATTGCTTCCACTTCCACTGCAGATTTCCTCCATTTACTTTGTACATAAAATATTTAGCAGCCACTTTGTTGGAGAAACAGTCTCAGGTATACCTCAGTTTTGTGGGTTTGACAGCTCTTAGCACCTTCATTTGAATGAGTAAAGGTTTGTGACTGCTCTTCAAAACATTTTAATCAAAGTGCTACAAAGTATCCTAATTGCCTGGAAACATTGAGGATTTGTTTTTGTGACTAATGTGTGTAGGAGATGCCAGACCATATGGATTATGTCAGGAATAGAAAGGGAGGATTTAGGCATGGAGATGTGAACAAACAGGGATAACTACCTGCACTGGAGCTTGAAGGGGCTTTTCTGCAGGAGAAGTGATGTTGTCAAAGTTAACTCTCAGAACTTCCAGGTGTGGACATCAGATTTTAGTGGCAATATTTTCCTCTAGGTGAAGGGGACCTAAGGACTGCTCCCAGGGAGGGGATGCATATTTTGAGGAAAAAGGGATATTAAGCAGTTTATGCCTTTCTCATAACAAACATGGAGTTAATGTGACCAAATTAAACTTTAGGACTTTCTGCTGTATTCTGGGAAGTCTTTGTGAGCTGTTGTGATTATTGTTATTTGTTGAACTTTCTTGCAGGGCGAGTCCTTCCAGGAATGGAGCTGCTTTTGGACTTGGTGAAGCTTCAGAGATAGACAGGAGTCCTGTAAAGCAGAGATAGAGGAGTTAAAGCAGTTGAGGAGATCAAATAGACAAAGAGGATGTTTGAGACTCACTTCAAACATACAGGAAAAGACTATTACAGGCATTCCATGGCCTTTGGAATCATAGAGAAATATTTAAAACAACTAAACTGCCTTTCCAGAAATCTTCTCTTGTTGTCATGTTATCATTCTGTTTGTTCTTCAGATACTGTTGTTTTCCTGCCTAGGAAGAAGATTAAATTATTTTTGTAAAAGTAGGAAAGGTTCTTCTTGGATAAAGGAGAATTTCAGAATCTTCTTACATTTCCTTATACATAATACAAAAACAGAAAAGGAACAAAATAAATATTTTATACTTCTGGGAGATTACCTTTAAAAAAAAAACTCAAACCAAACCCCAAAACCCACAAAAACACCTGGAAGTTGTTTTTCATAGAAGAGAATTGTGCAGATGTGGCCTCCCTTTCTGTGCCTTATTTTCTTAACAAACACTTTAATACAAACGTCTGTGTCTGGTTTTTGTCAGTTAATTATGTTTAAATGTAAAACTGAAAATTCTGTGCCAAAAATCTGGTAATGTTCCATTTCAATTTAATATGACTTAGTTGAGACAACCAAATCTGTCAGTTGTATATTCATACTGAGCTAAAACTGTAAAGACAAATGTTAATTCAGCAGACTTCCAAAAATAAGTAATTCTGAGTACTTTAGTGTTATAAATGTGGTATTAGTTTGGTAGTTTAAATCAAATTTAATTAAACAAAAAGCAATGAAGAACTCAGTCCTCCAAACAGAGTCGATGAAGTGCCTGTTTTTCTCTTTAGTTTTACTTTTGTCTTGCACTTCCATACTTAAAATTTAATGTCTGATCTCTAGCTACAATCAAACCTCTTCCTTTGCTGTGCATTTTGAAACATTTTATAGAAGCAATATGAAGTTGACATTCTAATAAATTATAAATTAAAAATTTTTTCCTTTAACATTATCATTTATTTACAGAGTCTTGGTTTAAATGATACTTTGACAGCTAATTCTCTGTGTGTAACTGTCAGTTTATACTGAAATGGTAATAGATCCTTAACTAAGAACAGAGTGTTCCTCCAGATCTTAGGAAATGTCAGTTGTGTGCATTAAAAAAAAAAAAGGTATACAAAAGAGCATAAACCATTTTCCTTAAAGGTTTAAAATGTGTGACAGTGGGCACTAAGAGTCATTGTATGACTTGGTTGTACATCCCATTAAGTTAATTTTTCATTTCACTTGGATGGTTTTATGTTTTCATCATTCTTAAATTGCCGCTTTTCAAATTATCTGTGCTTCAAAGGAAGGCAAAGAGCTTTGGTTTTGTCCTCCTCCTGCCTTACTGTGCTGTAAACTGCTGGACTAATTTGCATATTTAGGGCAACAGAAAACCTTGTCCAAATTAGGCATAAATTCAGCTCTTTGTTTTTATTAATTTTGCTTAAGGAAAGGGCGTCTCAGGATGGGAAGGTGGGACAGAGGAGGAACCTTCTAGCTTTTGGGCCTTTGTGCCTTACTCAGGAGAAGGGAACTGAAGGCAGTGATTTCATTCACTCCTGCGTTTTGGAAGCCACTTGGTCACTTGTTCACGTGAAGTTTATGATTACAAAGCACATGAATCAGTTCTGATAACACACTGCCCTGAACTGGGCCCTCCCAAGTGTCCCTTGGCAGGTTTCTGCTCGGCAGGGGCACATGAGGAGTGTGGTTTTTGGTGGTTCCAGGGGCTCTGTTACCCCATGGGGAGGAGCTGCCTGCAGGTTTGCAGAGCAAACACAGTGGCCATGCTCAGCCTTTCAGAAAGGGAGTTGGCTCTGCTTGGGGGAGGACAGAGTTTCAAACTTCCCTCAACGAGCCATGCTGATTCCAGTAGTGTTGGAAAGCTGTGTTGTCATAAAGATCCTCTTAAAGCAGATTCTTTGGCTTTCTAATACTTGTTCCACAGGGAATGAACAGAGCTTAGCAAAAATTACTGCCATCAGCTGAGGCTCTCAAGGCCAGAACATGTTGCTGTGTGTTGGGATGCTGGCAGATTTCTCTCTTTCCATGGCATTGTTTGCAGAAACCCGTGCAATGAGAGGGCTGGTTACAGCTGGTTGGTGTTTGCAGTGCTTTGGGACTTGACCAATTCTCTTCAAATTGAAAGCTCTGATTTAATTTCATTGTGCATGCAGCGTTGTTCCTCTGCTTGGATCTGTGGAAATTTGGTTTTTGCCAAGCTGCTGATGCTCAGGGTAGGGTGCAGAGCTTGGAACCAGGATTTGAGACCTCTCAATAAGGCTGTCTGACATGAGTGCATCAAAGGGGTGTTTGTCTCTGATCACCTCACATGATTTAGTGTTACAGAAAGTGAACTTTTCTTTACAGGGGATTAACACCCATTGACTTTTTTGTTATATATCTATGCTGCTCCACTTAAAAAGAAATAAAATAATAAAAGGTACCTAATGCCAATAAAACATCGTCCAGAACTGAGTGTAAACCTAAAGCTGCCAATTGCTGGAACTGAGATTGGGAACCGATTGTTGGTTTGAATGGCTGAACAGATGAGGATGATTGTTTTTTATTGGAAATCAGTCAGGAGCTGTCATTACTAGAAATCTTGTGGCTTTTGTAGTTCTCTCTCATTTCACTGTTGGATTAGTTTCAGTTCCTGATCTCAGTCCTAACAGATTATGGTATGAATTCCTGAAAAAACAGAAAAAGATCAAGGCAGATAGAATTTTTTTGTACATTAAAAAAAAGAATCTGTGAAATTATTTCACTGATGCAGGGACCAAACACTGGTGCTGGGGGGTGGAACCCAACATGACCAGAGAGCTGCCTGATACTGACTATCCTTATGATAAATCTGCTATATTTGGATGATTTATTAGAGACTTAGAACTGCATTTTTCAGAGCCTTGTTGACTTGGCTTTACATGGTACAAAGATTTTTCCTGTGGCAATTGGTGTGATTGCTTACAGCTTCTTTTTGCCAAACAGAGTCTGTATGCCCAGCTTGTTTCCCTGGTGTTTCCTCTGATGCCCAGCCATTGGTATCCCTCAATAAAGAGCTGGTGAACTGCTCAAGTTAAGGATCCCGTCAGGCTCAGCTACAGAACTTTGAAATGTTATTTAATTTAAAAATCCAGGTGCATGTTGGCTTAAAATTGACTGGTCTCTGCTACTAGAATTTTATTTTCAGATGTTTTAGCCAAGCCATCTCCAGGTTGTGTCTTAGTTTCTTCTCATAATTTTCTTGGCTAGCGAGTGTGATGTGCTCTGACTGATTTCTTTGCTGCAATCTGTGTCTCTACTGTCTGATGGGAGAACACTTCCATCTGTTTTATTGTATATTGACTATTAAGACTTGGATGTAACACAAGTGGTACTAGAGGCCTCAAAATTTTCTGCTGAGGAAGCATACAGGTTTGCAGTTCTTGAAGTGAAACGCAGGAATCTTTCAGCTGGGATTGCCAAATTGAATCCTGTCTGCACCAACTCAGTGTTTAACTAATTTTCACTCGACTGGGACAGATGATTAAAGAGAAAAAGCGATGTCTTTTTCTTTTGATGGGAGTAGTTGGCTGAAAAATATTTTCATCAGAGAAAGGGCTCCTTTAGTCCTAGATTCAGTCAGAATCCAGTGATAAAGCTAGAGGCACTTCTCCCTGTTCAGTTTTTGGAGTGGCAGCAGCCTCATTCCAGTGCTGTGCTCAGTAGTGTAGAACCTGACCAGGTCTAGGTTCATCTGCCAGACCAGTGGAACCTTGACTTGCTTTTCGGGGGCCATGACAGGTTTGTGTCTCTGCAGATTTCACTGCTGCAAAACCAACTTCCCACTTGCTTCCTATGAAGAACCTTTCAAGGTCTTTCAAGGTCTGGGTCACTCTTCCCCTTTGTGGGTGGTGCATCCTGTTGGAGCACAAGATGTATGTACCCAGTACATACAGGGATGCCCTTTCCAGCTTCCTTTCCTTTGGGAAGCGTGATAGAGATGCTTCTGTTTTAGGGTGGGAAAACCCTTCTGATGGCACAAGACAATTTTTTATTTCTATGACTTTAAGAGAGGCCTCCGAAGGAAGAGTTTCCTCCTGCAGAGACTGTTGATGTGGAACTGCCAGATTGGAGTTATCTTGATCTCATTCCATTAGCTTTAAGCATTTGTCATTGGATTTGATGAAAAAATAAACCCAATTCTGACAACTGCAGAGTTGTTGCTAGCAGGTCTGTAGAAATCTCTGATCTCTGACAAGAAAAGGTTATCAGTGACATCTGAGGTGTTACTGAGAGATTTGGGTTTTTTCTCCTGTGGCTCTGGAGTCATGGTGTGTGTGAGGGACTCTGAAGTCAGGACCCTGGTAGCTCTGTGGGAACACTGTTGAGTCACCTGGGATGTACCTGAACCTCCACACTCTCAGAGGGTGTTCAGCAGAAGCCACAGTTGTTGAATTGTACAGTCAGTATTTACATTTATTTCCTCCTTTTCTTACCCTTTTACTACTAATCCTGTGCTTGTGCTGTGGTGGCTTTAGATTTTAAGTGAACTGGACAGGCTGCAGCTCTGTGTTGTTCCAAGGGACTGCAACAGGTTTGGCCCCAGGAAATTGCATTGGCTGCTTTTGGTGAAACCTGCTTTATGGCTGTGTGTGGAATATGGATTTCCAACCCACCATTCGTTACAAGTTTCTATTTTGTTTTAATTGCCTAGGACACCTGATGACCTCTCGAGGCAAATTGTGGCCCTGCAGCAACGGGAGCTTGCCCTGAAAGAGCAGAACTCCACCTTCATGAACAGGTGAGTGACTCCAGGAGGAGATGCTGGTAGCAAGATGCTGCTATGTTATAAAGCACAGAGAAAGGAAACAAGGGAAACTGCAAACTGAGAGACCAGACCAGCTCTTTGTATTTCCTTGCTGTTCCTTGGAGCCTTCTGTGCTGCCTTCTATTCTTTCTTATGTTGATAAAGGGCATTTTGCTTACTGAAATCCTTGCAGGAAGAGAAAGATGAAGGACGGTGGGTGATGCAGTGAAGAGTTAATCAGGCTTTATCTTATGAGCTACAGCTTTTGCAAGGGGAAGCGAGTTGCTTTCCCAGACCATTTCATCTGGAAAGGGAATGTCACAAAGCAAAATGTGCCAAGTACCCATCTGGGCATGGGAAAGGGAGTAGGGGCTCTGAGAACTGTGATTTGACTGCTAAAAGGTTGTAGAGATGGTGGAGGAAAAGGATGTTTCCAGTTCTGGTGGCAGAGCACTGCCAGGCTTTGAGTGGAGCAGTCTGTTTACGGAGTGAGATGCGTGTTTGAAACATGAGGGTGTTTAAACCATTGCCCTCCCGTGGGAGTGAATATGTAGTGGTGGAAATGAATTTGTCTGCCAGAACTGAGCTTTGCAGACTGCACTGGTTCCACAGCCTTTGTGAACACAGCATGCCAGACAGTGCTTCTCACCCTCATTGCACGTATTCTTGCTTCCCTCCCTGTTTAATTCCTCACATTAGGAGCCCTCTGTCTGTTCTTGTTCAAAGCAATACCTGTCTTCTGAGAAGACCTGGGACTGTTTGCATTGCAGGGTCGTAGCTGCCTTGTCTGAGAAACAGGACTGTGGAGAATTTCATCCTTTGGCGTAAAAATGCTGAATGTAAAGCAGGCAAATACTGTGATGGAGCTCTGGGTGGGCACACTTAGCTTGACGTGGGCAGCATTTCCTGATGTGTCTCAGGAGCTGCATTTTGGTTCAAGAGATGATCGTGTTTTGGGCTCCACCTTCCTAATGATGGGCAGGATTCAAGCCGGGTGTTAAAAGCTTTGGTTGTGCTGCTGCTGCTAATGAAACTGTTTAGTCACTTGTAAAATGGTTAGCTAAGTGTAAATTCCCAAGAGTGAGCCAGCCAAATTGTTTGGTGGTTTTTGCTGTGAAGTTTACGGGGGTAAAAAAAAACCCAAACTCTCACCAAAATGAAAAAGACGTTCTGTATATTAAAAATAAACCAAGCAAACCCTCAAATCCACAATTGATTAAATGATCAAATGAAAGAATGATGGTAGTGTTAGAGTTACTGATTTGTTGTTTTTTTTTTTTAAACTGCTTTTCACAGCCTCTCAGAGAAGTGCTTTTTCTAAATTTATTAATGGCCAAGGGGAATCATCTGTTGAAAAAGCAGCTTTGAAAAAACTAGTGCCTGTTCATCTAGATATAATTGTGCCAATTTAGTTTAAAAATAAAAACATGATTAAAATTACTTTTTGATTTCAAGTTAAATGGGCTGTAAAGCTGCTCAGATTAAAATTCTGACATTTTCCTGATGCAATGTGTGTGTCATTTCTGAAACTGATAATTTTGACTTTCTTCTCTCACATACCTTATTCTGCCTTAAAAAGAAGGCAATAAGATAGGTTTTTAAAAACCTTTCAGTACAGGTGATTTGAAAGTTCCCAGCAGAAGGCTTTGAGTTTTGGAAATAAAACTTTGTTAAGGAAACAAACCTAATTTTCTCCTTTCCATAAATCTTCTCCAGATTTAGCTGATGGTCTTCTCTTTTATTTGTTTCATAATTGTGTTCAGGATTGTCTGTGTATTACAGTTACTTAATATGTGATCATGCCTCCCTCTAGTGATGGAGCCCAGCACTTATTCAGCTTTTTATTGTTATTTTTTTAAGCCATAGGTTCTTTTGCCCTTAGTTGAAATATGTTGTCTTTGGTGATGATAGTGCAATGTTTGATTTATACAATCAGTGGTTATGTGTGTACAGAGCAATGTGCAGTACAAACACCACAAAATTTGTGTCTACCCTAAGATCTTTGATAAGTCTTCTTCATTAAAATTAATGAGTTGGCAGATGCTTAGGGAAACATCATCAGAAGTTGGCATCTGAATTTATTTTTATGGCAATGAAGGAGAGAATCACAGATAGTCCTGGCTCACCTGTTGCTACAGTGCAAAAATGTGTTTAGTAGAAGAGAATTGAGTCTCATGGTAAAGAGGATTATGTGGCTCTCTTCCCTACATGGCACACATGGAGTCTTTGTGCAGTGGATGTTTGTGTGCACATCACCAAGCTTTTAGACACAGGCAGGAGAGTGCCTGGAAGGTGGTGGGGGGTTTGCAGGCTGATTATTCTCTCTCTGTCTTTACACTGCAGTCATCTTGGTTCCTATTCCCCGTGATGCTTTCCCACACTGTTCAGTGACTGTGGTAGACACTTGCCAGCTGCTGTTCCTGCTCCCAGTGTCCTGTAGCTGGTCTAGAATGAGGAGTTATGGTTCATGAACACACTGGTAAAAACCTTTTCCAAATGGCTTCACTAAACAGACAATTTATTCTTTCTCATTCCTCCATTCTTGTTGTGCTTTCCATTTATTACTGTGCATTTTTGAGAGCCAGTGTTTGTGTAATTAAAACGGCAATGAGGTGATCCCACCACAAAGAGGCAACATCAGAACAAAGCCACCTTTGCAGGAGTATTTCCCTGCGTGGGGATCTGCACTGCAATCTGTGTTTTGTGTTGCCTGTGCAATTGCCAGTGTCTCCAGGCCTCCCAGAGTACAAATGATGATGCATATCCTATTTGCCCCATCACTCACATTGGATGCTTTTAGACACAGAACCACAGGACTGAATTTCCTGAGCAGTAGGTTTAAATCAATTTCTTTTAACAGTGATTGTTTACGCGTTTGAGTTGTGTAGACTCCCCTGGAGCTTGCTATTTTTGTTAAGGGGAGAAAACCTTCCTGTGGTGCCAGCATGGGGCAAGAGGAGAGGGTCTCTTTAGCACTGAACACATGGGCAGCAACTCTCTTCTCTTGGCAACTTCAGGATGGCTGAGTAATGTAGCTGAAAGTGCCATTAATCGTGCGTGATGGACTCTCAGTGCTGCTTTGGAGTGTGTTGCTAGAAGTCGTATAAATAGAGTAAATTACACTTTCAGCAGCAGCAGCAGGAAGTGTTGTGGAGCTTTTTAACTGCAGAGCAAAGATAACAATCCAGAGGTTCAAAAGCTCAAAAGAAGATCGCTCAGGGCCACTTTGATAGCAAGAAGTGTACCTGCTGTGTTGTTTAGGAAAAGGTGACGGAAGGAAGGTGTTTAATTAGTGGGTCAGTTTGACCATGCACCCACCATTAGTTAAAGCCCATTTTTCCCTCTAACTGTGAGTGCTGTAGGTGTGGTACACTGAAATGTGTTGGTGGTTGTAGTTTGGAATATGGAAAGTCAGCCAAGTGGTTCATAAGCTTTTGTTTTATGGAGAAATGATGTAGCAGTTACACTATTTTTTCAAAGCATGAAAAGCTGCATATTTATTGTGCCTGCTTCCTATCTGCGTATTTGGTCTCTCTGAAGAGATTTCCGAAAACAATCCTGGCAAAGTATTCTAGAATTTGAAATGTTGTCCTGTGAGATGGCTCACGTGAAGGAATGATGCTGCTTTATGGCTTGAGCTTTGCTCTATGTCTGAAAGACAGGCTATGGAAATGGTTCCATGTGGCTCCTCCCAAAGTGATCATTTCTACTTCTGCTCTTGTTGTCTAAGTGCAACATTGACTTTGGACCTTGAGATGTCTTGTGGAAAGTCAAATAAAAGGAAACAAAAAGGTGAAGTTGGTTCTGGGCAGGATGAAGGACACAAGGGAAAACGGAAGAGCAGTAAATCCATGGTTCTGGTGTTGAGATCCTGGAGCTGATGGCTCATTCCCATCACCTCGTGTCAGAAACCCAGCCATGTGTTTTGACATATTGTCTCATATGGGAAAAGGGACACAGAGAATGTGCTTGAAAAAGGATTCTCCTACTGCCAGTGCTCACTAAGTTCTGTTAAGAGACATGGTTGTTTGCCACCTTTATTCATATAAATCATGTAAAGCTGATTTGCCCAAACAGCCTGACATGTGTGTTGTTGCTTAAAATGAAATAAACCCCAAACCATTGAAGACCAGGGAATGTAGATTGCAAACTGAACAGAAAATGCTTTAGAGTTGGGCAGCAGGGATTTTTTTTTAATAAAAAAAAAGTGAATGAGTGATGATAAGCCCAGAACTGTCCATCTTCATAAGTGCTGTTAGCTCAGAAGTGTTGTAAATCTTTCGCCCAACCTCTCTTTTCCTTGGATGTCCCAATGAGTGTCAGTCACAAAAACAAATGGAGCCTGTCAGACTTCTTCCCCTAATCTTCTGGAAAGTTGGACAGAAGTTTAATTACAGTGAAGTGTCTTTTATCTGACAGAGAAAGAAGTGCTAGCTTTTTAATAGGCTTTATGAGTTATTTTGTGATCAAAAGAAGCACTTAATGTCTAATACAGGACGAGGTAGGGATTTTTTTTTTCTTCCTTTGTTCATCTATATGGCACATTGCACCTTGATTTATATGTGGAGGTGTCTGTGTGCCTAATACCAGACAAATGTTTATTTACAGTGCTTCAGGGCAATATTAACTGCTGGCAGGTTCTGCATTCATTTTACAGAGTGAGATGATGAAGAAATGACTGTAGGTGCTGCTTTTCCTTTTCTCCAAAATGGATCTTTCCTGTGCTTCTATACATGAAGATACTCGATAGTATCTCATTAAGTGACCAATCTACATATTCATATAGTAAGCTTCTAGAGCAACATCTGGTTATTCATGACTCTAATTAGGTAGATACAAAGCTTTTCTATTTTTTTTTCTATCATATAGTTAGCAGAAAATAGGAAGGCAAAAAATAATTTAGCCAAGACATTGACTTATGCTTCCAATTTGAAAAACATGGGATTTTGCCCAGACCTTTGCTTTTCATGATTGTGCCATTTTTAGTCTGATTTCCTGAGGAAGTGAGGCTTATTACCGTCCTTTGTGTGTGTATGTAGATGAGATTCGTCTGTGCCTACCCTACACTTTTGAACTTGCAAGTTGTGTTCTGTCAAGCTTGGCAGATGGTGGAGGTCTCAAAAATAATGAATTCCAGCAAGTTTAAGGAAGTCAGATCTCCATCTCCAGGAGAGACAACCTGAGGTCATGTCTGGGGTCAGAGCCCTGCAAGCAAACAGACCCTTGGGAAGGTCCCATTGTCAGGAAGGCTCCTTTGGAGATGAGGCAGCACTGAGGGAGCTCTGTCCTGACACCCTGGCAGCACCACAGTCCTGTTTGCCATTTCTGCCATTCCATGCTTTCCAAAGGCTCATGGCATTTGAGAGCACTATGGTAATGTTGTTGGCATCGTTTCCTTGCTTTTCATGTTTCATGGCATTTTGTAGAGGAAAAGAACTCTGTTTGAGTCAAGAGACACTGTTGGAGAGAGAGATCTGTAGGAAACCAAGTAACTTTGGTTCTGGAGCTCATGGAACTATTTTCTCTCTGTTTAAAAAGAAAATATGTAGAAAAATCCAAAAAATGCAGCCTAGAGGGGATAGACAAAGCTATAATGATACCATCTTCTCAGCCTGGAGCTCCGGGGAGACTGTAGAGTGCAAGACCAGTACAAATATTAGTACTTGGTTTCTTACCTTTTATTTGATTGTGCTTCTGGGAGAACATTCAAGAATAATCTGTGAGAGCACTCTGTTCAGTGCTCTGATCACTTCTAATGATGAAAAAAAAAAACTGTAGAAGCTATTTAACTCTATTCTTAATAGTTCTTCTTGTTCCAAGGTAGTGATTGACCCTGGATGCTGCTACCAACACCATCCATGATGTCTGTGCATCTCTTTATTACTGGAATGAATGATAGCTTTCATTTGTTAGTGCTCGTCTGGAGATGCTGATTCAGCACTCCCTTGGTAGCAGTGGGCATTATTGACCAGAAAAATGTGTAAAAATAACCAGCTAATTTGGTAGGAAGCACAGGCTGTTCTTGGTAGCATGTGGTACAGCAGACACCGTGTTTGGAGCTGCACTGTAGAAGTTAAGAGAAGGAGAAATCTGCCTTGCATCTCTCCTGTGCATGACTCACATTTACACTGTAAATCTTTCACTTCTGTGAGATTAAAATTCCTAAAAATTCTACATGAAATAGATGTATCTTAATACTAGTCCAGAGTTCTCAGAAACCCGAATGAATATTTAGAATTATTGAAGTAATTAGGAGTCAAAATTTATTATCTATTTTCATTATTCTTTTTCTTTCCTTCTTAGCAGAGGGATGCTATGATCAAGTTAATGATTTATAGGAGGCTGATGGGCAAAGGAAGAGTGCCCCACATCCATGTTATATTTTTGAGATGAATACAAAGGGAGGAATTGTAATCTCAGCTGTGCAGTAGGCAGCAGTACAGAAATATTCTACTCTGAAACCAGTAGTATTATGTAAAACCATATATTCAGCCTGCTGCCAAGCTTTGTATAGAGCTCTGGGAATTGTAGTGCTTTAAGATTTCTAGTTCTTAGGGATTTGTCTTTTATTGCCTCTGCAACGTGGCAGTATGCCTTGAGAAAACTGATGTGACTTGGAAAGAGTTGGGCCTGTCAGTTTGGTAACATCTTTGGAATCAGTGCTGAAGTCACCAGGGTGGTTCCATGGACAAGGTGGATGAATGCAGCCCAAGAAGCCTGGACTTAGTTTCTGGAGTGTTTTCCTGGGTGCTGAGTCACTTTATACAGTGACACGAGTTCCTCACGTTCTCACCTCATGAATGAAAACATCTCTGCTCATATCTCCTGCCTACTCTGCACCTCATTGCTTTTAAGGCACATAAAACACATTAATTCCTATATATCCACACCTGTTAAGAATTTTTTGTTCCTTTTTCCCTCAAATACACATTTGTTTCTTCCCCTATAGTATCTTAAGATGACCGTAGTGACCGTGGCTCCTGAACTGTGTGAGTGTTTCATGAGAAGACATCAACAGTCAAACAGAGGCTGTGTTTAACAGTTTTGTCTCTTAATTTGTAATGCTAGAACTGCAATATAGCTTTCCTGAGCAGTCATGGGAAGCCAGAGGAAGATTGGTGGCAGAATGCAGAGTGGATTTTCTGTCTCTTTATACTCATTTACTCAAACACCTACTGTAGTTGCTGTAATAACAGGAGTTTCAAAGACTATGGATTTTTCTAAAATACTTTAGGGTACTGTTGATATTGTTTATTTTGAGCAGATTGATGAGGACAGCCAGAATACACTGAGACATTTTACCAAGGCAAACGTGTATTCTATGGGATTTTTTAACCTGCTGTGAAGTGGTGTCAGTTCAAATACTGCACAGATTATGGTTATGTCTGTAAAATAGATGGTCTGGCCTGGGATGTCTCAATCAGTGGATCATATCTTCATGTACACTTTGTTCAGCTCCATAACTAACTGCTTCTTGAACAATTTCTCATCTGGATCACATCATCTCTACTGCCTGCTGCCTTCGGGCTGCTCTTATTGGTATTTTCATTATGTGTTTAATATTCTTTGTGGCTGCTTGTGAATGTATAGAGCAAAATATTGAAAGTATATCACTGGTGGTGGTAGGAAGGCATTTTTAATTAGTCATAAATATTCTCCTACTGTCAAAGTTTTATCATCTATACAAAAGACATACTGCTTGGAAAAGTTTATTCAAGAAGTGAGCTGCTTGTCTTTTTTAGCTGTGTAAGGCAAAAAAAAACTTGTCATAAATTGCAGTCAACCCCCCTCCCAAAAAGCAGCTTTCTCTCGCTGCTCTGAAAGTTAAATGACTAATGTGCATAATTTATTTGAGCATCTGTGCTAAAAACTTGCATACCAAGTTTTAGTTCAATGTGATCAACAATGGCGAAAATTAGGATTTATCATGGAAATGCTGACGGATGTGAACATGTGTAGGCTAAACCGGTGCCTGACAAACCTTCTTATTGTGCAATGCTAATGGTGAAACACAGTTTTTTCTGCTGTAATTGCATTTCCCCCCCTCGGCTGCTTAATTTTCTCCTTTTCAAAATTCGGTGGTTTTAGCTGCACTTCATATTTGGATTCCTGCTTTTTCTGGAGTCTGCATAAAACCTCCTAAGTTGTCTTGTGATATTTCTAAGCGTAAGATACCCTGAGCTGCCTGGCTGAGCATCGGCATCCCGAGCTGGGGCTGGGGCTTTGCAGTAACTTGCTGAGAACAGGAGATGGTGCCGGCAGCCTTGGCAGCTGCTCTGCCTTCCCTCCCCTCCTCCTCCACCTCCTCTGCCTTGCTCAGCCAGGCTGCTGTCACCAGCATTATAAATTCTGGAGCCAATTAGCTAAAAAATGTTACAAGTGAAAGGAAAGAGAAGAAGCTGTAGAACATCTTGATGTGAATATGCCCTGTTTCAGAAACTCTTCCCGTGGAGAGCTTGAATCACAGAATGGTTTCAGGTTGGAAGGGAGCTTAAAAATCGTCTGCTTCCAACCCATTGGTGTGGGCAGGGATGCCACTCACTAGCCCAGGTTGCTTAGGGTCCCATCCAGCCTGGCCTTGAGCACTTCCAGGGATGGGACATCCACTGCCCCTCTGGGCAGCCTCTTCCAGTGCTTCTTCCAGAATTCCTTCCTAACATTTGATCTAAACCTGCCCCCTGTCAGTTCCAAACCATTGCCCCTGGTCTCATCACTTAGATCCCTCTCCCTCCTTTTCATGAGCCCCCTTTAGGCATCTGAGGGCCACAATAAGGGCTCCCCAGAGCCTTCCCTTCTCCAGGATGAACAACCCCAGCTCTCTCAGCCTGCCTTTGCAGCAGAGGTGCTCCAACCCTCAGGGCATCTTCCTGTACCAGCTCTGCCTTTTGCTACAGCTCTGGTGCAGCTTTTGGTGAAGCATCAGATACTTTAGAGGCATCTGGTTAAGGAAGGAGAAGTTGGCTTGGAGGAGTCAAAGGCAAGGCCTTCTTAGGAAACTGTGCTGATAAAGTCTCATGTTAAGTATTGGAAGGATGTCAGCTGTGTTTGTGCCTTGCTGGTGCTTCCTCCTTTCTCCAGCCTTGTGCACAAGATTTCTTGTTGAAGGAAATTTATTGGAAAAAAAATTTTGTTGTTTAAATTTCAAAAGTCAGACCAACTGCTTAGTTCTCGTGTGGGCATCACAGAAGGGAAATGTCTTTATAGTGAGTTCCTCTCTCATTCTCCCTTTGTAACAGTATTTTGTGTGTTTTCAGGCAGTCGTGGCTCAGCCATGCCTTGTTGTTCAGAGGAAATGCTGACAGTTTCTCAGTACAGTCATTCTGTTGCAGGAATGTGTCTCTCCTTAGGAAGGAGAGGGGATAGAGTTAGGGATGGGTTCAGAAAGGATGCATGGCTACTGGTCCAGTTATTTTGTTACTTGAGACTTGATTTTGTTTTGTTTTTCCCTTAAACTGTGGCGGGATGTGACATTCAGAAGGCCTGTTGGGGCTGGATGTGTGGTCAGGAAGAAGGCTGGGGCATGGTGCTCTGTTAGAGTTTAGAACAGTGTTCCAGCAAAATGTAATTTCCTTGTCATATTTTATGTATGGGCTGTTTTTACATATTTTCAATATTTAAAACAATGTCCATATTCATAACTTTTAAAATATGTTCTCACTGTTAAGAGATGGAAATCAGTAACAAAAAACACACACAAAAAAATCCCATCAAAACCCCCACAGCAACCCCCCCAAGCTTTCCTTTTATTCCAACAACAACAATCAAATTCTTATGACTGGAATAACTACTGAAGAGGCTCTCTGTTTCTCAGCCAGAGAAAGCTTTTGAAATATTTATGGAAATAAACCAAAATGTGTCCCTTTCTGACTGTACAAATAAGAGATTATCAGATCTAGCCCATGGCAGTTGCAGTACATAGAGTCCAAAGCATCTACAAGTAATAAAATAGAGCACATGCTTTAAAAAAAAGCTGTGAGGTTTTTTTAATGGGACTCTACTGACAAAGCAGCACATTTCCATGGATTATCCTAATGAAAAATCCCTCTTTGTGCACCTTATACGTGGAGGTAAAAATTGTTATCGAGGCAATACATTGACTGACCTTTGAAAACCAAAAGTATCATTTATATTGATGCATCTTTATCTACTTAAAGAGCCAGACTGAAGTTACTTCTCTTATAGCTGGGAGTGTGGAGCAGGGCTGCTTCCATCCCCTCCTGTTGAATCCTGTGCCACCAGGAATAGAATTGTAAAACAGGTTGTCTGGCTGTGTCACACTCCCAATTTACTGTGTTGAACTTGCTCATCTGGGTTTTATGCCTTGCTTTCTATTCTACAAATCCTGCTCTGGTGTGAGGATTGGAGCTTGTTGAAGTCAGAGTGCATTTTGATGATTCACAGAAGAATCAGCAGAGCCAGGTTTATAGGGAGAAGTGATACCTTTTATTAGAGCCACTGATAGGATTAGCAGACAGACACGTGTGGGCACACAGCCAACGCTCACATCTGATGGAGAAGCAAAAGCCTTCGAGCTAAATGCAGGTTGAGAACAATTGCTCTGAGTTTAACTTGATTAATCAATTGGGCAATTAGAGAGAGAAGGTGGTAGGCACACTCGGGACTTGGGTATCAGAGGAGATGGAAGGGCTGTTAGCACCCAGGAGAAAGAGACTGAGCAATTCGTTCTGATAGCAGGGTTTGGATACTTGGAGGAGACAATCAGCAGAATGAACTTTCTCCTTACAGAAGGAACCTGAAAGCAAATAGTGTGTGTGACGTTTTTGTTGGGGCCGCATCCCAGTAAATCCTGTGCTTCATGGACTCACTGAGGTGTCAGCCTTGCAGTTAAGGGACTAGAACTTCAATTTTATATTAGCCAAAAATATTATTTTCCAAACTGTCAGTAAAATAATTTTGCTGTATTGTTTGACTTATCTCCTCTGGGCAGTCGAGTGCAGCAGCAAGTCTGAACTGCCAATAAATACAGTGGCTGCTGAATGAGTTTTGCTTTGTTTGTCCAAACACTTTTTAGGATCAAGCTGTTGTTCCCTGAGCCCTGCTGTGAGTTCTGTGGGCTCTGCTGACTCTGGGAAAGGCCAGCTGTGGGTAGCAAGTGGCATGTTGGTGCTCGTGGCAAAATCTATTGTCAGTTTTGAGTAACTGTTTGGACTTAACAGCAGCATAATTAAATTGTTTGGTTTGTTTTAATTGTCCTGTTAATAAAAGTGCACCTGCTGCTGTGTTACCTTCAGTCATGATGTGTAGTTCATGCACAGCCATGGGTGGTAAGTCTCTAACTTGTCTATTTGAGAGTAACGTGATATCTTTTAACAGTGTGTTTGTCAGATTTTTTCTTTCCTGATTACATCCAAAAGGGGGGAAAAAATGCTGATAATAACTGTGATTATAAAACCCCAAGTAACAGTAAGATAACCTGGGGCAGAGTAGTGCCTAAAAATACTTGTTGTTTTTAAGCTAATTACATTTTATATTGCCAGTGACCTTTTGGAAACCTTTCATTTGCATGGATTGCTGATGGCTCCAAGGAAATGCCTTTATGCAAAGAGAAAATGCATTCCAGTCATCTCCTCAAACCAGAATGCAGGTCTGCTGTCTGTAGAATGTGCCCTTTCTCAGAAGGACTTCATAACAGGCTTGTTCTGAACTGCAGGGAGAGCTTTTCCTGCTGGAGAAGATGAGCACCCAGGCTATGGCACCTCACCAAGCTGCTGCTTGAAGGTGAGGGCTCTGTGTATAAACAAGGACAAGGGACATTCTTGAATTTACAGAAGTATTCATTAATACTTAAAGGCAGAGCAGAAATTGATTCTGATTTCCTTGGGAAATATGTGGCTCAGTGGCAAACTTATGAGTGATGAACTTGTTTCAAACGTATGTGTCACATATAAGGCAGAAATTCCTCATTGCAAGCTTTTAATTTGGAGTTTTTAATTTTGTGTTGAAGTAATTCTTTCACATCTTCCCTGAATGAATGCTGAAGATCTTGAACTGAACACAGGAGAGTGAGACTGGAGGAAGTTTTAGTAGATTCTCCTTTTCCATCCTCTGGAGACGGTTGTCTAATTCCTGAATGAGAACTGAACAAGAGAGAGCAGAGTTGTTGCAGCTCCCATGGATAATGTAGCTGTCATTGAGGCTGACAGAAGTTACCATGTCCTTCTCCTTGCAAAGCCAGCAGTCCTGGTCAGACAGCCTCAGACTTCATTGGTTTTGATGTTTTAAAAATAAAGTGAGTGGCATCTTTTGTTAACGTGTACAGACTTTGAAGAAGTTCCTCTTGTCCTTAAAGAAGTGAATCAAGCCAAGGACTTGGTGTAGATGCTACCGTGTTTGATCAGTCAGAGGCTAATTTTTAATTCATTTTTTTTCCACAGCACTTTTAAAGAGTAAGTTCCTCCTCTAGTTACCTTCCTTCGAAGAAGTAGACCACCATCATTGTCTCCTCTGCAAGATATTGAAGCACATTCTTGAAACATTAAAGATAGAATTGGACATATGAAATCCATGAGAATTGGCTGATTGTTACAAATGCAGAACCATGCACGCATTCCCATACTGGGATTTGTGCCACTGAGCACTCCTCACTGTATCAGGAGAGGCTTATGTGGAGGTCAGGTGAAGTGCAGAAAATTTGGGACCAACAGAAGTCCTTCAGCAGAGATGAACCAGGACTTGTAAAAATGCTTTCCTTAGAAGGAGGCTGGTAGTATAAGCAGTGTGTATCTGCTGTGTTTTTGACCTAGACTGGAGCCTCTCTGAAGTACAGTAAATGTTATTTATGTTCTTCCCAAGTGTGTACAAGGATACGTGTTTCTGCTTATGGTCAATGATGTGATGCTTTTTAATGTGTTAAAGCTGCTTCAGGTAAAGAGGGCGAGGGAGAGGCTGGATGGAAATTGAGAGACCTCTGCTAGGCAGGACTGCAGAAACATTCAAAACTCAGTGGACCTTCGGAAGCAATTTTGTTCTGGGCTCTGATTTTGACCCAGGGCTTGTGTATAATGTTAAGCAAGTCAGCGATCTGTTCTCTGGTGTTCTTTGGCTGGTGGGAGTTAACAAACCTTGTGACAGAATTTACCAGAGCATGTCTTTGTCACTGCTAGTGCAGGGCTTTCTCAAAGAGCAATTTGTGTCACTTGCAAATCCTGAGGCTTTTGCCTGTGCCCCAAACTGAATTTTTTGGTTTCTTCCAAATATAAACCTGAGAGAACAGAGGTAAATTTTGTTTTGCTTCAATTAGCTTTGTATCCCGTTCATCAAATAGTATCCTATTAAGAAAACAGTAGGAACCCTCCTAAGGAAGAGAAGAAGCTGGCAGTATTCCATGGTCCTGGAATAGACCACTGTGCAAAGGAATGCTGCCTTAGTCCCCTGTGCAGTCCATGCTTGTGCTGTTGGAGTGACAGAGAGATAGGAAGAGCTGTGAGAACACATTTGTTGTGGCACTGCAACAGGGATTTGTTGTGACAGTCAAAGTTTTGCTTTAGTGTGGATTTGCTTATTTCAAAGGTGTGTAGTGAGGAACAAATAGGGAGCAACCTGTGAGGATGGTGAAAGGTTCGGAGGATGAGCTGTGCAAGGAGTGGCTGTGGTCCCTTGGTTTGTTCAGCTGGAGGAGACTGAGGGGATGCTCTTTGGGGCTGCAGCTCCAATCTCTGCTCTCTGACCAGGGACAGGACCTGTGGGAACAGCTGGAGCTGTGTCAGAGGGGTTTAAGTTGGGTATCAAGAAAAGGTTCTTCGCCCGGAGGGTGGTGAGGCACTGCCCAGGCTCCCCAGGGAATGGTCACAGCCCCGAGGCTGCTGGAGCTCAAGGAGTGTTTGGACACCACTCTCGGAGACAGGGTGGGATTGTTGGGGTGTCTGTGCAGGGCCAGGAACTGGACTTGATGATCCTTGTCATTCCCTTCCACCTCAGGAGATTGTAAGATTCTAAAAATTATATGTTCCAGCTCCATCTTCTGCAGAAAAGGGGTGGAGTGTGAAGAGAAAAATTGTGTCATTACTGCCAAACCAGCTGCAGCTGAGGAAAGCCATGTATGAGAGTAAATCATCAATATTTCAGATCACCATTTTGATAAACAAATTTTAGAAAGTCAGAATGAAAACCTGAGGAAACAATGCAGAAGAGTGAGTCTGTGTGTGTTAATGTCCCTTGAGCCCCTAGCAGGCAGGAGAAAAGGTTGTTAGAATTCTAATTTGATTCAAATTCCTTTTGATTTTGTAGTCCATGCCAATTCTGTGTATATTGTCACTGGAAAGTGAGCAGAGGATGCTTAAGACTCCCTTACCTTTATGCTTGGCTGATTTTACAGTCCTCCCATATTTTGTAGCTGTAAATGTTGCAGACTTTATTACATTTAAACTGGTTTTAATATAGTAGATCATAAAAATTAAGAAACGAGAGGTAGTGTCCACTGCAGTGATGCATTTAGTTCAGGGAGGATGCTTGCAAGTCACTGAAAGGCTTAAACTGCAACTCCAGGATCATCTGCTTAGTGAAACCAGTGCAGAAATAACAAAACCCAACCTGTCACAGCTGAGAATGAATTTGATTGTTAAAAAAATTCCTCCTTTCATCTGAGGAGCTGGTTTATGCTTTGAGGCATCGATCCAAATGTAAGGAGAGAAGGGAGGCTGTGTCTTTCCTTTTCATAAAAAGGTTCAGCAAGTTCTGTACACTGCATAGCTGTACATATATATATTTAATATTTATATGTACAATATGGTGTAGCTGAGACCCTTCCTAGCTGACTGCTGAGGAGCAGCTCTAATTTATTTGTTAATTGCAGTTATTCTATCTGCATCCCGTAAGTCTTTATGATTTCATCCATCTGCTTCCAGGAGGTAACTCCTGCTGCATTAAAAGCTAAAATAGTGTGGGAAGGTAGGCAGTTACTGAGGGATGGTTCCATGGATGTGTTTGACATTTCTTAACTGTTGAGCACTTGGCTTTGAATCTTCACATTGAGAGTGGCAAGGCTGGTGTCTGATCTCCACATGGGTCACAGCTTCATTTAATACCTTTTGACATTAAAACTGTTTGAGAACCGATGCCTGTGGTTTTGTCTGTTCTGATTTCATCATGGCTTAACAGTTGGTAAGTGTTCCTGTAAAATGTTTATGATGGTTTCTTCAAGTGACAGCTTCAGTTCCCCACATTCTGGACTTGTATCTCAGCAGCTGCTTTACACCAACATTCACATTCAGCCCAGGCTGGGAGCCACAGAGGCTGAGCACACCTGCTTGGGTCCTTTTATACTATATTACAACAGGGACCATTTGTTTTGCTGCTTCCATTAAAAAAAAAACGACCAAAAAGCCCCTTAATCCATCAGAATTATTAGATCTGTTTGTCTAAGACGTCACAAAAGCAGAACAGGTTGGAACACAGTGTCCATCTGAGGCACAGTTGGCACATTGGAGTCCTCTGCCCACTAACCTGAAACCTCAATGTAAACTGGAATGACTTTACAGGCTGGCAGTACTGGCTGTGATAAATCAGTCTGCTTTTTGTTTGTGCAAATGGTCAGAGAACTCGGACACAGAACCACATTAAATAAATTTATTTTAGTAATTCCTTTACAGCATCCATTTCATCATTCTGGGAGCCAGTGCAGATTCATTTTGGAGTGTGCAGAACAGGTATCCCATCACTCATTCAGCTTTGTCTGCATCTAAGAAAATATCTGGAGAGCTAACTTTTTCCTTTTCAAAAAATCTGCATTATTTTTCCACTGATTCTTGATTTCTACAGCAGGAAAAAAAAGAAATAAAAAAAAATTAGAAAGCCTTGACTTTGTGCATTCCTGTGTAAATTTTGCATTGTGTTGCATTTGATTTCTTCTACGAGACTTTTAACTGTTATTTGAGAGATAGTGAGCATGAAATGGTGCCAAATTTGCTGCTCTTTAAAACCTCAAATTTTTCTGTTCTAAAAGCTTACTTTTTTTTTTTTTTTTTTTTTTTTTTGGGGGGGTTTTTTTTTTTTTTTTTTTTTTTTTTTTTTTTTTTTATTACAAAAAGGTTCANTTCTTTTTTTTTTTTTTTAATCACAGAAAGGTTCAGGTTGGAAGGCACCACAGGGGGTCTTGGGGTCCAACCTCCCTGCTCAGGCAGGGCCAGCACAGGGCACAGGGTTGTGTCCAGCCAGCTCTGGAATATCCCACACCCATTTTGGGCAGCATGATGAGTGCTCAGTCACTGCTCAGGACAGAAGTTCTTCCTCCTGTCCAGGTGGAACTCCCTGGGCTCAGTCCCTGCCCGTTCCTGTGGTGCCATTGCTGGGCCCCAGAGCAGAGCCTGGGTCCTGCTCTGAGCCCTCCCTGCAGCCAGGGACACCCAGGGTTGGGGTCCCATCTCAGTTGTCACTTCTGGAGACTGAACAGCCCCAACTCCCTTAGCCTTTTCTCACAAGGAGATGCTCCAGTCCCTTCAGCATCCTTGTTGCCTTCCACTGGAGCTGCTCCAGGAGGTGCTTCAGTAACAGGCTGGCTTATATGGCTTGGTAGACCTGGCTCTGAACAGTTCTGTAGCTTAGAACAAATCCTCTTTTTGGAGAGTTTGTCCTTGCAAATGTGGGGACAATGGAAAGCCAGAAGGTACTGGTGGAGTTTTGAGTTTTCAGCAGTGCCCTGTCCAGGCAGCTGCCAGGCCTGGTGCATTCCCACCTTGCCCAGCTGTGCTTCTGGCCCATCCCTGTGCAAGGTGGGCTCTGCTCAGCACAGAGTAGCCTGAGCTGGAGAGGAGGCACAAGCCTCTTGGCATGGGAATGAATCCAGCCTTTGGAATCTTACCTTTTTCTCTTCCTGCCTTCGCCAGCATTGCCCACTGGAAAGAAGAAATGAGGCTTGGAAATTGAGAGGCCTCAATATTGAGTGCAGCCCAGGTGTGTGTAAAAGGCACTAAAATAATACCTTTGGCAGCATGTATTTTGGCAAGATGAGTTAATGGATTTTACTGTTCCACAGTGGAAGTCGCAGATTTCACTCGGGCTCTTTCCATCTGTCTTTAAATTGTGTTCACAATTTCATTTCTTCTATTTTTCATTTCTTTCTTTTTGTCTCTTAGTTCTTTTAGCCCTTCATGGGTCCCATGTAACTTAAAGGTCTGCAATACCTTATCCAGTCTCTTTGAAATAAACTCTCTCACGTAGAAATTGCCAGCAGGGAGACCATTGGACGTGATGTAGCATTCATTTCTCTGCTGCATTGGGTAATGATTTCCTGGTTCCAGGAGCAAGAGATTAAAATTCTGGTGAGAGGATTTGCCCCCTTCCTCACTCAGCAAGGCCCCTGTGCCAGAGCTCAATCACTTCCTCTCCAGCAGCAGGAGCAGAGGGAATGTGATACTGTGGTCATTCAATCAGAGGGAGAAATGCTTTAATCTCTGCTATTCTGTCTGATAAATGCTCTCTTCTTTGTTCTGAATTCAGATCTCTGGTGTTCCTATTGTTGCAGGGATTGGCGGAGAAAAGAGATCATCCTGTCCAGTTAAGTGTTCAGTGATGATGCCTTCCTTTATTCCCAGAGGTACTTTGTGATTTAGTGAGAGAAATGCAATTGCAGGAAGGGCAGAAAAAGCATAGGAAAGAAGTGGGACTATCTGGCAAATCCCACTGCAGCTTGTAATTTCCCTAAAACAAGGGCAGCACATCTTGTGAGAGACTTTTGTTTGCAAAAGCACAGTGGAGATAGAGCAGCTTCTGCTTCAGCATGTGCTCTTTGCTCTGAATATTTGGGGTGCTCCATATTAATTGGACAGATGAATTTCTGACCTGTGCAGCCACTTCCTTTGTCATGTGTTCCTCTTCACTGCAGCAGCTGCACAGAAATGTGATGGATGAGTATTGACTTTGCTGCTTTCTTTTGCTCCCTTTGCTGTATTGACATGAGTTAATAGGGCAGAAGTGGAAGACAGACTCAGTACAAAGCGGAGAGAGATTTTATGTCAATAGGGTTTGTAAGATAAGAAATACAGCATTAGGGGTGAACACACAGGAGAGTTAATAGCTAACAAACCACTCGATGTGTTGACAGGAGAAAGACACTGACCAGGAGCCATAAACTCCTTTTCGATGAAAATATGTTTTCGTGTTTGGTGAGATGTGTTAGTAGTAATTAGTTTTTCTCAGTGCTGTCAAATGCTGAAAGACGAGTTGTTGTCTTTTATAATGCTGTTATAATGTTTCATTATGTTGGCTTTCCAAGTTTTTGCTTGATTAGTTGATCACAATATTAGAGGAGAGTGCCTCCATTTTTATTAATACAACTACATCCATATGCTCCCTTGATTTGGCCATAGTAAAAGTGGAAATGAGTGTGTTAAGTGAAATTTAAGCTTGAAGGTGATTGGAAATAGAAGGCAGAACAAGTTCTGACTGAGCAATAATAGTTCACCCAGCCTCAAAAGGCTGTAGATCATTTAAGCTACTTAATAAATGGAGTATGTACTCTAGGATTTTAAACTAGTTGTTAGTTAGGAGCCCACTGGAAGGATACTCTGGCTGTACATCCAAATGAAGAAAAAGCATTTGAGATGTTCTTATGTTCAGTGGTTCAAAAAAACTCTGCTGATATGTAGCAGTAGTTTGAAAGGCTGAAGAAACACTTTGGTACCAGGAAACAAGCTGAACATCTTAAAGTAAGTGCTGTACTACCATTGAACAGGGCCTTAGAATGTCTCTGAATTACAGAAAGGAGACTGCCAGGGGCAAGAAGCAGCCCTGGATAACAAATTGAAGCAGGTATTTGGAAACCAGCTAAATACATGTTCACTGGAAGATGAAAGGAGACTCTTCATATCTCTTATAATTATGAAAGAGATGAGCTGTGCTGCTGGCAAAGTTATTTAGATGGGTTGACAATTGAAAAATGAGTAGTTTAGTTAAATATTGGAAAGCCAGAAATGAATGAGAGTGCTTAGACCAAGTTAATTATGCATGGATATGTGCTGTAGGTTTGGGGGGAAAATGGCAAGGGGTATTTACTGGGCCAAGTTTTCAGTTCGCCTTTTGTTTGGGAGCTCTTTTTAATGAGAAGGATGTTCAGTAATTTTCATCTGATTAATGTTTGTGGCATTTTAATGTTGTTTTAAAATGGGCATCTGCATGCATTTCTAAAGGGGCCCTGCCTGGTTTGGCTCATGAAGTTCTGCTTTTGTACTGGACTTGGGTAGAACTAGAAGAAGAAAAAGCATAATTTAGTCCACTGCAGGCCAAAATATTAAACCATGCTAGAGACAAATAATGGCCTAAGCTTAAGATTTCCCTAGAAATAACCTTTCCTTTGTGACCTTCTTGGGAGAAAGGAAACAAAGGAAACTTCTTTCTCCCCCTGCTTCAAATGTCATTTTTCTTTGGCTTAGAATCTTTATACCTAAACATGCAATGAATATCTTCCTGCCTGGTTGTTCTGGTAATATGAAATCCATTGGTGAAGGACATAATGAGAGAGGGAGTGGAAAGCTCCAGCCTGTTGTGCATCACACTTAATGTGGCAGTAGGAATTTTCTGTAGGCACATGGAAGCTGTACTGGCTGGAGGTCAGGTCACTCTGGGGCCAGCAGAAATGGTGAATTCAGAGCTGAGGATTTGCAGCTTGGGCTGGAGTTTGCATAGACAGTCACGTTTCAAATGTGTCATCAATATGAGTATTATGAATATTTCATTCTGCTTTATCTTTACCACATGTTACATGGCAAGGTGTTGGTTGATAATCACAGTTTGGTCAGCAGAGCTGGAAGAAGCCAGTTTTTTTTAAAAAAACCACCAGGATTAGTGATTTCTATAGAAATCTTTGATCATGGCCAAACAGCTGCTATTCCTCTAAAATACCTTATTGAGGAAGAGTGTTGGGATCAGATTTATTTTCAGGGCTGCCATCAGTTTTTTGGGGTGTGAGGAAGGGACTTGTGTGAGCTTCTCATATAATCAAATCTCAATCCATTGACTGGGACCACTCAGATATTTGATTTTTAAGTCTCTGCCAAATAGATGCTGGAAGTGACATTCTGCTGTTAGGTACCCTGACAGTTGAGCTGTTAATCATGATGAAATTTGAATGGGGCATTTAATTGTGCAAAGCTTTTTTCTATCCTTTTGTTAATGAACTGGATTATCCATCTGTCAGTGTCTTCCAAGAGGAGACATGGTGCATGTTCATTTGCATGGACAGTCTCCATGAGCTTTTGAAATGTCATGCTGAGATCAGTATCTTTGTTTCCAGATAATAGGAGATCAAAGTTCTGGTAAAGCATAAAATCCAGAAAGGTTTGGGTTGGAAGGGACCTCAAAGATAATCTTGTTCCAACCCCCTGCCATGGGCAGGGACATCTTCCACTAAACCAGGTTGCTTTGTAGATGACAGGGATTTGAACGTTTCTGTTTAGAATGGACGATTGAACTTTTTTGTCCTAGACTTCAGTTTTAACACCATTTTTGCAAACTGACGCAGAGATGTTGAAATATTTCCATTGAATGGATTGAATCGTGGCAGATTTTTCCTAGGGTACCAAACCAGCTTCTTTATCTAAGAACAGAAGAAAAATTTATTTTTGGAATGGTTTCATTAGGCTTTGGGTTTGTGGTGTTCATTGGCCCCTGGCCCTGCCTGCTCAGCCTCTGGCTGCCTTGGTCACACCAGAGAGGGGAACAGGTCTTTTAAAGCCAGGGAGTTTTGTGCAGAGGAAGGAGCAAGGATATGGCTTTCACTCCAGCCAAATGCAGAGACAGCTGGGTTGCTCTATTTAGTTTGACAGTGGCAAGGAGAAGGGTGTGTGTGTTCTGCAGCCCACACGTTCATAAGGAACAGAATTTGGAGAGAAAGTGTGGGGAGGGGAAGGGAGAGGAAATGTGGGCAATGTAGGGCTGATGAGGGTGCTGTGGGAGGACATTTGATTTATTTCTGCATGGGAGGAATTAGATGTACAACCACAGTCCAAAGGAAATTGAGCTTTGCTAGTTAGGTGGTTTTGTGGATTACAGAAGTACCTGATGTTGTGTGTGTGCATAAGGTGATTTAACATGGTCAGAGAAGGCTGCCTGGAAGGGGACCTGCTCAATAACAACTGTTTAAAAAGACTTGTATTTTTCTCCTGACATGCATTCTGTGGCTGAGCAGGTTAAGACCATAATTGATTTTCTTAAACCCTCTTTTTCTTAATGACTGTGGAGCTAAAGAGAGACATTTCAGTATGGAGAATTTAATTTTGTGTCTTCCAAAGTTGAATCCATTGATTTTTCTTAGGATTAACATGCTTGGTGTTGTGCTAATTATAAAGAACTTTGCAGCAGAAAATTGCAAAAGACTATTGCAGTGGGTGGACTCAATTTTCTCTGTATTTTTGAACTGAATGCCTTTGGCTTTAACTCATATCTTAAATATTCCTTTTTCTTTGGCTCTAAATGGCCATTTCATCCATGGACTGAAATGTCTGCATGGCCTGCTTCACCACATAAAGCTTATGGTTGCAGCAGGGATGTTTGACATTTGCTTTCTGTTCCAAGTGAGAGCATTAGAAATGTCACCAAGGGACTGATACATGGACAGAAGCAAGAGAGGAAAAGTTCAGACATTGGAGAAAGTAAGGTTTGATCCTTCAGAGAGGCTTCTGATTGGGATTGACTAGGTTTGATTCGAAATTAATAACTAAAATCTTGCACTGCCTCTTTCTCATTTATAATTTCTGGTAAATATTCCCTCTTCTGTGGCCTCCTTCCCTTCTGCCCTTTTGCATCCCTTGTGCTTGTCTTGCTTTTCTGGGGCAATTCCAGAGTTTCAGGTTTCTTCCCTGGTGGCCTCAGTGCTTCCTCTGCCATTGGGATCCACCTGCTTTATGTGGCAGAGTGTGGAGCTGAAGCAACAAGAAGCTAGAGCTGAGCTAAGTGCCAGCAACCAAAAATAACCTCCACTTTTCACTGCTGACTTTTAAAAAATCAGTCTGTTCCCTTAAAAATGTGCTGAATGCTGCCAAGTCTTACCATAACATATATGGCTTTGCTAATGTCAGATATAATTCTGTTGTTTAAAAAAGAAAAAGGCTGCAGAACTCTTGCAGTAGCTCTTGAATGTGTGCTCACCTGTTGGAGATTGAAATGTTGCCTTTGAAGTGAACTTCTACTGTTTTATGGGGGGGAGGAACACTAATTTGAGAACGTGCTGTTCTGTTTATTCTGATTGTTCTGTTGGGAAACTTCTGGAGGAGGATACCTACAAGTGTATCTATTAATCACTTCCACCCAGAAAAGCAATTTGTGAAGTGTAATAAACAGTGAAATTTGATCAGTCTCCAAAACAATAAGATGTGTTTCTTGAAGTGGTGCCTAGGGCAAACACAGAATCCTTGGGAACCAGCAGGTAAAACATGATCTGTGCAGATGTGCTCGTTATTTATCAGAAGATGCTCAGGTCCATGTGTGCAGACCTTTCTCACTTGGATCTAAGAAGAGAAGTTTCTAATTAAATAGACTTTTTGTTGGAAAGCAGACTTATGAAAGCATTTTTTGTGTGAAGATGTTCCCCTCTTGAGTCACTGCAGTGGGAGTGCTGTAAGATGGACATTCAAACAGTGCTCTCACTACTGAGCTAGATTTTCTTTACCCTCATCTAATTATTCACATCTAATTTGTTTCAGAAAAGTGGGAGTAGAATGAGTGTGTTTTGCTCAAGCTGTTTAACCAAAGGAGTCGAGTACTTGTCTGTTCCTCCTCAAAGCTGCCTCAGTACTGGGGTTGTTCTGAGTGCTGAAGGCCCATGAAAGACAATGAAAATGAGACATTTCTGGTTTTCTGCTCGAGAGCTTCCTGAGGTGATGCTGGGTGCATCGTATCTGCCTTGATCACCCTTCAGTTTCACTGGAAAAAGAATTGGTCCCACAAAAATGAGGGAAGGCCTTGTACATCACACAGCTGCATGCTGGCTCCCTTCTGTACTACTTTTCCTCAATATTGTGTTACAGATCTAAAGACATTAAATTTTGTCTCTGGGGTAGTTTTGTTACTCTTTGGCTTCTTATTACCCTGAGCCCATCAGAGACAAGAGGTATTGTGTTGTTACAGTTGCAAAACAAATCCACAGAGGAGTTATTATCTTAATTAGTTTGAAATGTAATTTCATTCAAGCTGTAACAAACAAGTAGGTATGAAAAAAACAGGTAGTAGGGAAAACCAGGTAGGAATGATAAGCCTTGCTGAGTGGACTCTGCTAAGTACAGCTTGATGGTTGTTAGTTGTTTAACTGTTTTGAATGTTAAAATCCCATATCTGGCAAAAGCTCTTTTATAAATGAGACAGCTGAGACTGAGTTTAAATAGGTTAAATAAGCTGACCAAGCAGTAGAGATTCATTTTGCATCACAAGATCACACAGTTCTTAAAGTGCTCGGTAAACATTGACATATTTATTGTATTGCTCTCTGTTTCCCTTAGGTTGAGAGGGTGATGGATAGTAATAGTAGCACTGGCTAAATTCAGACTCAATTGTTCTTCTCTGGAGAGTTGTTGCTTTGTAAGAGACTTCTTATGCTGGTCTTTGGGGCTGGGTTTGTTTGCACCTCTTCTGAGCCCAAGGTTCAACTCCCAAGAGATTGTTGGATTTCACTAATCCTGTATAGTTGATTCAGGTTATTTTTATTCCTTTTAATCTCTCTCACAGGATTGAAGAAGTCCAGAACTGACTCCTTGTCAAATGATTCCAAAGGTTGTTTATAATAAAAAGAGCAATTAGGTATTTTTCCTTTCTTTTCCCTTCAAAGGTTGTACCTTTCCAGATGTGAAGGCCTTGTATAAAATTAAGCCTCTGTTTCCATTTTTGGGTGAAAATAACAATACAGGAGGTATGTGCTTAATGCCTTTGTGTATTTCCTGGACAATTGCTGTAGCTGAGCTGCATCAAAAGCTGACATTTAGCAGACCAAGTCCAGAGTGGATTGGATCAATGCAGTGCAGAATTGAAGTCAGTGGAGTTGGATATAAATATATTTCTTCCTCCACAACAATTAAGTGACATTTTTTCTGAAGATTACAGATTGTAACCATCTTTAAATACACAGTGTTTAATACAGACAGATAGGTCTCCAGTTCGTCTGTTGTTCAGTGCCTGGAACAGCTTGGTGCCAGTGAGCTTTGTTACAGTGATGAACTTATTTCAGTCAAACCTTTCTCATGTCAGATGCACATTATTGCTCTGCCTGTGTCCCTCTTGCCTTTGAGAAATGCCTGTTTCTCTCAGCTGTTTCCTTGTTTGTGCATTGCTGGCACATTGCTGCCTCACACAGACCTCAGACTCTCCCTCCTGTTTCTTCTTTTAATGGAGTGCGACTGCTGCAATTGGCATTTCACTCCTCTGCTCTTAATTCCGTGCACTGAGGAAAACTTTGGGTGTTAACTAGTGTTGAGTTTCATTTATTTATTTATTCCAGGATTGTAAACAGATTTGCTTCCTGTGTGGGAGTGGAGCCAGGCGCTCGCTTGATTTGTTGCTTGCAGTGACACAGAACCAGGGGGATCTGTCGGCTCCCTGCAGGCAGCTGAACCCAGTCTGGAATACACTTAATTGCTCTTTCACAGACTCCTCTTTGCCCGGGATAACTTCACAAAGAATGTTCTGAGTTTTCAGCAGTACTTAAGATGTGGGTATTATGGCAAACTTACTGTTATTTTTAACTCTTCCATAGATGAAACCTGTACCAATGATGTGCTTGGTCTTCGTGTGATTCATTTGTCCATCTGATATTCCTTTTTTTGGATCCCAGACTGGCCTTTCCACCTGAACTGCACCATTTCTCCTGCTCAAACACTTTCTGACCCAGCTGCTGTTTGTTCTCAATCTTTGATACAATTTTCTGTGTGTGTGCTGTGTCTGTGTAGACCCGTCTGCTACAGATTTCAGTATTTTTACCAAGTTGCTTTTGCCAAAGTTCCAGATTTGCAGTCTTCATTTTCTCCAGTGTTGTAGGTGATATTTGGTATTCTCTCTTCTTTCCTGTCTTTATGGAGATTTAAGGTACCTTCTAAGGAAAGTCATTAGGTCTAATTTATCTAAGTGCTCATTGTATATAGGCTTTGATCTTCAGTGTTCCAGACCTAGGATTTTGCTTAATGATGACCTGGAAAGACTGTAAATAAATATATTTGTGTACATTGTGCATTACCTTGTGAAAGGTGTGTCAATAAGATCTAAAGAATGGTAACTTTTCAGCTGCTTCACTGACAGCCCTCACCCCCCAGTTTACCCTAAATTTAAACATAATGTTTCTGGGTTTAGTGAAGAAGAACTTCAATGTGATAAATGATTATAAGGCTACTGAAGGAGTATTGAATGTTTACCCAAACTAAGAGCATTGTTTTGCATGTCTGCTTTGAGCCAGAGTGAAATAATTAGCACAGGAACTGTATGATAATCTTGTAGTGACTCAACGCAGTCATCTGATAATTTTAAAATGTTATTAAGAGGTGACTGTTCAGAGGAATTGCTTAAAGCCTTGTCTAATGATGTGTTCAGTGCCTTGTGGACTCAGCTGAGTTGCTGCCTCTCCCTTGCTGCCTCATCTCTGGCATGGTGCCATCCTATGGGATGGCCATGGTGATCCTGTTCCTGTGGGGCTGGCACTGACTTCAGGACTGTGGCCTCAGTTTCTATTATGCCATGTCATAATTCCCCTCCTTGCTAGTTTTCAAGCCTTCCCTGGTAGCAAAGATCTGCTTCTAAGGTATATTTAAATACTAAACCCATCCAAATTCACTTTTTTTTTCAACAATCTCAAAACCTGCTATTGTCAGCTGTAAGTTTTTCTCTTTTTTTGCAGCATTCTCCTGGTATTATTTCCCATTTTCAAGGCACCTTTAGACAAGTACAGAAGGGACTGTTGTGATTGATTGGGACTATGGGCTGCTGCTCCTTTCTCCTGCCCCCACATCCAATGCGTTCCAGGGCTGTATTATCACATTCTTGATTGCCCACATCCTTTGTGCTGGTGCTAGCTGGTGGAAAGAACAAAATAGTTCATTAGAGAAAATTCCAACTTTTTACCTGCCAAACTCAATCCAGCCTTGGGCATTATGGATAAAATAGTTTGGAAAACAGGAGATGTGTGCTCAGTTTTTTTCCCCTCTCTCTGAGAGTCTTCTGCTGAGGATTGTAGAAGGGCATTCTAACAATAGTCAGTTCTGTAGGAGGTGAATTTTGTGTTATGCCATCTATATTTTAGTAGAGAAGGACAGGATTGAATAGTCATACGACTAAAATGCATCTTAGAAAGATCCATTAGTTAGAGATGGCCTCTGGAGCACACAGCATCTGCCATGGAGACTGTGGTAGGAGCCAGTGAAGAGCTGCATCTTCTCACCCATTTATTTTCACGTGGAAACGCAGCGATTTGGAAACATCTGATTTCTTTTACCTGGAAAACTGACAATTTCCGCCAGCATCCCGACCCCCCTGGACGTGCTGCAGTCCCTTCCCGATGCTCCCCACTCCAAATGCAGTCCTCCAGGACACGAATTCCTTAGCAGTAAATGAATTTTCTAATGAGCTTTCCTTCCGAAACAGCGAGGAGATGCCAAGTGACATGTTGGGAAGTGCCAAGCACGAGGGAAATGGCTCTTCTGTGCCGACTGTCATAAACAGGATGTGGTTTGTTTACAGTCCTCACTTGCTCTCTACGGTTCCCTGTCAGGGCTGTGCACGAATGAGCCTCCCTGCAATGGCCTGGAGAAATCTGAGGTTTCTGAGCCAATATCGAATATTGTGTCAGAGGAGGAAGTGGCTCCGGGCGAAGGAGCAAACAAAATTAAGCATTGTATCTTGGATTCTTCTGTGCTTTTCTGGGGCATTTATCATTCTGACTGTGCAGCTGCGTTGCAGTTGACTGCAGAGCAGAGGGAATTTAATAAAGTGGGAGGGTAACTGTTGGGTGGCTGATTTTAAGGGGAGATGTGTTGAAAAGCGTTTGTAGTGGGATAGTTTTGGAATGGTGACAAGGGTTTGTTCAGAGGTACATTACAAGAAAACAGTCTCGGAAGTTGTGAAAAGAATAAAATGGAATAGTTCAGTTGGAAGGGACCTACAACAACCTCCAAGAAAACAACTTCAGGTTTTTTTCCTATCACCCCCAAAAATCCACATAAAATCCTTGGCATTGGTTGGAGCTCTTAGCATGGTGCTGAGGGGATTCTGAGCAAACACAGCTCAGGTGCAGCCGAGTTAGAGTTAAAAATATTGTAAGAGTTGTGTGAGGAAAACCCAAGGAGCTTGGGCTCCTGCCTGTGGTACTTTGACCATTAAGGTCTGCTGAGCTCATGTGCCATAAAGTGTACAGGAATGTGGTGAAGATCCACTGTGGTTGTGAGTGAAACTTGCCTTGGGGTGATGGCAAATACGCCAAGGCTCCGTGGCTGTGGGGTGTGGCACGTGCTTCTCCTGCAGGAAAGGCACCCTGAACAATCTAATTAGGCCAAGTTTTATTCTCTGAGGCTTCACTGCCAATGAAAGTTCCTCGCTTAGAAAAATGAAATTGAGCTGTAGCCCAGAGTAATGTGATTTGCATTAGAGCAGATTGTGAACATAAGGTAAATTTTTAAGTATCAAAGTAACTTAGAGGCTGAAGTTTTACAGAAGTTCAGTGGTGCCTAAACAGTTTGTGGCTCTCTCTCATAGTTTTCTAAGAAAAGGCTCTGATGCTTGGGAGTTGACATTCTCTGTTTTCCTACATACGTGGATCTCTTCCTGTATATACTCTTATACAGCATGAATAATTCAGTGCTTGTAAATAGACAGGGAGACGTGTTGAGCTGGAAAGTCAGGGGTTTCTTTGTTGATAGTCATGTATTTTAGTTGTTGTGTAAAGAAAGCAAATAAAAGGAGTTAAAATAACCCTGTTTACATCACCCCAGGAGTGTTTGTCCTCGTGTTTATCTGCTCCTCTCAAGTATTTTGTTGCAGTTTAAAATCAGTTCCTTAATTCCTTGGCACTAATTTACCAGCACAAGTTTATCTGAAGGGACATGTAGGCTGCCTTGTCTTTTTTGGGGCTGCAAAGACCGCCAACATTCCCTACAAGCAGCTTGGGTTTTCAGGCAGCCTGCTGCTGCTCTGGCAGAGCACTTTGGTAATGCCTCAGTATTGCAAGTTTTCTGTTTGCCACCCAGGACGCTGACAACTGAAAAGGCTAATTGGGATAAGGTGTAGAGAGGAAGAGAAAATCTCAAAACTCAGACAATAAACAGAATTAATTTGGTTGGTGCAGGAGCTGTGGAGCAAGGCTGTTCGTGTACCTTCTCTCAAGTTGAATCAAGGAACAACTTGCTGTCAGAAGAGGAAGAAATCATTTGTACTGAGTTTATCTAAACTCCCAGTGGCTGCAGACTTGTCTTTAAGGGTTTGTGCAGGGATTTAGTGCTGTGGCCTGACTGACTCTGCTCTGTCTGACCAAGGAAATGAGAGCTGATGACTGCAAACAGCCATCCATTGGTGTGGATGGCTTTTTGTTTTTAAGTCACTGCTCATTACTGAGGAAAATAGGGTGAGAGTCACTGCTCGTATAATTTGCAGAATTAAAAATCAGATCTCGTTTACAAACTGAGGCTACAATGCAGGATGGATGAATATTTCAGGAAGCAAAGTCGTGACAGTACCAACAGACACTGAGAATTTCCAGTATAAACTGAAAGGGCCACTGTAGCATGGCAGCACTTCCTAACCTCACAAGCACAAATAGGTGTTGTATTTAACCCTTAAATCTTTGAGTCTGAAATATTTGTGTTTACCTTGTTATTGTGCTTTCCTCTCCTCATCTGGAGGAAAAAAGGTGGTTTGGTAAGAGAAGAGTTACTACAAAATAATACCCTACAGAAGTGAAACCATCAGCCCAGCGTGGAGCAATCCTTCTTTACACAAATACCATTTAGCCGTAAGAAATACAGAGTTCATCTCTTTGCACAGAAGATATATGTGTTTGCAATCTGCAGAGGGGAATATGAATCCAGCTGTTTGTATTATGATTATTATTTCTTCTTGATTATAGGCTGTTTGTGCCTAAGGAGAACAGCCAAGCTGAGGAATGGGTGTGCATTGTGCTGGCAAATCCAGTTTGGTACTTTGTCCCAGGCAAAAGGAGGGCGACAGAAATGCTGATGGAAAAAAAGGAAAAAAACCTTAAAGGAATGAGAACTGTTTTCTTAACAGCATCCATAAAGCTAGGGCTCGATGGTGTGCTCTTGAAATATCTTTTTCTAGCACACTAAAATTTTCAAGGGCTTCTTGTTATTTAATTTTTAAGATGCTGTATTTATAACATGCAAGGTATAAAAGCCCTTGCTGATCAGAGGGTGTCGGGAGATTTGGGAACTCTGGTGTCATCAATATAGTCTGTAAATAAGTCTCATTGACTTATTAATAAACCAAATGTGGGAGAATGTGGGAGGTGTCTCTGAAATAAAAGTGCTGTGTTCTGCAGCTCCTCAGGCCCAGCCTGGTCCTGTCTCTCTCCCCAAAAGGCTGCTTTGGATGCAGGCAGTGAGCTGGAGGAATTCTTGCAGATGTGGCATCTTGCTTTGCAGCCTTCCTTCCCAGGAGCTTGTGGTTTCTCCCTGGAATGTGTTTTGATTGTGTTAGAGGAAGGTAGGAGCAGCCTGTGTAGGAAATGGCACACTTAGGAGAATCTGCTGCTGTCAGGAGACCTCATCCAGCCCAAGCTCCAACACGGGAGACATGGAATGATGTAGGATTTGTCTGGGTAGATGTAATATCTAACCCCAAGGGGCTGCTAGCACAGAGATGGGGAATGGAGGGTACAAAGTTCCATGACCCAGTTGCAATTTCTAGGAAAATATGCCCTGAAAATGTGCATTTCACACAAGAGTCAAAGTACACGACTTTGTTCACCATTGTCAGTGGAGACCAGGGGATGCTGCTCTCCTCCCTGCTGGTTTGATTGTGATTTGTATCTCACCAGTCTCTTCCCTGTCTTGGTTTAAATTTAAATGTTTTCTGCTCTGAGGTGGTGAAAATTTTAGCATAGTCAGAGGTGAAGCATCATGGCATCACACCCTGGGAGCATCAGAGATCCCATGGTCCTGGATGAAAAGTGAATGTTCTGGAAGGCCTCACGGAGAGCACTGGAAAGGTTTTGGCACTGATGAAGTCATCAAAGTTTTTGAGAAAAGTACCCCAGAGCAGTGCTTACTCCATCATCTGTTTTAGGCACAGGACTTGGCTCAGGGTCACTACGAGGAGCATCTTTCACAAGGACACCGAGGGGATCCCTGTGAGGGGAAGATGTCACCTGTAAACTGATTCTCCCCAGAACCCTCAGCACTAGACAGCGAAAGAGGCTTCTGGAAAAGAAGAAATTAATATTTTAACTTTAATACAGGAGTGAGGGCATTCCTTTGTGGCTCTCCAGCTGTTGAGTTGCCTGGAAAATGGCCAGGCAGAAAGTCAGTGGATGGTGTAACAGCTGGGCTAAGATGTGTGCAGTTTTGTACATTGTGGGAATGTATCTATTGAAGCTTGTCAGATTTTCTGTTTCTACAGCATTTCCAGTTTGGGTTTTATTTGTTAATGTTCTGTTAGATTGTGTTTTTGCATGGTTTTACACTGATAGGTTGGGATTTTTTTGAGTGTTGTATTTTCACTTTTGAGAAAATAAATACTAGTTTTGTGGAACTGTCTTTGATACATTTTTCATGATGGCTTAATAATAGAACTACCATGAAAGCCTGCTTCCCAACAATGTACTGTGATTTCCATATGAGGAAGGGGGGGAATCCCAAACATTTTGATGTTCCATTAAAATTTAAAGAAATATTATATTCAATTCTCCGTGGCATTTCTAAAAAAGATTCTTTAAATTTTTTTCTGGAATGGTACAGATGGCGTAAAAAAAAGCTGTATAAATCACCATCCTGCTGCTCCTCTCAGCAGGAACTGCTCAAGACAAAAAGGAGAGGCCTGACCAAGCATCCCAAGGGATTATCATGTGGATGCACTCTGTACATTATCTTCTCACCAGTGTTTTCCATTTCCTTTCAGCAGCTGGGGTTTTGCAGTTTTCCATGACTGCCGTGAAAATGAAGGGCCTGGCAAGGACCTCTTGCATTCTAGACCAGACCCCAGGTCTGCAGGGATCATGCCATACCCTTTTAATTGATTTATTGAGGTTTTGAATGCTGCATTTCATCCCCTGATCTGTAGTTGAGGGAAAGACCAATATGGTTGTGTCACAATTGATGACATATTTAACTTTTGATATATCCCCAAGTGGCTCCAGGTACATTTTTTCCGGAGCAGAACAGTTGGTCTATTGTTGATTTAATTTGGTTACCTATAATGAAAGCTTCAGTAAAATATTTAGAAGTTATAAACACAGAATTGTAGCCAAGAACTGACTTACAGAACAGCTTCTGCCAGTTCCTTGAATTTTTATCCTAGGAAGTATTAACACAAATTCTGTTTAGTCGTAGAATTTTCTCTCAGTTCTGCTACTTATGATTTACTTCAATGTCATCTCCTGCCAACTTCTGCTAAAAATATCTGATGCCAAAATATTTTGCTTTATAATTTAATGATGCCTTAGTTTCTGGGGTTTTTTTCCCCCTGCTTCTCATATTTTTTGCTGCTGTACCTGAAACTGAGCTGAATTTTGTAATTCAGGAAATTTTAGTAGATACTTGTTCCAGCTCCCATCCTGTGTAAGGGGCTGTGGTGGGATTGCTTTTAATAGCAGTGGCTGGAAGCTCTGAGATGTGGTTCTCTGTTTGCTTTCACTCCACCTGACTTTCCCCATATCTTTTCTGGTGCCTGTTCAATACCCAGCTCCACCTCCTGGTGTTGTTGGAAAATTGATTGCTCACACAGGTGGTATTCTAGTTTATCTTCCTCGGAGGCAAGGAGAGTACTCTGTGCCTTGATAAAGAAGCATTTTTCTCATCTCTGGTAGAATTATCATTTTATGCACAACTGTTTGTTTTCTCCTGTCTCCATGTGCTTTCAGTCTTTCCTGAAGATAACTGTTGATCTTTTTTTCCTTCTTTGGCTGCACTTGCTGCTGTTCCCAGTCCTCTGCACTTCCATTGGCTCTGTGTTAAGCAAGCTTTCAGATACTAATATTCCTTACCTGCCTCCCTCTCTTCAGTGATTTATGGTGCCAGTTTAGCACGTTTGATTTTATAGGGAAGCAGACTGGTTTGGAGACTTCCCAGCTGTACGTTAGAAACTTTTGGTGCACTTATATTTACATTACCCCAAATCCTAGACAAGTTGACTTTTGAGAGTTAGATATTTAAAGAGCAAGCTCAGAATTCTTATTTGAAGCCTGAATTTGCATGACTTATCTGTGTACTTTCTATGCAGACCTGTGTAGTCTCTTACCTAAATCTTACAGCAAGTTAATTAATTTTGCAGCAGCTGAACTGCTTGGCTTTTGATTTTCACAGGAATCAACTTTCATTAAAATGGAAGGTCCACTTTGGCACTAGGGGCCTGTGTGTGGCACTGAGGATGTTTAGCTGATGCTTTTTGCTTCTTGATGAGCTCCTAGCAGCTCTTGGTTGCTGTAGCTTCCACTAGACCAGCTTGTTCCAAGCCCCATCCAACCTGGCCTTGAACACTTTGGGGGATGTGGTGTTAGATCCTGGTAAAAAGCACAGTCACAGAAGATAATAAAATGTGCAATTGGCATTGAGGATCATTTCAAGTTTATGGCAGCTGTTATTTGAATGAAGACAGTGATGTAAGATAAGGTCTTGTTTTTTCTGGGGTTTGAGATCTGCAATAATCATTTTCATGACATTATGTTGCTGGTGTTCTTACAGTTATGGTTTTATTTCCTAGCATATGCTGACTTTGATTATGTGTGTGAGAGAAAACCACATGTTTTTAGATGACCTGGATGACTTTGATATGAAGATATTTAATTATGGAAAATAACTTTTGCAACAGCAGGTGGCTTTAAAACTGCTCATATTCAAACTGCAGTGTATGGTCATAAATGCAATATTGTAGTAAAAACACAGATCAGATTTTGGACTTGTTTCCAAGCCCGGAGGGTCGTATGTTGTTTATAAGTTTTGAATACTAAACATAATGGTATTGCTGGAGATAATTTCTAGCTCCCAAGTTACAGTAGCGTGGAATAAACAGACTTTTATTACTGGCAATCAGTGAATACATTTTGGGTTGCTTTAAATCTGGCTTCATTGAAGATAAACTCATATTCTTTTCCTTGATCAGCTTCTCCTGCTTTTATGCTTTTTCTGTGTACATCAGTAGAGAAAGGAAGAGAAGTGCCCAGAGAGGTTGTGGACTCCCCATCCTTGGAAGTGTCCGAGGCCAGGCTGGACAGGGCTTGGAGCAGTCTGGGATAGTGGAAGGTGTCCCTGCCCATGGCTGGGGTGGAACGAGGTGATCTTTAAGGTCCTTTCCAACCCAAACCATTCCATGATTCCATGATCAGTGATGGGTAATAATGTCTCCAGGCAGTGTGGCCTCAGTCCAGGGAAGGCCTGGACCACATGTTAGTTTGGGTTTACACAGGATGATGGAGCCTGGATGTCTCTGAGCTGGGGCCTGAGGTGTCCTGCTCCTCTGGGAAATGTACTTCCAGTATTTCAAATATCAAACAGACCTTTTAGCAGCTCTTATCAGAATGACCAAACAAACATTTTTGTGAACAATGAAACAGCTTTAATTTCCTGTGGGTTTCTCTGTCTTGGTTAATTAGCTTTCTCTAAACTGAATTTGGCTTAATTTTTCTGTTGATTCTTCATTAGCGTGAAAAACCACCATCCTTTTCTCCCTATTGCTCTTTTCCTACAGAGTATTTTGGATAGCAGCATGTGTGCTGCTGTATTCAACACAACCAATTAGATCAGGGACTAGAGAAATTAAGGGTGAATTTGTGAATTCCAAATTGTCTCCTCACCAGCTGCTTATTTTCACAAAACTTGTAGGAAGAGAGTTATCCTTGAGATGTCTACTCTCATCTATGGAGATGACTTTTGTAAGTAGGTATTCTAAGGGAGGAAAAAGATGCACAGAATGTCTAACCTTGATTTTCAATAATAATGATTAAAAAATCCTGAAAGTATGGAGTTTGCACCCAGAGGTAGGTATAGCTATTTTATTTTTTTTTAATGAGAGTAACTTAGAACTGATATACTTTGCATACAAAGTGATACAATAACATTAATTGTTCTTTTCCTTTAAGCTGATAAAAGCACAGTGTTTTGTGTTAGTACCTGCTAGGAAGAATTTCCATTGAGATTTCCAAATCCCATGTCATATTTTGATAAAACAGCATTAACTGCTATTCCTCTATTAAAAAGACATCACTATTTCTTATGAATGCTGTCGGTGCTTCTATTAAAGGTTTTCCATCACACTAATTTTCACCAGAATGCTTCACATGATTTTTTAAAGACCAGTTGGTGAATGAATTACTCAGGATGCATTTGGATATCTCACTCCAGTCACCCGTTATGTGTGAATTAAGAGCCACCACCGAGGTGCTTCTGCTGCTGCTTTGATTGGATGCACCTTTGATTCAGTCATCATTATTATGCATTCTGAATAATAAATCTTAATTCCCTAATTACTCGTTTACCTACTATTCTAAATTGTCACATATTTACCTGATGCCATGTAATTAGGTAATTACAGCATTTATACAATAGAGGATGTATTTTTCATGTTTCATAGTTGGGAAAATACAATAGCAAGTGAATTGGGAGGTATGTTTAAATATCCAAAGTACTTCCAGCTGTAATCACTTAAGAAAGCTTACTAATCTTAATAAAGAGATTTATATTTAAGCATTTGCTTTCATACAAGAACCATGAAATGGGGAGTACAACACTAGCAAAATAAATGTTGAAACTGGAAGTTTGGGCAAATCCTTGGGCTTTCCCACTGAGCCTTTTTCTTAATAATATCGGTTAAGAATTCAAATTAAATGATTCTTACCTGACAACCTAAATATTGATTAAAATAGCATATCTTAAGCCAACATTCCCTTTGTCTGGGAACTATCAGTATTTAGAGGACCTATCTGACCACAAAATTCTACAGTGGTTGATTTTCTGAACAATTTAGATATGATGCCCATTAGTTGTGGTTTTCATTAAGGTGGGTTTGTGTCTGCAACTGGAGAAGGGGGGAAGAAAGGATGGAGAATGGCCATTTGGAAAATCCTCTTCTGTCTTCCCTTATTTACCTTGACTACAAGAAGCCTATGCAATTAGTAAGACATTTGTTGCTTTTGTTGTTTGACATCTGAGAAGTGATGCAATTTTTTTTCCTTTAGAAGAGAACCTAGAGCAAAGCCACCCCGAGATTACTTTGGAAGCCAGGCCTTTCCTGGTAATCAAGTGTTTACAGAAAGATGCTTTGTTCAAACCTTTTCTGGGGCTCTGTATGCTTAAACAAAGGGCTTTTAGACTTAAACACAGCTGTTCATTTGAAAATGAAAAATCAAATTAAGCAGAACCAGCTTTTGAAAGTTAATGTTGTATAGCCACGGAAACAAAGGAAGAAAATACTGTGTTTTACGTTTCACTTAAATAACTTTTTTAACATAAAGTTTCCAACTCAGAAGTGTGGTTTCAAAGCTGCTCATCTCTTGCTGTATCCCGCAATAGAACATCTGCGTTCATTCTGACGCGGATGAATGACATGAATTAAACTAAAACCATTGAAGTGCTCTTTTTAACATAATTACACCTTGTTCATTTTGGAGACACAATGCAGGGATGAAATGCCAATTAAGCCTGGTATGTTAATGAGATTGAGACTGAATAGGGGATTAGAGCGGACACAAATCCCAGCAGAATTGATTTGATATAATCCCTCAAGTTTGTGCTGTTTTCAAATGTACAATAACATTTCTATTAAAATTCTCCAAACACGTTCAGTTTTGGATAAGGTTAAAGAAGCTGTTGTAGGGTCTGAGTTTGGTAGTCTTGGTTTTATTGCCTTTGCTCCTGTCAGATTGAAAGAAAACTTGGGAGTGTTTGATGTCTTTGCCAGCACAGAGTTCTCTTGCACGTTCATTCCATGTGTGTGTCATGGAGTTCCTCAGCATATAAATATTACTTTACTACAGATCTTGCAGGCTTGTGAGATCAAGAAGTGGAATTCATGATGTAAATATACAAGTGTGTATGCATCTAAATATATTTACGTCTAAAATAAACAATATATTATTTCTTTATGTAAATTTGTGTCTTTAAAAAAAGAACCAAACCCTAAAAGTACCATAAAACACAAATCAAAACAAATGGCTGCTTTCCCCTTATAAAGATTGACTCTACCATCTAATACCATATTTTTTTTATTATATTTTTGGCATGGCCATCGAAAGCAGTGTGTGGGCAGGAGGGTGGATGGTTGCTGGATATTTTGTGCAGGACAAAAAGTGACTCCACAGCTGGAGATCAGGAGCAGGAGATAAAGTGTAGGTGCCTCTTGATTGTAGCTGCTGGGTTGGTAAGCTGTACCTGTGAGTGAAGAAATACAACTGTAGAAATAGAAGATGATCTTCTTTTAATTGGTTGCATTAAAAAGAACCCAAAATGACGAAAGATGTGTAATCCAAATCTTTCATGGTTGTGAAGATATAATTCCATTTCCTAGAAAACTCAGTATTTTATCTACTACAACATCTCAAGGCAAATGATTCTGTTTCAGGTGGATCTTAGTGCAGATCAATCTGGCTTTAGGAGACTGATCTAACCATCCCTTTGGGTTCAGATCAGATGTATTATGAAATGCCATGTCAATACCTGTGATTGATTTTTGAGTTCCTATTAGATGAGAAGAGCTCCTGTGCCACAGGTGTGTGGAGAACAGGCAGCTTCTGAGCCAGGTCAGAGACACTTCCAGACAGAGCACTTTGAGTGAGTTTAAATCCTAACTGGGACACTGGAGAAGCTCCTCTGAAACACTGCACAGGGGTCCTTGGTGTGTGCTGAGGCTCAGAATGAAAAGCCATTGCCTGGTCTTTTCAGTCTGCCAGTGGTGTGTCCAGCCCTGTGTCTGATTGATTTTGTCTGTCACACAAGTATAAATTTTTTGTCCGCGTGACTGAGGACTTACCACAATGTCAGTCACCCTTTTATAAAGGGAAGGTTCAGAGACCTACTAGAAAAGAAAGGAGAAAATTCCTTTCTATTTTTCCTATACAATTTAATTTGTTCTTGTATTACTCATAGGTGGAAGCCCTTGGGGCTTTTTTATTTGTCCTGTATTATAAAATGTATTAAACTCTTGAGTCCTCTTTGTGGCAGGGAGTCCAGTTGTTTAAACAAGTATAATTCTTGTCTTTTTGAGAGTGTTCCTAGTCTTTCAAGTAGAATTTTTGAAATGTTAAACTATTCTCCTATCCTGTCACCTTTTGATGAGCCAGCCTCTCAATCAGAGAATAGCTATATGCAGAAAAATAACTGCTTGAATTAATCAAAATACTGTCTTTCAGTAGAGGATTGAGCCCCCCAGAGAATGGGTTATCTTCATTAAGTGTGTTTTTCTTCTGCTATATCTGTTGCCTTATGGTAGCACCATTTGTCTTCAGCCTGTCTCAGTATTTGCCTCAAAGCAACTCTTGGGTTAACAGCTAGTATTAAAATGAATTATTAAGATTGCTAGAGATACTGCTGGCTTGCAGAATGAAGTGTTTGGGAAGAGTCTGGAGCTGCAGTACAGCTTCCTGTGAATGTCAGGGCTGCTTTATACCCACGGCAATTTTCCTGCTCTGTTTCTTAAGCCAAAGTCCTGTTTCATCCTTGGTAGTTTTGCCCTCCTCTGTGTTGTGACCAGCTGGATGGCAGCCTGTCCTCATTCATATGCACCTCTGTAATTTCTTACCTGGGCTGGAATATACAGCAGTGTACTGAAGTGTGAGTCTGCCCTGGGATTACAAACCACAGCAGTTTCAGGCTCCTCAGCATGGTCTGTGGCACAGAGATCAAATCTACTAATAAATTTTTGTACTTATCCTCCCAGAGAACCCAAGGTCTCCATGGTTTTTCTTCACTGCTCTAATTACCAGTGTCTGGGATATTGAAAAGACTTCTTGTAATGACATCTCAGCTCTCCAAGTAGAACAGAATTTTCTTAAATTTTCTTTAGGTTGTTAAAAAAATCTCTCTCTGGACCCAACTCCCCCTTTCTCAGCTGAGCATCTATTTTGATATTACCCTCCATAGTTAAAATAACTTCGCCAGTCCTGTTTCTAATAGTTAAAGGAAAAGGTGATGAATTAGAACTGGTTGCTGCTTTGGGGATGGGAAGAAGGGAAGACAACCAGAAGCTGTGTGCCACCCAGAGCTGGGACACCCTTGGTGCCGTGGTGATGGTGATGTAGGTGTGAGAACCCAAGTGGAATTTGTTGTAGAGGGAGAAATCATCTCTCTTACTCAATGCTCCATGCACTGCTGCAAAATTTGCTGGCCCGTGTGTCATTGTGTTGGATCTAATTCAAAGCAGAATTAATCTTTTCACTTGCTGGCGTTTTGACTTCATTTCTTACAGATTAGGTTAAATCTTCTACCGTGTGGGTAGAAAAGCATCAAAGTGTTGCAGCCCGTGGCTGCTGCTGGTGCCTGTGAGTGGGATTAGGGAGGAGTCCCAGTTCTGGGCTGCTGATTCTCTGTAATGCTCCAGAAGCTGGGACCTTCCAGCATCCACATCACATTAAAAAGCAAAACAAAACCAAAACCCACAAGCAATCAAACAAAAAAAACCCAAACAACCCAGGCCCCCCTAAAAACAAAAAAGATGCTGCTAGCTCCTGTCAGGTTTTGCTGATCTAAAGTATCCATCCAGATTTGGATTCACCTGGTTTCTGAGACCTGGAACTTGTCTTTTATGTTAAATGTATTGGGAAATGCTGGAATTAGCTATATAAGAATAAAGTAATGACATTTTTAAGCTGAGAATTTACCAGTCAATTACTGAAACAGTTGGCTTAACAGAACTAATTATAAAATATAAAACTGGAGCTTTATTCCTGACATGCATTTAATTATTTAATATAAAACTTTTTCAAGAGATAAATTATGGCTGAAATGATTTATTCAGCCATATATGCCACTGTAACTGTTTGGATTGTCCTGTCCTCTGGAATAACATCTCCTAGTAAGGACTACAACTTAACTTTGTGTCTATGTTTGTTTGGCTGCTCACATCCGGGTCATTCTCCCCAGCCTTCTTTTCCTCCTCTTCTTACTCTCTGCTCACTTTTCCCAGCAGTGCTTCGATGTAAATTTTGCCATGTTTTGTTTAACAGATGAGGAAGATGAATGGTGGTTTTTGGCATGTAGAACCTCTTGTTCATCGGACACAGAATTCACACGCAGAGCTGGAACCTGACACCGCTGGGCTGGGTTAAATCCCTGAGCTCTGGAGTGCTCAGGCACTGTTACTCTTTTTGGCCTTCTTCCCACGTTCACTTCAAATGGGGGATGATCCATATGTGTTCAATCCAGCTTTCCTGTAATAGGCCTCAGTGCCTGTAATAACAGATACTGCCTGTCGTGCAGCTGGGCAGTGAAACTCTGATCATCACTTATCTGACCGTGGATGTTTTGCCCCAGGCAGCTGATTAGATAAATTCCTATCTTTATCTTTTAGTTTTCTAGATGTAAGCAGCGTCCTCCTTTCCCTGTGATGCTTCTCTTGGAAGGGTTTTGCTTTGAAGATTGTCCGTAGTGGTTTCTCAATCTTGTGTAGTATCAGTGCAGGGGTCTGGGAGGGATCTGCAGGTTCAGTTTGGATGGGTCCTGCTGCACCTTCAGGATGTGCATGAGTGAGGTGCTGTCAGCATTTTCAGTTCGTGAAATTGAAGTCAGCAGCACCCTTTGCCTCTTGGCATCTTTTCTCCTGGGCACAGTGGGATTTCTCACTCTCAGAGGCACTAGAAGCCCATTTGGGTAGCAGATTTCTTTTACCAATAATTGACATCTGGACAGCTGCTTAAGGAGCTTGTTGTAGGTATGAGCTCAGCTGGAATGTGTAATTACAGCTGGTTTTACCCATGAAATGTCTCAATTTGTTCAGTCTGGGGAGGATTAGCTACCTTCAACTCGGCAGAGTAACTCCAGGAGGGAGGTGAGGTGCAAAACCACATGGATGTGCAGATACATGAAAATCAGATGTTCTGAAAGTCCTAAATAACTGCAGCCGGACAAATGATATTCCACAGTGACTGGAATATTTGGTATTAACTTCTACTCTGGTTGGCGCAGTAGAGGGTTGTAGGAGACAGTCATGCCCCAGTGGTGTTATCTTGCTGTATTCTGGTTGTGTGGCATCACAGCACCAACCTGCTCGTAAATGTATAATTTAGCATTCTGAGGCAGTAAGCTAACAACAAAATGTAGTTTTTAAAGTTTTCTCATCTTACAGATAAAACTATACTTGGCAAAATAAAAAAGTAAAGTTTCTGCCTTGCTTCAGAAAATTAAATGCTTTTTCTTGTAATTTTATTCACATTGCCAGAACACAACAAAAATGCAGTTGTTTACTTGTTTGCTCTAATCATATTCTTTTGGTTTTGTCATTAATAATGTATTGTGAATATCAATTAAAAGCTAAGCAGAAATTCAGACTTTTCTCAGAGCCAATTGAAAATGAAACATTGTTTCAAAGGAATATTTTTCTAATTTAAGAGAAAAAAAAAAGCCAAATAATTCAAAGTTGGTGAGTGAGAAATCTTGATAATTAGAAAATTATTCTTCTGGCTTGCGGCTGACAGGGAATGGTAAATCACATATATAAAAAGAAAGAAGAGAAAGAAGTGGAAAGCAAATTGTTAGCCCTGTTCCATAACTGATAGGGAAAGCAGGTAATTAAGTGATTTCTTTTGCTTTGTGACATGTGTAAATGAGAATCCATTAACAAGAGATCTGTAATATAAATGATAAAAATGAAAACAACAACAACAATAACAACGAAAAGCGATCAGCCTGTCAGGTGTGGTCTGAGAGTGAAGGCAGATTGTTTTGTCAGTGTTGTGAGGTGAATACTCCTGGAGAGCCTGGCTGGAAGGGCACTCGAGCGGTGGCAGGGCTTGGGATGCCCCTGAGCTCACTGAAACAACCAACTCCTCCTGGGTGAGATGTCTCACTCTTTGGGCAGTGGAGCTGTGCCCAAGTTCTGTTGTCTTTGAGTAGAAAAGGGTGGGCTCTGTCCCTGCTGGACACTGCTCAGACCTCATTTCTTGGCTTTTCCTGGTGGGTTTGGCTTTTGTTGGTGAGCAAAAAGGATTCACGGCCGCGTACCTTAAGCACTCTGTTTTCCGTAGCAGGCAGGAAAGCAAGTTGATGTATTGTGGTATCACCACCCCACTCCTCCATGAAAATACTTCCCTTGGCCCTTCTCCTGCAGTTCTGCCTGAGTTTGTGGGTTTGGGAGGGCTGTGGATCCGTGCAGAGCTCCTACTCCTCCCAGCTCAGCGTGTGCCGCATTTCCATAGCGGGGGATGTCAGCTCGGGGACTGGTGGGTTTTAATCAGGCCTTTCCTTTTCCTGTTTGCACTCTGCTCCATTTTCCTATTAAATGGTGATTGCGCATTGTCGAAGAAGGCAGTCAAGTGTAAATTTCATTTTTTGCTTCAGCTAATGTTGCTGTTAGAGGTGGCTTTGCACATCTGTGAATATTCCCTGAAGGAGGAGGAGGAAAATCAATAGATGTAGCTCAAATGTTCCAAAAAAACAAAACAAAAGGAAAGCAGTGGGAGAAATTTTGAGGTAGAGGAAACTGTGTTTTGGTACTGAAACTTTCTGGTTCTGTCTACTTCCGATCACTTGCTCTGAGTTGTCTTAGAGCAGACAAAAATGGTTTGTGTTTTTTCTTTCCTGGATTCAGAGATGGAAGGGAGTAGAAGACACTTTCTTTTGAATAAAGGAATCTAAGTGGGAATGAAATCTTCCTTTGTGTCTTTTATTTGAATTGTTACCTAAGCAAGTGAGAGAGAGTGAGTTCAGTTTGGGGCGAGGGTTTCCTATGCTGCTTCTCTCACAGGTTCTGTTAATTCTCAGTGCCCTGAGCTTTGTGCTGGAGCTTCATTACAAAGTGTCAGCACATTCTGACCATGCAAGGTCATTCCCTGTTGTATATTCCCAAGTTTCCTTTTGTAATGTTGCACAGGAAACTCTGTTCCCCTTTTTTCAGTACTCCCTTACGCTGGGGCAATGTTTTTAGGAAGCAGGAAGTACCAGGTAAGCTTGGCCATCTCTTTGTGGTCACCCTGAGAGCACATCCCTCTAAATTTAGTGAGTTCAGAGAGACTTTATTATCAAAGAGACTTTTGTAGCTTCTTGATTGCAGCATTTCTTGACTGGTGCTCAAACTTCAGTACCAACTGCAGTTCATTTTTTGCATACATTTCATTGGTGGCTAGTCCCCTTTTATTATCACCTTTTCCTTTTCCCTAAAGTCTGAGCTGCTCATAGTGCTGAGCTTCTTGTTTCCTTCCATTTTCCCCATCCTTTTACACACAGACATTTTATTCATGTAGTCCCTTCTGTTTGCTATTTGTCTTTTTTGCTTAAAATCCAAGTGCTGGTTAGTTTTTGGATGCATTATAGCTGCAAACCCCAACTTGCCTTTTAAGCTGTAAGCATGACTAAGGACAACAAGACAGTATTTATTTTCCTTGTTCCTTCCACTGTGTTTATATTCATTTATTATCCTGTCTTTTAAATGAAAGGTGTTCTGTGCAGCTGCTGACTCTCTCCTCTGTGTCATAAAACTTCTCAGATACTTGGGGCTATAAAAACCTAGTTGTAATCTGGTTGGGGATTTTCTTTAGAGATTTGTTATCTGTGTGCTTCCCGTAAAAAATGTGTTAAAATAATTTAATTTATTGTGAATTTTTGTTCATTTCTCTGCAGTAGTTCCTGCAGCCAGGTAAGATATCTGCTTAGTGAAGAATTGCCTGTCTCTTCACAGCGTGGATGTGCATCTTTATCACCTCAACTTCCTTTGCGTGTTTTCTTATTACTGTCTTTTTGTGTTCAGGAAAACACAGTTTTTTTCTGAAATTGAGGGTCTGTCTGTGCTACAGGAACTGGAGACCAGCAAATCAAATCTGCAGGTGTAAAACAGCACATCATGATGGTATCGAAGTTCAAAAAGGGAGTGAGAAAACACAAAGGAAGAAAAATACATTTTGGTTTATTATTACAAAGGTATGACATTTGATTCAAAAGGTCTGAGACAGACGTTTCTGGAAACACGGAGAATACCTTGCAAAAGTTTTGATATGCCTTTGTTCTGAGCTTGTATTTTTGCAAAGGCATCTGCCTTGGCTGCTGTTGAAGATGGGGTGCTGGGCTAGATTAGATTTGGTCTCACCCAGAGTGACTGCTGAGAACAGGGTTTTTTTGAGGAATAGCAACAGTCTTTATAAAATGGAATATTTGTGTGCTCAGTGCAAAGTGTGGCGATGTACAAATGTTAACAATGTAGGTGGGTGTTCAGGAAATCCGTCTTCTGCATGACAAGACAGTTAAGTTTCTGTACACCAGGAATATTGAAATACATTGCAAATTATCGACAGAGCAAATTCACTGTGCTTCAGAACCTGCTGGGTAAGTCACCTTACCATGCACAGCATAACGTGGGTTTAATTCACCAGCTGTTTAAATATGACATTCTTCACAAGGCAGCCTCAGCACTCAAACCTTTGGCGCATGTTAAGTTTTAATGGAACATCTTCGATTAAAATGAAGCTTTTGGAGCTCACACTGTTTATATGCAAAAAATGGTTATCGTCATAAAAATCCCAGGAGGGGAGCAGAAAAATGCAATGAAATTTCACACTGTTTAATGTTCATCACCCTCGGGTATCCAGTAGATTTCCACTAACTAAATGTGAATTCCATTTGCTTTAGCAGCTGAATTTGCTTTCTCAGCCAGCTTGGTTGTGCTGCTGCCCATGGAGTCTGTTAGGAGTATCTTCATTTGAAATGCCTTTGTATTTCTTCAGATTTCTCTTTTTAAGAAATGCAGCTAAGTGAAGTGGTTTATTTCCAGTGGCATGTCTGAACATCTTCCATGGGTTTGTTTGATCAGTTCTTGGCTGCCTTTCCTCCTTAGCTCTGCACAGAAGTTGCTTTGTGGCAGGGCTGTGAGCAAGCAGAAGTGCAGTTCTTTGCTCTGCATTCCTTCCTCATCCCTACCAGATTGGTAAATCACAGCCACTTTTTGGGAAATCTAATATACGGCTCAGCCCCATAAGGTTAATCTGTTTTATCTGATAAAATACACTGTGTGTTATTACCTGCCAACCTTGGCCACAGGTTACTGAAAGTGCTAAGGTTATCAACAAAACTGCTCATTGTTGTTTCTGGCTTTGTCATCATGATTCAAAATCCCCCCTCACCTCTGTGTCCTGGGCTCCTCTGCCAGGACTGTGTCCAGATTTCCCTTTGCAAAGAAGTTGATGCATCAGGATGGGTGGAAAACACAAAATGCTTCTCCTGAAGATATTTGCTCTGCTGTCACTGACCAGCAGCACCTGATTATCACCTCGGCTTTCACTTGGAAAGCACAGGCACTGCAATGTCTACAGCATTGCTCCTTCTGTAAAGGCAGGGAATAACTGATTTCCCCATCCATAACACCAGAGCAGAACCAATTGGTTTTGTCTTCTCTCATTTCTCTTTTGTTGTCTGAAATTAAGGTGATTTTTCCCTCTGAGCTGGCATTTCTGCAGACCTGTATCTTTCATTTATTGTACTCTTGCGCTGAGGCTACTGAGAGAAAAGTTTGCTCTGTCTTCTTTCTGACAGTTCTTTTATGACAATTCTTGGGCTTTTGGGAGATGTGGTTCTTTTTACTCTCTTTTTGAGAGGAAATACAGTTTGTGCCTGAAGGTTCTGTTGAGAAATGTCTGGGTTTTCAGTTTTGTTCATGTCTGTAAGTACCCACATAGATGCTAGTGCCAGATTTTTTTGCATGTTTAGCAATTAAACAGTGTATATAAGAAGCATTGTGGCATTCTTATTAAATGCAGTGTTGTACAGATGAGTAACAGAGGTACAGGGGAGGTTAAATGAATTGCCTGGGGTCAAGCTGAAAGCCTGAGGCTCAGTGTGGCTTTGAACTTAGATCTGCTGAATCCCAGATAAGAGCTCTAACCTGTTAATTTTTTTTCTTAGATCTGTTCCTGCTGCAATTAATTTATAACTGTAGCATCAAATGCAAAATATTTCAATGGCTAAACACAAAAGAGTTGTTTTATCATTTCTAGATGGAATTTACTTTAAAGAACTGGACAACCACTAATAAATATTTTAAAAGTATTATGGAAAGTGGAAAATACATTGCTTCTAAGTCTTCAATCTGTCTTCAGGCTATAGATATTCCCGTTTTTACCTGTGCATACCCAGTTTCCTGGGAGATTTTTTTATCCTATTTGGATTTCTTGAGACTGAAGGTGACCACTTGGCAGAGACCTCTGTCCCATTGTGGCTGTGGTGAAGCCTGTTCTATCCTTTGGACAAGGACATGCAGTGATAAGACAAGGGATGATGGCTTTGAACTAAAGGATGGTAGGTTTAGATTGGATATTGGGAAGGAATTCTTCCCTGTGAGGGTGGGGAGGCTCTGGCACAGGGTGCCCAGAGAAGCTGTGGCTGCCCCTGGATCCCTGGGACACTCATCCAAGTGTCCAAGGCCAGGCTGGACAGGGCTTGGAGCAACCTGGCACAGTGGAAGGTGTCCCTGCCCCTGGCAGGGGGTGAGGCTGGATGAGCTTTAAGGTCCCTTCCAACCCAAACCATTCCATGATTCCTATTTTCCCTGGATTGTTTGATGAAAATAAGTGATAGGTCTTCCTAAGATGGACTAAACAGCTAACCCGATTGTTTAGCACTTCAGTTTTCCAAAGTTATTTTCCCTTTGAAGTGCGGGGTTTTTTTGTTTGTTTCTTTATTTTTAAAGAATAAATTTCTTTGCTTCCACAGTATAACTTTGGTGTTAATTGCTTATCTCCTGAAGCTTCAACAGGTAATTGGCTGAGATTTGCCTCTGGTAGCCCCTCAGAGTGTTCCTAAGTGGCTTCTCATGGATTGCATTTTAAGAATGATGTTTTTTAAAGCAAGTCACCTCTGCTGGGATTTGGGACATTTGAATAGGAAATGGTGGATATATTTGTGGTATTTTTTTAGGGAATCATGCACAAGCTTTTTCCTGTGCTTCAAGATGACCAGAGCCCATTTAGTACTGCAGGGAGATACCTTAACACTCCTTGTTTCTCAGAAGAACGTGAGCTCCTCGATTCAGTATGGTAACTGTCACCGTGAAAATTTTCAGCTCAGACTGCAGGGAAATGTCTGTTTGTCTTCCTTCAAAATACCATAGAAGAATTCACTGTATTTTGCAATATTGGGGGTTCTGGTACTGAGTGTTCACTGTTTGGAATGCAATTATGTCATAGATGCTTGAGGCTTAAATTTCTTAATTGTCGCTATGCATCAACTTATTTTTGTAATTACTGTCTGTGTGTCAAAAATGCGTTACTGGAAATAGAGTATCAAAGATCCTTTTCCCATTTGAATGAGCATTGCTAGCAGCTGTCATATATAGTATGAAAACTGTAGAGGTAATTTAGCTTGGCCCAGCATTTCTGTTCTTTCTATATCAAAGTCTGCCAGTTCAGCCTCATTTTCCTTACAATGGGATTATGTACTTTATTACTTTTGTTTGGGTAGAGGATGAAATTCTTCAGCCTTTGTTCAGTCTGTGGAGCTTCCAAGGTGTTGTGGTCTGAAGCAAGAGATTTGCAGCTGAGTTTAGTTAGAAATGACTCCTGGTTGCTCAGTCACCATAATGATCCTGTTTGGCTTTTAATGCCGTTGCACCTCAGCTCCCTGCATGGAAATAATGTGCTGTTTCACAAAGATGAAAGGGGAAGAAAATGGTTTTGTGATGTTTCTGCAAGAGATTCTCCTTGAAAAATGAGATGAGGAATATGTGAATATGAAGGGTTCTTAGCATTTCGGCATAGAATGGCTTTTTGTCTCATTTTAGGGGGGCTGCATTGCACTGTCTGACCATGAGAAATGTATAAAAGGGAATTCCTGAATCTCTATATTATAAAGTTTTGATTCAAACCTGGTTCTGAGTTCATTTGGAAAGTAAGAATATTGGATCTGGACTGTTTCTCACAGGTGAACTATGACATGACAAGAACCTAACAAATTTGGAGGTTTTTTACCTTCAGTTTCAATCACTTCACAATTTATTTAATGTACAAAAAACAATTTGAGGAAAAAAATTAAGAAAAAAGGGACAAAACCATCAAGGTCTTTGAGTAAATCATTAGGACAGAACGAACTGGCTGCCATGGGTCTTGGTCTTACTGTTCTGCTCCTTGGATGCAACATTATGTGCCCTGCAAGTTGTGGTTGTGTATGTGGCTGTTGACAGCAGGTTGCTGAGGGGAGAGTGGCACTTGACACCTTTTTTCCCCAAAAAAGCTCCCTTTTCAGTTTCCTGGATTGCTACAGAAATGCAGGGGATTAGCTGTGTTCTTGCCAGCTCAGGTAAAGCCCTTGGTCAGGGCCTTGAAATGGATCTCTAAGAATTGTGCTTCAAACCACCTGATCCGAGTCCTGCTGGGTTACCTGTCCAGGAAAGGCATTGTCAGGGAGAAACTGCCACAATATCAGCCAGAGATAACCCAAAATCATGGAACAGCCCAAGGCCAGGAGAGGTCTGGTGGGGTGTAGGTAGAGCACAAAGTACATTTTCCCTTTCACACTTATTTTTCCCACATCTGAACAATGTCCTGTATTGGATTCAAAGGGTCACCGTCTAATTCCCTTAATTGCTGTGATTCAGAGGCAGTTTTGGAAATGTCTTCTCTAGTCAGCACACTGTGGTGCCTGTCTTTGCTTTTCAGGCTGAATGTACCTTGGATGGAAGCAAAGCAAAGATTATTTCTTTGTGTGCAAACAGAAATAATGTTTTCTTTGGTGTTTGCACACAAATGTGTGAGGCTGAATGCTGTCATTGGGGCTCCATGTGTGGTTTTGTAACTGAGTGTTACTGCAAGCCTAGAGTTGATTGAAAACCTCAATTTCCTCCTTCCTAAGCTGTACTGTTACCCATAAATGTAATATTTTAAAATATCACTTTATGTGCATATGTATATACATGCAACCTTCAGATTAGAGAGTAAAATGTATAATTAAACTAACATTCAATGTTTAAGCCACTCAGCCAACAATTATGGATGTATTTCCAAGTTGGACAGGTCAGCTGACAGGACAGCTACTACAATTTTCGTAGTAGTTTTGTTGACCAGTCAAACTCTCCACTGCACAGGGGTCAGGGAGTTAATACATTTGGGGAATATTCAGAATGGAGGATGGAAAATGCCAGGTTCTAGTCTCAATTCCAGGCACAAACCAGTTTCAGGACAGCTGGAAGTTTCCACCGAAATTATCCATTATGAAATTAATTTACATCTTTCTGGTTAATTAGCACTACTATCCACGGCAAACACATGAAGTGAATAGGAAATTTTCACTCTTGGTTTTGAGCCGTGTCTGCAGGCGGTGTAAAACTGCACAGACCACGTGTGTGTCAGGGGACCCTCCCAAGCATATGAGCTCTGAATTTAATGGATTTTAAAATACTTTAAGAGGAGACGTGGCTGGATGAGAAATGGCAGTGTCTCCTGCAAACCAGTTTGGGCTGAATCTTCATCTGAATTGTTCTGAGGAAAGGCAACCCGCCCCAGCACATCTCCTGTACACAACACATAAAAGAGTGGAAAAAGCCTGCTCGAGATACAACCTTTGCTTGAAGATTAGAATAGAAACTAATCTGCTCAGCTGTTCTTTAAGAGCAGACTAAGCTTTGTATTAATGCAGTCACACTTGATGGGACCCAGAGGAGAGCAAACAGGAGACTGAAAGCCTACCTTTAAAACAGTAAATTGGATGTTCCTAAAGGCAAGACATTTACAGCTATTACAGTCTCATATTTATTTGTAGTCTCATTTCCCTTGCACTTGCATTTAGATCTGCTACTGTGCTAATAAATGTGATATTAGGTGGGTTTGCCCTGTTTTTGGAGGCATTGGGTTTTCAGATTGATTTTTTAAAATGCAGAACTACCAGCAGAACCTCGTATTTGATGACACTCAATATTTCTGCTTTTTTTTTTTTTTTTTTAAATCAATGCACATTGAATGTGCAAAACCACACTAATTTCTTCTTATGAAACTGTAAGGCTGACACCTGTAATCTTCTCAGCAATCCAGATTTTACCTTCTGGGGTCAGAACTCCACTAAATGCAGTGCTGGTAACTTGTGCAGCCTAGGATTTCTGTCTGGCCCTCACTTGGAAAGATGGTGAGAATAACCACAGTTAGTTGATGTCAAATTGATCTAGGTTTTCAGGATTCAGCAGGGAATCTCATGAAGGCAAGCAAAGATTGTTCAGGCATCTGCACGGATTAGTTTTTCTCTCTTCAGGGCTCTCTTCTGGCTGCCAGATTTGTCTTGGGATGTCAGTGGAGACAGGCACTGCAATTAGCTTTATATAAATAAATTTGATGTTATTCAACGCGATTGCTTATGATGTTTCTATAGGAACTTGAAGGAAAAGGGGAATAAGTACTGGAGGTTGTTTGAATATTCAAATAGTGGTGCTCTGCCTTTTGGTGTTTTTTGTGGGGCAAGCCTGGTGCCTCTGCTCGTGTCCCTGCCCTGCTCTGCACCAGCTCAAACCCGCCAAGTGCTAAACCCAGGATTTTCTACTTAACAGCCTGGTGTAAGACCTCATAGGAAGCTTATATGTGCTTGTTGAAACCAAATTGCCAGCAGTTTTCTTAGGGAATTAAAAAGAATTTTCAGAAAGCCCCACCAATATGAAAATTAAAATCTGGGAACGTGCCGGTCTAGGCCATGCAGGCTGCAACCTGGGTTTGTGCCCCACATTAAAAATAAATGCTGAGGACTTGGTTAAATTTAGTCCTCAGTTTGAGGCAAAACTGAAGTTATTTCTCTTATGTGCCTTAGGTTAAAGCAGTTGTGTTTTCTGTTAGAGCTTTGCAGTAAATAACCACTGGGTACCGAAGTAAGCCAGTGGTAGGCCCATGTGCTGAAGTGGGCTCAGAGGGGTGAGGTGCCTCATAACCAAAGGAAAATTCCATACATTTGGGGCTGTACAAATGTTTCCTGAATTGCTTGTATATCACAAGACATTATTCTTGCATTGTGTCTAAAAGTCAGGCATTACTTCGTGCATTCAGTCATGGCTGTTACTGCTTTTCTCTGTTTCACTGGAATTCTGGTTGTCATGTGGTTAACTCGGGAAAGGATATGTTTTAGTTTCAGATGCAATCTTATATTTCAGTTTAATACTTTCATTCAGCCTTAATAAAAACACTCTGAGGAGCTGACAGACAATATCTTTTTGCTCAGCCTTTGTTCTGTGGATGATGGTGGTAGAAAACCAAATATAAGTTTCTCATCTGGTTTAGAAATACTTGCCCATGTAATCTTTGTAAGAGTTCTCGGTGCTGTAGTTAACAATGGTGGCTTGAAAGTTGACTGCAATGTAAATGTTGGATTGTGCCTTCGTTCTCTTTAATTCCAATGCTTTTATCCCATATGCAGCACCACAAAGAGATGAACTATTTCACAAATCTAATTAAAAAAAAGAAAGATGAACTTGTGAAACTGGTTTTATTCTGTAAACACTACTGGTAAAATACAAACATTAATTCTTTTTAAAAGGATTCTTTAATCGATAGAAATGTTTCTATACATTTTTTATAGCACTATTAAAATAGTCATTTCCCTAGACTGTCCTGCCTTAATAGAAAAACAAATATTGGAACACCAAGGTCCTGAAAATGAGAACATGAACAGCCTTGGAATGAATTGGTTATTGTTGTCTAGAGCTAGAGAAGGATCAGAAAAATCAACCAGATTAGGGTTTTAAAATACTCCTGTATGAAGTTTGTCATAAGTAATTACATGCTTATGGATTTTCAAATCATTTTCAGGTTGTTAAGTATATAAATGCTATCAGTGTCTAATAGTTGGAGCTATGGAATCAATTATCCCTAAATACAGTAATGAATTCAACTAAAATTGATTGACTGTTTGATTGATATAAGCGATTCAAAGTAGACTTGTCAATATATACTCATTTTGATATACTAAGAATGTCATAAAATTAGCTAAAGATCACAAAAGATTTACTGTTTTGGGCATGCATGCCATTAAAGCATGATCCTCTACAGTACAGAATATTTGGATACTTCAACAGATTTCAGGTTTTGTTGTTTACTGTTTTTATTCAGTTTGAGAATAACTTTGAACAGCCACAACATCAAAGAAAAACCTCTCCCAGGTTAGCAGTCTGTCAGTTCAGCCAGTGTACGTGCACAAAATAACTTCTGTTCAATCCTGATGATTTTGTGTGTTTCTTTACTATATTCTCATGTTGTTTTCTGTTGTCTTGCTTGCTTGGTTTGTTTTTTTTTAATTATTGTTTCTATTTTCTTGGAGTTTTTTTGTTAATTAAAAGATTAAAGAATGAAGGCCAAATAGAGTTGCTGTGCTAGTTATCTTTTACATAAAACCTCATGTATCTGTGGCAATTTAGAAAGCCTGGGAAGCACTTGCTGGCTGTTCCTGGCTGACACCTGCATACAAAGGAGCCCCTGCAAATATTCTTTGGTTTGGAACATCACCTGCAGCTGGTACAGCTGCTCTGTGCAAAGCATCACCAAGTAACAGTCAACCCACAAGGAACTCTGCTGACATTCAAGGATGGCATTGTTGCTGTTGATAGAATAAGATATTTTCTGTATTCTTACAAGCTTCTTGTGAATTTGCAATAAAATTATCATTTTTCTGCTTGAATTCCATTTTAAACTGTATAGAAAAAACCTTTTTTTCCCCTCACTGTGTTGATGAATTTGGTGAGAGGATTTGCTTAAGGTATTTGTGCAAAACTGACAAGAACTTCAACAATTGCGAATTATTTTTTGCACTGCTTTCTGTTAATGCATCCACCTAGACCAATACTCCAGTGGTGTGTTACTGCAGTACTTGAGTCACAGTCCTTATGGTAACAATGGATTCCTCATTTTCAGCAAAAGCCTTGCTTAGCTTTGCCTTGTGCTGCTAAAAGCTGAGTTACACAACCTGCTAGAAAGATAATTTATTGTGTCTTCCTGTTGACATTTCTTCATCCTTTAGTAAACTTTGTTTTCTGTACTGTTGAATAAAATCTGGGGAAAAGTTCCACCTTTTCTTCTGGGCTGGTGGGTACATTTCTGCTGAAATACCTGGAGTAACCAAAGCGGCTGGGACTTGTAAATTCTCCTGCCTCAGAGTGAATTAAATGACAAAGGGAAGAGGTGCCAAACATGGATTCTTGATCACTGCTTTCTTCTTTCAAAAGAGTAGCGAAGATAGAAAAATTCCCCGACTGAAGATGATCCCTGCTGGAAGTTAGATCTGGGAACACACATGTTGGGAGTGTTTCAGAAAGCCGTGACAGAACTCGGGAGTCTCAGATTTTAGTCAGACCAACGCCTTCTTCCCCCTTTTGTTGTCATTCCAGAGATCTAACAGACTCTTGAATAAAGGGTACAGAATTGTTTCTTCTTTTACATTTAGTTCTTCATCTTTCTTGCTTCATTTAAAGCTGTTTTTCTGATCTGCGTTCGTGTTACCGTTTGTTCCCATGGGAGTGATTAGATGGTGCCAAAGCACGGAGAGCAGAGTCCTTGAAGCAGCTGAATGGGGAAGACACTTTACTACGAGAAAAGTGCCCTGGGACATGAATTGCTTTAATTAAAACCTTCAGGCAAAAGTTACAAGTCTCAAAGTACATCTCATGTAAATCAGATGGCAGTTCCTTACTGTTTTTTAATGTTGTTTGATGTGTATTACAGTTGAGCAAATCTGTTTTGCAGCAGTTATACACCTACAGTATAAATCTGTATTTTCATATTGCCCTAAAGATGTTATGAAGCCTTTTTATGCACAAGAGTCAGAGCCCCAAAAGCAGCATTCTGTGTGTGAGAGCAACAGTTGGAGGCTAAACACAATTAAATTGACTGTTAAAAGAAGTGATTGTGCAGCAACTTTGGAAGTGGGAGTCTCTCTAATGGATTGCAGAAGTAAACAGGTTTTTCCAAGGCCTCCTGTGATTATACAGACAGGAAAAGCTCCATCAGAGAGATCAGATAGTATTTAAAAATACATTAAAAATTGATACTTGAAACCCTTGAAATGCTACAGAGGATAAAACAGTACAGATATCCTTCTTTAATATGGATTGATAAGTACTGTGTTCTTCTCTCTCTCTCTCTCTCTCTATATATATATATAGATAGATAGACTAATACACTGTACATATAACTGTATGTATATATTCCAGGTGCAGGAATTTGCTAAGTCTCTGCCAGCAGTGAGATGCCAAGCTCTTATCTGAGAGTTTCCACTCAATATCCCACTGAAGCCCTGGTTCCCTGTCATGCCTCCAGTTGCACTGGAGAGCAAAACACTCCTCCCCACCACCCCTCCCCACCTCCTCTCCCCCTGACAAAGTGCCTGATACTGAACCTTAGGAATAATGACAAAAATGATTCATTATTAATAAGTTAACCTAGACTATATAAAGCTTGACTTCTTCTGTCTGCCTTGCTGAGTTTGATGGGTATTTCCCTTCCAGAGAAAAAGAAAATCCTGCACAGAATAGCCATGGGGTTCTCTTTATAAGATGTCTGCTTCTGCTTAAGTGGGCTGATGGTAGATTGGAAGCATTTCATTGCTGCTGATGGCAAAGTGATACTTCATACTTCACTGGAGATTTCTGAACTCCCATCAGTCCTTTACTGCTTGGAGTCAGCATGGCTTAGTAGCTGAAGATCAAGGCTAGAAATAAAATAAATTTAAAAATAAAAGGAGGAGGCAGAATTTCAACCCTACCTCTCAGGAGTTCTCTGCCTGGCAGCAGAAAGTTTGCTCACCTTCTGCATTAATATTTTGCTGTTACCAAAATGGCTACATCTGCCTTCCTTACAGAGTGAGAAACAGCTGAATACTCTTACACTATCTGGCTAAATTAAATATAATTTGGATATCTTAGTTTAATGTGCAGTTGTCATGCCTGTCAGCAGGGCACTTTATATCTTCAAATGCTGTACCACTAAGTGTCATTATTTGCACAAAGGCAAACTAAACTTACTTGTCTCCAGTGTATTCCCATCTCTATTAACATCCCAGATATTTGCTTTGTGAATTTCCTTTATCAAAACTCCTAGGTTGTCCTCTGCTGCCACAAAATTCTTCAATTGCCTTTCTTTGGACATCTGGTGGTTTTAATTGCGTGGTGGACCTCAGACAAGAATATTCTGCCCAGTTACATTTCTGGCTACTGGTGTGGCAGCAAGTATTATTAGTAGTTATTGTTGGGTATTGATTTGCATTTTCAAGCTGCCTTTCATCGAAGACCACTAATGAGCCATGTAGTGATGGGTTTCATTTTCAGCAGCTTCAGTAAAGATTGATGTCAGCAAACTCACCACCACCAGGGAGGTGTCCCAAAATAGCAGTCCTGGTATCCTGCTGTGTGTCCCACTGGCAGCAGGACCCTGTGGCTGGGACTGATGCTGGGATTTAGGTACCAGCTGGTGGCTCTGCTTAATTTTGGTTGTGTCTGTGCTGCTTCCTCGCGATGGAAAATCAGATGTCTCCAGGGTGTGAATATTGCTGTAGTTTCTGTCCAGGGCATGTATAAGGTCATCGATTTATGGTTGTATCAGGCTCTTCCTTTCTCGTTGGAGACAAGCTGGGTCACCAGGTCCCACATCCTCCCGTTCTGTGGATCCTGTGGCTGGTGGAACACGGTGTTGTTCTCGCCTCTGGTGAGAGAGGGGAGTTTGTATAGGAGATTTGCTCAGTACCTTGCTGTGCTGTGTAAGCAGAGTATCCTTCTATCAATTCATACAAGAACTAACCCTGCCTTTTTAAAGGTCATTTCTGTCTCAGTCAGCTCTTAAAGTTCAAGAGGAAATAAACTGCTTAGAGTTGGCATTTTTCAAGTCAAGTGTCAACTTTTCAAGCCCCCGAGCCAGTGAATGCGGAGGAAGGAGAGATTAATAAGTGAGCTGCTTGCTTGATACAGTGATTGTGCAGAAACGTTCCCTTTTTTCTTTCCTCTTTATGGGGCTTTGGAACGAACATCATTGAAATATCTTACTTTCTCCTTTTCACTTTGCAATGCAAAAGTACCCAGAGCTCTTTAGAAGTGCTTCTTTTCTCATTAGTCCAGTGACAGCGAGTGGAGAGTTTGTCAGCTCCACTGAAGTAGGACACAAGGAGCATTTTATGACATTGCCAATACCTAAAGCCTCCTTTAACCAGTGATTCTTATTATCCAGTGGGAACAAAACTCCGTCTCAGAAAGCAGCCAAAGGCTGAAGTCTCTGAGCAGGTGCCTGGCCTTAACTGCATTGACGCCTTTTCCCGTGCAGGAGCCGCTGGATCGATAAGGAAATAACCAGGGAGAATGGGCTGCATTAATCAGGTACAATGGAGGCAGCAGGGGAGATGATGAGGGAAGACAGGTGGCAATCGAAGGATGTGCTGAGCACAGCCCATCAGTTGGCTGCCAGAGTGCCTCTATTGAGCGTGGGAGGGACCAGCTCATGGGCAGCTCCAGAGAGAGCGAGCTGTGTCTCCCAGTTACTGCCCTGGGGTTTTACTTCTGGTCTTGCCAACTTTTTCTTGTCAATTTGTTTTGCTGGTCCACCTGAACTCTCATTGAAGGTTTTCTTCTTTCCCTCCTAAAGGAGCGTGCAGAAATAAACACATTAGTGGCATCGTCTTGTCGTGCTTCGCTTTAAATAAAGTGCCATGGTAAGAACTGTTTTTAAAAGTGACAGATAAATCAGCCTTGCCAAGTACCTCTGCACAGTTACCCTATCCCTGGAAGTGTTCAAGCCAGGCTAGGTGGGGTTCTGATAAAGTCTAGTCTAGTGGAAAGTGTCCTCACTGATGGAAAGGAGGTTGGATTGATGTGACCTTTAAGGGCCCTTGTAACCCAAACCATTCTGTGATTCTATAATATTCCAGACCATATGCTGTCGTGCTGTGCTGGGGTTAAACCAAGAGATGAACTGAAGTGCCACAGTGCTGAGGGCAGAAACTTCTCCCTACACCTGTTGAATCCACACTGGACTATGATCCTGCCCTATGACATGGAGCTGGTTCATGTGTGATTTGTTCTGCCAGCTGGCTGACACCAAATTACATTGATCAGAGCATTTCTTTCATCAGTGATGCAGAAACAAAATTACTTGGTTGCCATGTCTTTAAATTCACCACAAAATAAGGGATCTGACTTGTCTGCTCATCAAGTGATTTTGAAACTTGAAACTGCAGTATAAAGGCTATTTACATGTCCACCTAACTGTTTTTTCTATAAGTATTCATGACAAAAAGATTGCATTGAATGTAGTATTGTTTTATTAAACACTTAAAAATATTGATGCAGAAGAATTGATGTAACAGGGCTGTAAATGCAGTAGTTCTGGCAGTTCTCTTTCCATGGTGACAGCATTATTCCCCTTGCCATGTACTGGTTTATGGGTTCTTTGAGCTAATTTTGGGGATTAAAATTAAAGGAAGATAGAGGCAGTTTCAGCTACTCTACTGTTTTGCCTTGTTCTTAGATATGTGTTTTTGCTTTTATGTTTTGGGGTGGTTTTTTTGTTGTTTGTTTTTAAAAAATATTTTTAAGTACTATTTTCCGCATGAGGAAAATATGTACTTGAAAGCCAAGATCAGAGTTGCAAGGTGAAGCTCTCAGGGGGTAGGAAATCCCAAATTCAAGTCACCAGACACCTCCCTAGTCTGGTTTCCTGTAGCATGCAGCTTTCTTGTTTCACTTGGCAGAGATGGGGGATTATGTTGACTTAATGAGCAGCTATTAATGCTTTTCTACAGAGAAATTTAATAATTTATTAGTTGTTTCTTATGCTGGTCCCGTTTTACCAGATGTAAACTGAGAAGAAAGTGTAGCCTTATTTTTGGAGTATATGGAATATTTAGAACATGTTCTTTCAAAACACTTACCCAAGGCTTCATATGGCCTGAGTGGCTGCCACTGGTTTCAGCAGCAGTGTCAGTGCCCAGCACTGGAGCTCAGCACCAAGGACTGCTTTGGAAAGGTCACAGTATCACCAGGAGCTCTGGCAGAGGCAAGAATTGGAACCAGATGTTTTTGGGAGACTTTCAGTTGCCTTAATGTGAGACCATTCTCTTCAAGCAATTTCTGTACTTCGTTAATCTTCCAAATTCTGCAGCAGATGAGGCAGAGATCCTGCAGAAAACAGATGCAGTTAGCAGTGAATCCTGATTTGTTGTTAGAGCATGGTAGAAGAGATCCTCCACTACCATGACATGTTGTTTGTGACCAAAGATATGGTGGTGGCACTTGGAAAATCCATGGTTACAGGTCAGGTTACTTGGTCATGGAATTTTTAAGATCTTTACAGACTTAATATGCATCCATATTGTGGATTTAAGGATTAGCAGGTCTGTTACAAAGCTGTACTTAATATGGCTTGGATCCTGGTAGACTGCTTTGACATAAGCTGAGTCAAAGCAGGTGGGAGGCAGATATGAGATGGAGTTAAATTGGTGCCTGTGAGAAAGAAAAGCCAAGAGCAGCAGTCTGGCAGAGTGCTTGTCACAGATAGCTGAGTGACTTTGCAGTCGTTCCTTTGCTTTTATCTGTGCCAGTGTCCCATGGGTAAATGTTGGGGGGTAGCACTTAATTGTTTGGGTTTATTTGTTGTCAACAAGTAACACTACGAATTCTCTTCTGAGTCCCTAGTGAAAACTGAGACAAGTTTTCATCACATAACCTGGAGGGATTTTTACTGACAAAAGCCTGATGCTGAAATGCTGAGCCTTGGGTTTTAGTGAGAGTTATGGTAGGGGTCCATCACTGAATTGTTCTGCAAAAAATATTTTAGACAATTGTGTTTCTGTAAATTTGTTCAGGTAGTCTTAGATTCAGATTAATAAAAAAAAATGTGCCTGAGCAGTAATATACAATCCTCATTTCAATCCTCATTTCACTGTGGAGTACTGTAATGCACATTGGAAATGAGGTCTCATTGGAAAAGGTAATTTGAAACAGATCCGCAGAACCTTCACAAAGCTGTAATGAGTCACCAGTCTGTGAGGACTCACTTGCTATATTGCTGTGGAGGGTTTAATGTTTTGTTTTTCTCATCTAAACACTTTGACCCTTCTTATTTTATTAAGATAAGCCATTATCTAACTGTCAAGAGCCTAGAATTTCAGCAGATATGTTTGCTGACAAGTTGGTTCAGCACGACCATTCTCCTACTCATTTCCTTCACCACTTCAAGCAAATTTTCCTTTTTTTCACTCCTCTTTATCAGTTCTTTATTCTTTAGAGCTCCTCAGCTCTCATGCTATTCCCAGATGACTTTCCCGCTCTCTTGATAAGTGTTGGTTGGAATATATAACAGAAATTGGAAATATTCTTAGTCACTGGTGGTGTTTGTGTTACCAGTTGCTTGTGTGGTGTGGCTGTGCTGGAGAGTTGGCCCAGTGGCTTGACAGCTTACTGGGAGAGAGAAGAGTTATTATGTGCACTTTATAAAGTACATAATACTGGGTTGGGCTGAGAAAACTGTGCAATGCCTTCACTTTGTGAGTGTGCAACAAACTGAAATCCTTGTGATGTGTATTTGGGGCTGAGTGGTGGGGAAGGACAGAGGTAGGGGCTTAATCCCTTTAGTGAAGGATTAGCAGAAAATAGATTAGTTCCAAAAAAAAAGTGAGAAGTTTTGACTTTCTTCATCATATTTAGGCACAGCCAGGAGTTCTTCCAGCCCACCAGTGTGATTATAGATCGGTAACTGGATTATTCATTCTGGTTCGGGCTGAAATGAAATCATTGAGGGCGATTTTCTGTGTCACACTTCAAGGTCAGATGAGAGTATTTATTATTCCTTCTCTGTTTATCTGTGAATGCAAATTGAATTTAGTGATTCAAATTGATGAAATGTTAGAAATATAAAACTCATCAGAGCCGACACGAAGAGAAATTACTGGGTAGAGCTGGCCAGTGACTTCACCAGCCCATGTATAGGCCTCTGTTTTGATTAGTAATTATTTCAGTCTTTGGGTTTTCTCATTCAGGGTTTTGTTTCAGTCGTTGTCATTTTTGTTTTCAAAGAAAAAAGTGTAATAACACTTTGAAGCATTTAGAATTTGAATTAGATGATGTAAATTAAGCCAGCTGCAGAGAGGGTGCTTGGATCCTGGCTGGAGAAAAGGTTTCCTTTCAAAATTCTTCCTTGGGGTTGTTTTCTGGGAGCTTGCTTGTTTGGTTTCCTCTCTCCTATGACAGTTCCTTTTCTGCAGTATTTTACTCTCTTGTGCTGGATGCTCTGGGCTGGGTGATGGGGAAGGGAGCAGACATTTGGCATCTTTTGGTGCTGGAGCTCCACATGTTCTCTTACTGATGGCATCATCCACAGGCTGACCTTCCTCAGTAGCCAGGGTTGTTAGGAGAACCCAAACTAGGAGCTGCAAACGAGCAAAACTCCTAATGAAATAATGGAGCAGAGATGCTCCCTTCCCAGCTCCCTGTAATGTGTTTTGAATAGTTCAGTGAACATCTTGGCTTGGTTTGGTGGATCAGTCTGCGGTCAGAGGGCATCGCCTTAGTGAGCATCCTGTTCTCTGCAGTGCAGGAAAGACTCTTTAAACTTGTTCTTGTCTCAGAATGGGAGTGGAAAATCCTTTTCAATGAATGCCCTTTCAAAATAGTCCATCCTCCATAATTGCCAAATGCCACATGCAAGTGCTGATGCAGGGAGAGATGACACATGCTGTACTGGCTATATGCTGTGTTAATCATCGCAGAGGACTCTTGCTTTTAACTCCTGCTTTTTAAATACTTGCATTTTATTAAGAACATTTAGTATTTGCTTCTCTCCATGCGCTGCAAAGGGAATCCATTTGCTCAGGGTGTAACTGATGTCTGACTTGTTGTTGATTCAGAACAAGAGCCATGAGCATCTGTACGTACCAAAGGCCCTTAAAGATTTGTCTACATAAGCTAATATTAATCACTTTGTTTATTCAGCTATCAGAATAATTTCTCCTGTAGCCATTTGCACTGAAGGCAGCAGCATTTTCAAGTGCAGAAAGTGCACAGCCAGCAGTGTGGGCTCAGTGGTTTTTAAATACCAGTAAAAGTTTTATTTGCCAAATAAATGCCTTTAGTAGAAGCTTTGGCCTTATGAACGCTTCAGGTTTAGAGTCCTAGAAAATGGACATTTATGCCTGTAGTTATCTCCCCCTTGAAATATTTTACGTTCCAGAATTCAGTGATGGATGTTGAAACTATTGATATTCCCACATAAAACCAAACCAAACCATGGACGTTCCTCATTTGTTAAGACAGTGCTTTATTCTCATCTTGCTGGTGATGTGGAAGGCATGGTTAGAGCTAGACATGGACTCTCACATCGAGTGTTTGTTCAGGTAGAGCCACCCTGGCCTGTGCATTTTGGCAGCATTCCTGGGCTGGGCTCCTTTGGGTCAGAGCCCTGTGTGCTGCAGCGTGTTGGCCCTGTGATGAAGGGAAGCACAGGGTGCCTGATGTGAATTTCTGTTAGCAAATCTTAACTCCTGCCAGTCAATTATGGCCATTGTTCTGGGGCTGGGGCAGAAAATGTGTGTTATTTCTTTTCTCTAACTGTTCACTTTGGTGGAACTGCGTTTCTGAGCCTGATGGTTACAGTGCTGGTTAGGGAGTAAAATTAAATACTGTCTCACAGATAAAACATTGTCAGTGTACCAATAAAGCTTCAAATGTCTGTCTGCTTCTTACCCATTTCATCTGGCCACACTAGCAAAATAATTCTCTTTATGTTGTTGCCTCATTATGAATTCAGTATGATTCCAGTCTTCTTTCTATGTCAAGCAGCAATGTGATGTATGATCTCTTTACTTTTGAATGATTTGTGATTTATGGAAGCCTGATGCTGATGAGTTAAACAAAAGATCTTCAAGAAAATACGAGGTGTGAACCAAGAGGAAGTTTGCTGAAGACTTGGGAGAAATAAATAGCAAGAAGAAAGCTGGTTTTCCCACCAACTCTCTGTAGAGTGTTTCGTGTAGTATTTTGTGTAGCAGTATTTCATATGGCTCTCTGTGAGGCACAGTTAAAGCTTTAAATAAAATATAGCCCCTGTGATAACTTCTGCTAAAGATGTTCATATTTTGGATCACTTCTCTTTCTGAATGTAGTGAGCAAAGAGAGAACACAAACCTGTTGGCCCCCACAGCTCCCACAGCCCCCGTAGCAGGGCAGGATTTGAGGGCGGGGGTTGGTGCTACTCCTTCCCTATATCCACAGTTCTGTCTGTGAGGAAGAAAGGAAGCAGAAGGAGATGCCAATCTTACTGTAGTAGAAGTTAGCACTCAAACCTCTGACTTTTGAGCTGAAATACTTGTAGCACTAAAGTCCTCTCCTCCTTCCTGATGGTTGTTTTTTTAGTTTACCTGCCTTAAATGTTAAACCAGTTTAGGCAGCTCCGTTCTGCAGCTGTGTTCTCAGAGCTCCAATTGGTCTTCTCAGCAGCATTTTGTAACAGATGTTTTTTTCCCTTTTTAGAATACGATGCATATTTTTCTATTTTGCCAAGCCTCACCTTTTCTTTCTTGTGTCCTGTCCCTATTTAAGTCAGACTGCTTTAATCTTCTCCCTTCTGTTTTTCCTTTTTAATTCCCATCCTGGATGGGGCCAAGGCAGGTTAGGCAGAGGCTGAGGGGGGAAGTTGTCTGTGTCAGAAACTGGAGGTTGGAAGGATCCGTGAGGGAGGGGACAGGCAGGGATGCCCTGGAGATGTCCACTAGAAAATAAAAGACATGCTGGAGTTACCCTGTTTTTGCTTATGCCTTTGTCTGTGCTCAGAAAACCTGTGGGGGAGGAACTGGAATGAAAAATAACATTTTTGTTCAGCCCTCTGTTTATCAGTTTCCAGTGTGGTTTATGTGTGTGTGTGTGTGGATTCATTGAGATGCCGGCGAGTTGTCAAGTTTCAGGAATGGGTGTTCCTTCATCCAAATGTCTTGCTACAAAACAATTTCCCTTGCTCCTTTTTGCCTCATTAGCTTCTGCATTAACCCTTTTTTTTAGGGCTCTGGCAGGAGGGTGTTGATCGCTGCAGTGCGTTTCTCTTTTCTGTGCGATGGCACTGTCGCCGTGTTTTCCCTCTGTGCTCCCTCAGTGTTCTTCCCATCACACTCTGCTTTTCTCTTTGATGTGATCTCCTTCCTGACAGTTGGCCCTGCTAGGTACACGTGTCTCATCCTCTCCCGAGGTACAACATGACCCAGACAGTGCTGCTCTCCTAATTGTCACTGTGGACCCCTTGTTTTCCTCTCAGGTTTGTACACAGACTGGTGCTGGCATCCTGTTTGCTTTCCCTGTTATTTTCTTTTTTTTCCGTAACTCTGAGGTGATAACTTGGCTACTGAAAGGATGGAATGATTAAAATAATGTTTTATGGATCACTGGTGGGGGGGGGGAAAGCTGTCAGCTGCTTTTGTCATTTTTGAAGGAGATTATTAAAATGTATCTTATAGCTTCAGTAGTCTCTCTGTGCCTGCATTGTTCTCAGTCTTTCAAAGAATATTCTGGAAAATGAAGTTTTATCATTAAGATTGCATTAAAGTGGATTACAGAAGGGAAGAGCAAAATATGAAGAGTCTCAACAGCTCAGAACAGAAAGATGTTGGCATCTCATTCACTGGGATGTGGAACAAGGAACATTAATAGGCTGATAAACAGAAATGACTTTTTCTCTTTAAGGCTTAAAAGGTTTACTTTGAACTTGCAAAGATTTTTCAAAATGCGACTTCTCCAAGCTTATGTTGAATGGAGAACTTTGTGCCTCTTTTATTTTATTTTTTAATGCTCATATTGAGTGAGCAATTACTTCTGAAAAGCCATAGGTGTCATCAGGGTGGAAGAAGAGTGCACAAGCTTGGCTTTAAAGGGTTTTGCTTCTCAGCACCTACTTTCAAATCCTGTTTTATGTCAATAAGAAATAGAACTTTCCTTTCAGATTTTTCCTTACAGAGGCCGTTCATGTTGTATTTGGTGCAGTTTCTGGAAGAATTATCAATCTGTCCTAAGAGAGGAAGAAAGGATCTCAATAATGTACTTTGGCATGGTGTGGAGAGTTGTGAGGAAGTTGAATTTCACGCCTCCCATAGCAAGGAAACCTATGGTAACAGTCAGTTCAGGGAGTTTGAGGATTGTCCCTGCTTTCAGAGATATCTCTGGCATTTGAATTTTAGGTACATTAACATCACATTTGTTCTGAGGCTGAAATATAAACAGATGAAGGTGTTATTTCCATGCAGTGGCTCAGGAAATTGCCCATTTGTCTCTCTTTGCTCAACTCCTCTCATGTTTTAAAACAGTTGTTTTCCAACCTAGTTTGAGAGTTTTGTGTGTGGCTGAATGTCTGTGCTCTCCATGAGACGTGAATCTCAAATATTTTTCATTATTTTGGGAAGGAAAGCTAGCACATATCTCATTTTTCTTGGTGAATGTCAAATCAATCATCATTTGTCGGTCCACTCAACATTTATAGAAATAAGTCACAATATTGGGAGATTAGGAAAAAAGATTTCTCCATTGCCTTATCAAAATGTTTTGCAATAATCAAATATGAGATTTTGGCTGTTTCATAGTTATTAATCTTATGTTTGCATTTTTTTCTTTTGTTCTGAATCTAATCAGGACAAAGGTTCTTTGATAAAGCAAAAAATATTTGCAGTAAGGTTTCTGTAGCATAATTTTAATTGTTGTAACACATATATCACAGTTAATGAGGATTTTGTACTTATATTTACCCTATGCATGAAAAGGAATATTGTTGAACAAGCTGTAATGAATCTTAAGGCAGAAATTGAGGTTATCAGGTCTTACTCATCTTTTCTGCCCTGTTTTGAGGACTGACCTGATGCAAACTTGATAGGCTGACCCACAGGCATGTTCCATCACCAGAGATGTTACTCTTGGCACAGATGCCCTTCTTAACTGATTAATTAAAACAGATCCAAGGAAGCAGTGGTGCCCTGGTAATGCAATTATCCAGTTTCAAATGCAGATGTGAAGCCCTCTTGATGAACCTTCCCACCTGAATACAGCAATGAGGAAGCTATTTCACAGTTCCCAATTATTAAATTGGTCTGTGAATAGTTCCAAATTGAACTGGAGATTTAAACAGGTTTCTAATTCATCCAGTGCTTTAAAAGAAATACTTTTTTCAAAGAGAAGGATTTTGAGGTAGGGAGACAGCTGCTTTGGAATTCTTGTGAATTCCTACATACATTTCCCAAGAAATACAATTTGGTGACCTGGCAGCACAGGTTGTACTTGATTTATGATAGAAGTGTTCTTTAAGTATTCCCTTTTGGATTTATCTAAACAGTGCCTTAACAATCGTGCTATTTTATTTAAAAGCATTTTTATTTCTTTTCCTTCAATTATAATGATGAATAAGACCCCTCAGAAGCAGTAATAAATTTTCCAGTGTTGTTTCTAGCATTAGAGAAACAAAGTTCTTCTGTTCCTGACTAAGCTGGAGATGTTGGGTTTGATTTTTCCCTCGCCTGCTTGAGGGTTTTTGACTTGTGTGCAATACTTTTATTTCACGCCCTGCTCACTCATTAAATACTTAGTGCAGTCCTCGGTAAACTCATCATATTTAAATCATGAACTGACTCTTATCAATCACAGGAGTGATTTCACTGTTATTTTGTTACTGATCAAGTGCTTTGCCAGCAGTTGATGTGTGATGAGCTGCCCGATGTGAGCCCATCAGTGTCCCAGCAGCAGACTGAGGGGCTGGAGGGCACACGTGGAGAGCTTCTCCAGGAGCACACGGATACTTGTGCATCACCACGGCATGCTGCACAGAGAACTGAGAAGAACAGGGCCCAGGCTATTCTGGTTTAACTGAGAGTCATGTCCACATCTCAAAAGAAATGCTAATCATCTGCCCTCAGAAGGAATTTCTCTTCCAACTTAGGTTGCTGGCAAGAGCAATGTGCAGGTGGTGGCTGTAATTACTTTCTGAGTACTATCTGTCAGTCAAAATAGATCATATTAAACCTACTTTTTCTTCTACTTTGTTAGAAAAAAATGAGAATATTCAGTAGAACCCAAGATTGTGCGTTGTTTGTTGAAAACAAGGCACGTTCTCAAAGGCAAATGGATTGATTTTGGAAACAGATATGCAATTATTTAAATGCTTTGTACATGCAGGAGTTGTCTTGTGCTGCACAAGAAGGCTGTCCCTGGGGTGGTTCTTCTCTCACATCTTTTTCTGACAACAGCTGATAATGAGACTGCAGCCACCCAGTAGATGGGAGCCACACTGGGTCCTGTGTCATGGTGATGCTTCTCCTCTGAGGCTTTCCTGATCTCTCTGATGATGGAGAGGCAGCACGCAGGATTCACAGGTCTGTCTTATCTTTCTCAGTGCCCGAATGCTGGAGAAGGCCCGGCAGCAGCTCCAGGAAGAAACCCTGCGGGTCCAGAGCCAGCTCTTGGACGAGAAGAAGAAACGAGAGCACCAGGAAGCGCTGGTCAGGCGGCTGCAGAAACGCGTGGTGCTCCTCACTAAGGTGAGTTCCTAGAGCATGTTTGGAAAAACCCACGTCCTTATTTCTTCATGCCAGGTGCAGTCCTTCCTATTTCTTCTTTTTTCACCTCCGTAACTGGTGCTACAAAACCGTTCTGGGGTGTTTGCATAAAGGGTGCCGTGGGAGATGTGAAACCTGTCTTTAGGACCTCATTGGAGTGGAGGTACCACTGCCTCCTAAAACACTGCTAACATTCCCCCAGCTGGGCTCACGCTGTGCTGAGGATACATGACTTCGTCTGGGGCTTGGCATCGGTGTGAGGGCAGAGAATTGAATCATGTTGTTGCTGGAGTGTTTTGAGCCACTGAAGGGAATTTATAATGGATTTGGCTGCATTGCCTCCTTTCCTAAAGAGAACGAAGTGGCGGCACCTTGTCAACTGTGCCCGTGGAAAAACAATTTACAGAGAGTAAGAGATTTGCCTTCCTCTTACGCTGGAAGTCTGTTCAAATGTAATGGCAAGCACTAGACCAGTAAATTGAAAATACGTTTTAAGATTCTTTCTATAGAATATATCAAAGGGGTCTGCATCATCCTATATCAGGTGTGCTCTCATGATGGAATTATATACAATATTTCTGAAGCCTGCAGAGCATTGAAAATTTTATATTAAATTCCGAGAGCTCTCTTTCCACAAAGGGAATAATAATCCGCTGTAGTCACAATGAGAGTTACTTCACTTTCCAAGAATACTCCTTGCAAAACTTCCCTCATCTAAGCAATCTCCCTGGTGTTATAAAGCTGCTCACGTAAATGAGCTTATATGTGTGCAGAAGGTCAGACTCCAGTAGTCAGAGCTCACGAGAGGGAGCCAAGCACATCACCGTGTGGGGAGGTGGGAGGGGAAAGAACAGCTCTGATGCCTGAGCTTTAGGCTTTGATTTTCAGTGTCAACCAAAGCGTTTTGATCGATTTTAATTGCGCTGCACCCAATTTTGTATAATTCCCATGTCATTGCTGAGCCAAAGAAGCTGTGATGTATGGTGCAGTAGGCAGGGCTCTCGAAGCATGAAGCAGCCACTTTACAAGAGGATATTCCATCAGATCTTCTGACTGCAGAGTTTGCTGCCGTGGAGAGTCACAGAAGTGCAAAGAGAAAAATGACAGCAGTTCTTTCAGCTTCACACCGAGGCAGGCACTGCAGTCAGGCTGGATGGACCAAACTCTCTCCATGGAAACAGAAAAGGCATCTCTTCCTCAGCCTTTCTCCTGCCCCCAGCAGCAGACAGCTCTCCACATTGTTCTAATTTGGTACTGCCGTGACTGGATAAGACACAGGTGGATACTGAGCCCAATAAAAACCTGTCTTTATAACCTTCTCAGCTGTCTAACATTGTGCTGGACTGCTCAGCCCTGAAGGAAGTTTCTCAGATAGTTTCTAAAATATTCCCTCGGTTAAATGATTTCCAATGCTCACCAGAAACACTTTTTGTCATAGAACTCAAAAATATCATTACTTCTCTTTAAGTACGGGACAAAACCACAACAGTACTTTGGCATGTGTTGGACTATACCCTGATTTATGAGCAAAGACAAACCTTTGCTTTGTTTGCTGTGTTCCCCCTGAAGAGGAGTGTAGGAAAAGTTGGAAGTGTTCTTCATCAGACCATTACCAATCAATTTGTGTTTTGACAGGGGAGGTTTTCAGTGTGCTCAGTGATTCCTCAGCTGACCTGCTTTGAAGGAATAAGGACTTTGCTGTTCTCTGAAAATCTATATTCCATCCAGAGAACACTGGGGTCCTTTGTGAAGAAGTACATGCATTATGGTACTTGGACAATCTATCCTTGGCACTGTTTCTCTTGCTGGTTGCTCTTCTCATGCAAAATCAGAAGAAGGAATTTAATTTAATTTTAAAAAGTGTGATATTGTGATTTAAAATGAGATTGAGCAAATATATTTTCTGTCAAAAATAATTATTTTACATTGAAAGCATATCACCTAGAATGGTATTTAATCATCTAATTAGTGGCATCAGTACTATAGCGTGCTTCTGTGTAATTTGAGAATGGAAAAGATGAGTTCTCTCTATTCAGTCTTTGTCTTGTTAAATAGGACTGTGAAAATCTAATTTGGGGAAGAGTATTATATATATGATTGAATTGCTATTGCTTTTGATAGTATGACTTCTGCATTTGTGTATGTTTGACCCTCTACTAGGGCAGTGAATCAGTTCCTATGGGCTGAGCAAACAAGACCTGAAAGGCATCAGAGGTGTTCAGCAGTGCAAGTTTAATGCTGCAACAGTTTTCCTTTCTTGGGGCTCAAATTGGAACCTGGAAGTCTCAGCCCTAGAATATGTTTTAAAATATGAATAGAAAACAGTAAGTTGTTCTTCATTTGGTAACAGCAGTACCAAATATTTCAGAAGTAGATATTTCAGCTCTCTTCAGGGGGTGCTTGCTTTGCCAGTCTGACTCCTCACTGCTGTGGCTGCTCATTTTTTTTTCCCCAAGATTGAAGCAATACTTTGTGGCTCTCACAGACTGCCTGTCTCACTTGTCAGTTGCGCTCAGCTGCTGCTTGCCACAGTCTCTGTCTGTCTTGGTCGCTCTCATATTTCCATTTCAGTGCATTTAACGTCTCTGTCCATTGCTTCCTTCCTCGCCTCATTTGGTTCTTTTGGGCTTTCTTGATCTTACTTGGGCCTTTCCAGTTGGTTTACTGCTTGGAAGTGGCACAGTTGTCAGTCTGGGATACTTCAGTGCATCCCTTCAAATCTCTCTTCCCTGGCAGACTGGAAGAGGAGCATTCTCCAGTCTCTGATGTGTTACAGCAGTGGTCCAGCCCCATTGATTCCACTGCTTAGTGTGGGCTGCCGTGGGAGCTGCATCCTGATTACTTCTGCTCACAAACTGCTGTTTAGAACATGTTGGTTGATGATTTTGTATCCCATATGTCCTTGTAAATCAGGGCAGTATTTAAGTTTTCTGATTTACATGTTTTCCATGAAACGTAAGACTGGATTTGGGCACCACCGAGGCTTTCAGATGTTGATGGCTGGAAGGTTTCTCCTGGAGTGTCACTCCCCTCACTTAAGGTGATGAAACAGAAATTGATGTTTGAAGGGATGGATTCATTCACTCTCTCTCTCAGAGATCTGCCTGGCTGGGTTTGCTGTCTGTCATGCTTTTTGCTTTCCCTTAGCACAGAGTTTTGGGAAAATCTTTCATCTTTGCTTTAGTACCTGAGATAGTTGTGATACAGGAGTGCTGGGAGATACCTGAAATGCTGGGGAAACACTTAGCCCACCTCTGCCCCTTTTGCCTGTTTGATTTACTGCTGTGTTTGTTTTGAATGCCATGTTTACTCACACAGTTTTGTATTTGACTTTTGTGTTGTCCTTAAGCTTGTGTTCCTCTTTCTGAGAGCTTTGCACACAACTCCTGGTCTTTGTTTTTGAAGTGGGCTTGTTAAAAACAGTCAGTTCTGCTACTGAATGAAGACCGTAGGAAATTTTATACGATGTAGAGGCCTCCCAAAATGAAAAATCTTTTCTGAAAATCCTTATCTGAGTGCAAGCAGCTGATTGAGTCAGTATTTGATGGAAAGAAAGCTTTGGTTATTTATTTCAGGAGGGCAGCTTTCAGAGGGCACAACTGGGTCTTGTGCAGCAGAAATGGGGCTGGAGGACAGCAATAAAGGCACACTGAAAAGCTCCCAAAGACCTCTGATGTGGAGGTCCAAAGGTTGGCCATCATCTCCTCCTCTCCTCGAGTGATTTTACCTGGTTGTGATCAGCCCTTACTGTGTTCCTTACTTAGCTGCTACCAGGGTTCAGACCTGCCAGCCTCTTCCCCTGCTCATGTTCAGTTCAGTGACTCCTGAAAGCAGTGATTCCTTCTGTGCCCACAGCTGCTGGAGGTACCTGCAGGAAGCTGTAGAGTGAGTGGGATCAGCCCATACCACGTGCTGCAGGTTTGATCAGAGACTAAATGCCTTGGTTTTTGCAGCCAGGGCGTGATCCTTTGCAGGAAGCTCAAAACTCAAAAGAGGAAGCCCATTTTCAGTTACTTTTTGTAACTTATTCCAAATGAGGCCAATTTGCTCCCGAAATTTTAGGCTTTGTGAATGCACACTGCCATAATTGCAGCCCTTCCTCTCGTATATAACACAATGACTGAACTAATCTTCTTGTGTTGGATGTTGTTGTTCCACTGCTTATTTCCTGTCTGTGCACTTGTCTGCCTTTGGGTACTCTGCTGCCCGGAGAAGAGACTGAAAAATTCCCTTTTGTTTCCTGAGCTTCCAACCAGATCATGTGATAGGAAAGGAAATCTGTTTCTATTGAGACATAATTTAGGCCATCACCATAAAAGTTAGAGATTAAACAAGTATTGATTAACCAACTCCAGCTGACTGCTGATACCACATGTTCCTGGAGATATCAGTCAGTGGGAAGTATATTAGTGACTCCCAGAGCTGAGAATGGCAAAGATGCATCAGAAATGGGACTAGGTAATTAAACTGTTCATTAAGCATGGCAGATGCAGAGTTCATGACTTGATTTGCCATCTGCTTTGTTTTGTAATCAGTAAAGATTTAAAATAATGCTGATGGCTTCTCTGTCATATTTGGTCCTGCGTTTTTTTCTGAGGAGGAAGATAGATGATTTTAAAGCACAGGGAAGGATCTTAAAGTTCTGGGTGTTCAGCGAATAAGGTGAATTAACTCTTTTTCCTGAGATATGTAAAAAATTAGCTGTAAATACAGCAGTCAGTGTAGCACTCAGTAGCACTAAAAACAGGCACTTTGGCAAGCAGATGCTTGTGACAGAACTTTTGGGCATCATGCCCTGAGCTGTGCTCTGCATCCAGACAGCACAGTCAGCCTTGGGGCAGGTCTGAGCCTCTCCTCTGGGCTATGAGCAGCATCCAGTGCTTTCCCTGGCTTTTATGATACTCCTTCCATCCCTCAATCCATGTCATGATTCTGTGGATGTCATTTAAGCAGTGCTGTTGCTGGTGCATCACCAGCTGTTCTGCTGCTCCACACATGGTTGTTAACTGCTGTCAGCCTGACCCTCGCCAAACCTTTCCCTCTGCTCTCTGCGCCTCCCTTTTGGAGGTTTTTATAAACCTTCCTTTCTGTGCCTGCAAATAAATAAATTTTAAGGCAATTCCACTTCTCCCTCTTCAGTGATTCAGCAAGGCAAGTTTTGTGAGTGCTTCCTTAGACCTCCTGCATCGACACTCTGTGTTTGAAGGAGACTCAGCAGCCTTTTAGATTGAGCAGAGGTCTCTCTAATTTCGGCTTGATTCTATTAATCAGTTAAACAATTTCAGAGAAAAGGTGGTTGGTAGTTAGGAGTAGAGGAGGATAATAGCAGAAGGAGACAGAAGATCATTAACAGATGTGGGAAAGAGGCAAAGAGACAATTGCTGCCTGTGGAGTGCAGGGCCTCGGAACAGGTCACTGCTGATCTTTAATTTTTAGTAACCAGTAGCATTATCAATTTTAATTCCCAGACTCTTCTTGTAGGGTGCTTTTTTTAGAGAAGGAAGAGCAACAGGTCAGAGATGAGGTAGGTATTATTTTTGAATAATTTTCTGCCCTCTGAGCTGGTGTAAAACACTCCTGAGTTCAGTCTGATGCAGGGTGGTTGGAGGGCTTCGTGTTTGTGGTTTCCATAGGAGTGTCTGGGTTACTGGATAAAGGGTGCTGAGTTTTGTGAGGAGGAGGCAGGATTTGGAAGTTTGTTGGCTGCTTCCATAGACATTTTTTGTTGGAGTTAAGGAAATATTGCACTTTGCTTTTGTTGGCCTCTGACAGTCTTCTGTCTACGAGGTGGAAAGTGCTCCAGGGAAATGGAGTTCTGTGAGGAGTTATTTTAACACAGTTTTTCAGGGAGATCTTGGTTTGGTTTTGTTTTTTTTTCCTGTATAACCCCTATAAATTGTATAACAATTTGTTGTGCCTTTTTTTTTTTTTAATAACTTCTTGCAGTTACTTTCTGTGTCATGTTTTAGTCCTGATCCATTTAACCACCTTCTAGAGTCAAGCAGCTGCCTCCACGTGTAGCAGTGTTGGAGGTAACTTGCTGGTACCACTCTTTGCCTGCAAGGTAACTCCACAAATATGTGTCCTGACAACACTTTTCCTGTCTAATTTTTACTTTTTTAATGTCTATCACTGGTCTGCTTCACCTTTCTTAATCACCTTGCAATCTGTGCTGTGAGCACCTTTGAACCATGCTCTCAGCTTCCATGCCTAACAGGCTGCTAGGATCTTTTGACCTGATTTCAAGTATCTCTAGATCTCAGAGTCTGAGAGTGATTTTTCTCCTCTGTCTGTACCCTCTAATTTGTCTGCTTCTGAGTTTTACTTAGCTTTTAATGGAATGGTCTAACTCCAGTTCTCAAGGAAGTTGCTACAGGGAATACAAAAGAACAAATACAAATTTTATCGGCCTCAGCTGTTCCCCAAGTCACTCAGCCCTGCCCCTAGAGAATCACAGCAGTGTTGATGGCTTCACCCTGGCCTTGTCGTGAACCAGCCATAGTATTTATTGAAATGGTTTTATCTGCAGCACTGCCCTTTCTGTAGCTTTCCGAGGACAATCCCACAATACTCCAACGGCAATTTTTGCAGACTCTCGTACAGTGACAAACTAACTCTGTGCTGATTTATACTTGATGCTACATTATATTCATTACAAGACCCTATTTGCATGCTTGACATTTTAAAATACTGTGTTTGGAATGTGTTATTTATTTTGAGACCTTTATTAAGCAACCTCAATCTAAGGGTTTAATTGTTACTGATAGCTAAGAGTATAATTACCTCAGTAAAATATCATGGCTATATTAAGCAAATGGCAATTGTCTTCCAGAATAAAATGAGTACAAGCCATTTTCCTTTGAAACAGGTTGTTTCATGAGGCCTGCTAATATAATTTGCTAATACAATTTCAGAATCTATCTATAAAGAATGAATAAGGAAAGCTGAGATTGATGTGTTTGTAGAAGGGACTGGCTGTAGCAGTGTTGAAGCAATGCACAAAGACCATTTGGGAGGAGGAAGTATCTTTAAATTAAACCAGAAAATGTTACTGTTTCTCAAGTGAGATATACAGATTACTTAAAGTCAGAAGAATTTGTTTTTGCTGCTGTGGGCTCCCAGAGCAGTGCCTGCATTTCTTTTGCTTCGTTTTCTTTTTTGCCAGTGTTCCTTATTCCGCCTGACTCGGTCATAGGTTTGCTACTCACTTTTGACTCAATGAAGAAAGTATCGGAGTTGTTGAGTTCTCACTTCCTTATCCTGCTCCAAAAATGACTTTTCAAAGCCTGAGAGTTCCTGTAGTTTGACCTGTCAGTCTGCATTTGTCGAAGGTATCTCTGGCTCTGAGATGCAGGAGCTGTTCCCAGGCTGTGGGCACTGCACATGTTTGGGAGCGAGTCTGCCCTCACCTTCTTGCTTTCCACTGCATCCTCTCTAGTGAGATCTTTCAGTCTGTTGTCCTAATTCCTCACAGCTAGTGGATAAATCTGCCTTTTCCCTGACTTTGGATACTGTACTTTGTGTACCCGTGTGGTACCTGGAGGAATTTGTCCCACGGAGGCAGGAAGGTGAAGTGCTTTGTTAGAGTTGAGCTTTATCACCGGAGGGATCTCAACGTGGAAATGGTGAGTGTGAGTTCAAATGGCCAGCCTGGAGGCAGAAGATGAATTGGCTCCTGGGCCTTGCTTTCCTTTCCCTTTTAGAAGCATAAAAGAGCTCATAAAAATTATGTTAGCAATTTTCTGGGAATCGGGTTTGTGTAATTCTTTCTCTTGCCTTATTATGTATCTGGTAAAACCTTGCAATGATAAAAATATGGAGTTCATTAATTATAAAAATATAGAGTTCATTACTATCTTTCTATCTGATGTTTTTGAGGTGGAGGCACAAGGACAGCTTCTGTATTCTTATTGATGTTATCTCTGACATAATTTCTGTTTAAGCAGCGAGTTTAGAGGGTTTTCTAAAATTTTATAACAATTCAGAGTATGCAGCAAAGTTGAAAGTTTTATGTTATTTTATGAGGTATTTGTGAAGAACAATAGAAATGTGATCTTTTTTTCCCAGAATTCTTACTGGATTCTGCTTTGTTCTGCCCCCACTAGATATTAATGCTCACTGCTAAGAGGTTAGATTATGAAAATTAGAAATATACCCATAAAAGAATTTATATGACCTTCAGTTCTCATATTTCTCTGAGACAAAGGGCTGTAGGACTTCTAAAGGTAAAATATTCAATAAAAAGAAATTAGGTTAATCCAATGTTATGGCTGAGAATTTAAACTCACCCAGGTCAGGTAATTCAAAGTTATAGTTCCCTTGATGCGTGTGCTGTAACATTTATTCCTTAGCTCCTCAGCTCTGAATTATGAAGGATGGTTGAGCAGGTCTGGCAGGGAAGCAGGCGGGAAGATGGATGGGTGGAATGAGGGAGTGATTGTTGGGGGAAGTCGGGCAGAACAAACCTGACTGCTTGGCAAGGGCTTGGGCAGCATCCAGGGATGGGGAAAGGGCTTAGGATTTCTGAACAGCGGGCTCTGAAATACCAGCAAGGCTAAGCTGCACAAAAAGGGGGTTTTTTTTTGCATTTCTTTGTTCCTCAGATACTTACGGTTTGAAGACATTAATCTTGCTGCCTCTTAGAGTGGTGATATTGCCACAGGAACTACAGCTTTGCATCTCTGACTTTTCTCTGTTTTAATTCTCAGCCATAAAACTGGATTAACTGGGTTTGCTTCAAGTCGAATGGCAGTGGGTTTTATTTTTTGGTTTTTTAAAGGATAGGAGAGAGAGATAATTAAGTAATTGCACAGTAGCTTATTTCAACATGTGACGTGAGCCTCTGGTAAGAACAGCTGCGCTGCTCAGGCACCAGTCAGAGCATCCTTTCAAATGAAGACCCAAAAAACTGAAGGACTGTCTGGAGAATTGAGGAGTTTTGGATTGCTCCTGGCACAGTATCATGCAGTACTGGCTATTTTCTTCAATGTGTGTTCACAACATCTCAGGTCAAGCATTGCTTAAATTGATGAATATATTAGAAGTCAAATGAGGTTTTACAAAGCATCTTGGAAATGGTCTCTGACCCATGATTTGTTGCATGGAGGAGAAATGTACTGTTCCCTCTTTTATGAGCATATTTGTTTAGGTAGTATTTCATACAGAGTCAACAACTGTTTAATAGAAGCGATAGAAAGTTTGAAGAATTGATGTAGTTTCAGTTAATTAATTTTGATTGATGTCATGAGATTATTATATTACAAGTTTCTCAGTATACAGAACAGCTGCTGGGGTTTTTTAGTGTTATATGGGGCAGGACCTGTAAAGAATCATTAACTGCAAACTTGCCTGTTCAGGTGGAACCAGTTTGGGACAGTGGGGGAGCTGAGGCTTAGTTTTTTGTCTGTATGAGTCCAGAGCTTCACTAGAAAGATCACTGCCTTTTTGAAGTCAAGAATTTGGAAAGGGATCAACAGGTAAAGTGTGAGCATGAGACAGGAAAAGAAGATGAGTTTTTTACATCACCTTGATGTTGAACTTGCTTTCTGTCAGGAGGAGGAGGAAAAGGAAATGTCTTCTCGTGAGAGTCTTCTGATTTGTAGAGGTTGTGTTAGGGAGGCCCTATAACCTTGTGGGGCATTCAAGCTGTTTGTTAAGTGTAGGGAAGCACGGGCAGAGTAATGTTTAAATATGTCTTGTCTGTGTCCCTTGAAGAGTCCCTGCTCCCACACTCATTTTTATGTCATATGTGAGAGATGGGTTACAGGCAGGTCCAGGATCAACAGCTCTTTGTTATTGCTTCGTGGATGGGAGAGTAGCTGGGAAGGCTCATTCTGTGCATTGAACTTGTGATTAAATTAAACATGGATGTGGAGTAATGTCCCTTTCAGGATGTGCACACAGCATAGAGCTGTGTGTTTCTACAGAGCATTTGCAAAAGGAACGTGCAGCTCCCAAAATGATTTAGTGTCTGAATTAGAAATTTAAGCAATTTAACTCCTCTCCTCAGTTGCTGCTTTCTCAGGCACATATATATAAGCTGCAGAAGTTTTATGTTTTATGCTTGTAACAGGAATTCTGCTCTGTAAATAGTATTTTCAGCTTTGCAGATAAGGAAACACTTTCTGGCTTTAATAAATTAATTTTCTGTTGATAACATACTACCTTTGGAGACCAACTTTTCAGGTTGACATTTCTATTATATTAATTACAAAGGAGAGGAGAAGCTGTGCTTGTTTTGTCATTGGGAAATGCCATTTGCAAAGTTATTGGAAAGCTGACCTTGTCAGAAGTGTTATTGCATTATCCCTCAGTGAGGGCCACCACAACTGAATGACAAGAAAAAAATGCAGAAAGAAAAAAGCAATTTCAGGAGATATAATGAAATCAAAACAAAATGCCTTTTATTTCTCTCCAACGTGAAGATGTTTATTAATATAGCCTATGTAAGAGTTTGATGCTGGGGGAAAAAAGTGCTTGTGAACCATTCAGGGTTGTTTTTTAAAAATTAAAATCACCATACAAGAGAATTCTTGACCTTTTGCATGAAGTGAACATGAACAAGAGGCAGTGCTTACTCCAGTGACATCTCTCCCGCTCCCTGTTTCTCCTTGTTTTCACTACAAATCCCTATCCATTATCCTTTTTCCCTCTTGTTCATTCTGCACATGAAGCTAAAGGGGCTGAGCCTGCGTGGACCAAAGCCTCACCTGAGGGCTGGGCTGGGGATGACTTTGTCACCTCAGTGCTTGGAGAGCTCACCCTGGAAAAATTTTCTTTCCCATCTCTGGTTCACTCTGCCAGTCCTTTAAGTAAATTTCAGCTCTTCTGTTCGCTTCTAGCCAAATGCCAAGCAAATCATATGTTTGTTTTCTCCTTTCCCTCCCACTTTAAACCCACAGAGCTGTTAGTTTTCATTCTTTGTTCTCCCTGAACACTGGGGAACAGCAGCAGCTGCACTTTCCTGCTCTGCCTCAGTGTCCCATCCAGGCACAGCTCTGCTGAAAGCCTGGGTGATTGCCTTCTGCAAGGAGCTGCCTGCTTTCATGTGCCTCTGAACAATCCTGTGCAGGAAATTACCACTCAGCTTAGTGACCATTTCATCTTTGAGCACATGGGGTACAGCAGGACGTGCTGAGCTCATTCTGCTCATCCCTCTGCCTTCTCCCTGTGCTGGAACTGTCACAGAGGTGCAGGTCATGGGCAGCTCAGTGAGTGGTTCATAATGGAGCATGGTCATCACACTTTAGAAGCTTTAAATGATATCTTTCTCTACAAAGAAGTTATTAAAAGAGCCCCAGAAAGCTTTTTACCCCACCCCCTCCTTTTATGTGAGCACAACGTGTTTCTTATGTAATATTTATGCACATGAATTCATCATGTGTGGTGTTAACCCGAGGCTATGTTTGTAGCCCTTGCATTCCAATGTTGGCTTTTTACTTGCATAAAAGAGAAGAAAAAAAGCCCTGCTGAATTCCTTGAAAACATCGTAAATGGAATGCTGAGGAGCTGTAAATAATAGCCAGGTTTGCAGTTTAACTCTCCAGGGGCGTGTGCAAGCTGAAGGGTGTGAAACACATGTTCTGGATCTGATGTTTTCCTTCAGATAACACAAGGAAACCAGAAATACAGAGGTAATGGAATGTGCACACCTTCCCTGCCTCACTTTCCTCTCTGCCTGCACGTGGATTAGTGAGTTCTGAGGTTCTGAAGCATCTTCTGCTGCAGCTGTTGGTGCATTTTCTGCATTGAGCTGTGTCCTCTGTTGGGGTTGACTCCCTAACATCAGGAATTTTTTGATCCCTCCAAGCAGCCAGCTCAAACTGACTCATCTAAATCTGTCTCCTACCAAAATGCTGTGACTTTGCGAGGTCTCATTAAACTTCACCTAGCTAGGCTGAGTTTGGTGTGTTCTTTTGTCAGTATCTATGTTCTCACTGCTTCTCCCTCTGCAGAGGTATTTTCTTCTGCTTGGTTTTCCTTTAAGAAGAGGGAGCATGGATGTAGAATTGTTGCCCCTCATCAGCCAGTGGTTACACAGGCTAATTTTAATGCCAAACTGCTCCACTGAAGGAACTGGATCTCTTAACTGCAGCCAGAATATCCAAGTAGGCAAATCCAGTTGAATTAGTAATAAGAACAGATAAAGAACTTCCTGCCGAGCCTGACTCGGTGGGCAGAGGGTCATACTTTGGCTTTATGGAGAATTCTCAGTGTTTTGGATGCTCTTCAGCTGACAGAACCTGCAAGCTGTTCCTCCTCAGCTGCCGCTCTGCGCTCGGATCGTGGCTCTGCCTCCACGCGGATGAATGGGTGCCTAACGATCTGCATCAAAAGTTTTGATTTGTAATTAACTTTCAATATGCTAAAAGGGTGGCTAATAAAATTAAATGCAAATTACAGAGTTCACATTCCTCATGCAAATACAACTTAAGAAAAATGGTATCTTCTCATTTTGCTGCATTGTTCAGATGTAACAAGCGCGATTGCTGCTCTCCCCAGGGACAGCTTTGGGACTTACAAGGTTTATTCATCCAGACCAATGAGTTCTTTTTCCTGGCAATTTTTTCCCCCAAGAAGTAGTGATAAGAAGCTCTGGGGGAGCGGGGGGGTGGGGGGGAACCTTCTTGATACACTGCCTGTCCTTCTCCTTTTTGTCCTGGGACTTGGTCTGGAGTTAAATGTGTTATAAATATCCGAGTATCAATGCTTGGTAGACTTATGAGAGCTGTTAGCAGCTAATGAAGGTTAAATGCTGTCTATTTTGGGAGCGTGAATGACACTGCCACTCACATTTTAGCAGTACTCAGTGTCTAGAGCTGTTTTTTTCCTTCTGTAATTCCTGTGAGGCGGAGAAATGCTGTTACCTCAGTTATAAAAGAGGATGGGGAACAGAGATGCTTGGGTGAAGTAACCTGGGCCCAAACATGAGTGCTGTGGAAGAGCTGTAGAATCTTTGTTGTATTTCCTTCTGAGAATGTTTGGTTTTTTAGGAAGTCCCCCAGCGCAGACTGCAGTTTTCTGTGCCTTACCTATGTGACAATGACCTTCCTTCAGGTGGCAAATCCTTTGCAGCAGCACACGTGTGTACATTCCCTGACACTGCCTGCTCCACTGTGTTAGTATCAGCATTTCACTGTTCTTCTGCATCTTTTGAGTCTTGTCATATCCTGGAAGTATCTAGTATCGTTTTGGTGAACCTGTGTTAGTACAAGGATCTGATTTTTTCCTGGAGCTGTGTTGCTGAAGTGGTTTTGTTTGTGGAGATTATGGCTGAAGTCCCTTCCCTCCTCTCTGCAGGCTGTGTCTGGCTAGCGTGTCCCTAGGGATGTCATAGCTTCCAAGGGTGTCAAAATCAAATCCCTAGGAGGTTGTGGTGTAAAAGCAGCTTGTGTGCTTGATTTTGTGTGAAATCTAATGTTTTTTCCTTCCCCTCTGCATTAACTTGCGTTCGTGTGTGATTTTGCTCAGTCTGTTTATCAGCCTTTGCTCGCCCGTCATTATTGATATTTTTAGGTGCTCCAGAATGCCTCACCCTTGTCTCTAGACTCTGCTGACATTAATATTTTATGTTGTCAGCTCACATCTTGCTGCTTGCCCCTGTTCCACTACGCTAATAATGATCCTGAAGGAAACTTCTGGCTCTAATCCCCAGTGCAGCCTCCTGCTAATTGCTTTCCGTGGCAGGGAGGGGTGGTGTGCTCCTCCATCAGCCAGCTCGTACCAGCAGGTATTTGACTCTCACATAATGATTAAAACCCAGGGATGCTCGGTCATTTAAACAGACTTTCAGACCCTGTGTTCACTGGTTCGCTCTCCTGTGAGTTCTCTCAAAGAATTGTTAACTGGTTCAGTTTAAATTACTTTAACAAAAGCGTGTGCTTATCTATCTCTATTTTATCTTGTTACACTCAACTCAAAGAGACGCTTTGAATTCGGAACCTTCTTAACTAATTTTCCTAATGTTCAGGTGAAACTTCCTTGCCAATGACTCTAATTTCCCAGAACAACCTTATCTGTGCTTTCAAAACAGGGGAGGATGTCTGCTGTCTGGTATCTCCAATAGGATAGCCACTTTTAATGATAAATCATTTTATTCCTTTTGTCTGTTAACACCTTTGTTATTTTTTGGTCTTGGGTGAATACCCAGCTTTGAGATTATTGTTATATCTTCTTAGTGCAGTTTAATTTCTTGAAGCATTTAGCTGCCTTTATCACAGTTCTCTGGTTAAAATAGAGCAGAGGAGCTGTGATGATTCTTTTTGGAGCCTGTATCTCTGCTGGGTCAGAGTGTGCAGCTACAGCCACTTGTGCCTCTCATAGATTCAAAGGATTGCCCTGTAAGTGGAGCTGCCCATCTCGGCTTTGTTTGGGTTTTTATGTTTTCATAGTGTAGAAATATGTCTGCCTTTGAAATACAAGTTAATATTATTGCTGTGGCTTTTATTTACTTGAAATTCTCCATTATGTTTTACATTTACATGACCTTTTCTTGCTTCATGTGCGCATCGCGACTCTCAGTGTTTTGATATTTGTATTTGTTTTCATCTTGATGGAACTGGTAATGTTAAAAAAAATTCTGCAGAGAACTATGGTAGGTTTATTTTCTTTCAAATTTTGTCAAAGATATGAGATACTCTTGCAAGTTCACGTATTCCAAGTAGCAATTTTGGAGCTGCTCGTTCTCTTCTCCCTGTACAAGTGTCTGAATATCCCATGAGATTCAACAGTGTTGCAATGAGTAAACAAATCACTGTATTCCCAGAGAAGTGTGACTGGATCACAGCTGCTGTCACTCCTGTCTGTCTGGGAGATGAATCAGCCTCTGAAATGTGCAGCTGTGGGCAGTATATGGAGCTGGGTGGTCCTGTTCTCTAGGATCACACGGAGATTTCAAATCTGTTATACCTCATTTGGGGTGTTACTTTGTGGATTTTTTTTTCCCCTTTCTTGCCCCTGTAAAGTTTATAATTAAATTTTATTTTATTTATTTTATTATTTTATGAACCAGCCTGATTGGTGGCTGCATATTTATTTAAAGGGAGGCAATCAGCTGCCAGATAAGCTGAGAGGCCATAGTTCAGGCATTATCTGTGCCAAGTAGTGTTGCCTGATGGCCAAAGAGCAATCTTCTAACTAGTTGTGGATGTGATTATGATGTTTTTATTGGAATTTATTCCAATTTTACCTTTTATTTGTTTTCACAGCTGTTAAGGAAACTTTCTATGATGTTTCTGTGGTCTGGAAAATTTAGATCAGATTAAAACGTAACTTCTCAGAGCTGCAGGAAGTAGGGCATAGTTTAAAGAGGATTAGTGATCAATGTGTATAAGGACTAGTCTGTATCAGGTAAATCTTAGGAGCATCTTCGTCTTAAGTAATTTATGTGTCAGTAGAGAGCTCCTTCTTTCTTCAGCTGGAATCTGTCATGTTAAAGGTCATTTTATTGCTCACAAATTCATGCTCACACACTCATAAAAAGATGCATTCTTCTGAGCATTATCAGTCACCAAGTTTTTGAGGTTGCCATGCTGGATAACTTTTGTATGTTTTAGCCCTGGAATCTGATGCGATGAATTGAGTGAGATGGCTGCTTATGATAGTGCAGCATTAATGATGTTGAGAGGCAGAGTTGGGATGACACTCAGTCTTTATTCTTAGCGTGGTTCAACTGGCAGGAAGATATGAAGTTATAGGAATGGGACTGTTGGGCTTGGGGGAAGCAGGTCTGTGGGTGGCTGTAGGCTGGTGCTGTGTGACAGACTTGCTTTGCTTAATGCCATGTCTGGGATCAATTTTTGTCCATCCCTTTGGAGAGTCCTGCAGGTCAGCTCTGAGCTATAAGTGGCCTCAAAGTGGTCACTGCATGGCACAGCTGGAAGGATTTCAGCTCACTCCTTTAGCGTCTGCTAGCCTTTTTCAAGATCTGAAGGGCTGGATTATTGCTCCGGAGCTGTTTCATCGAGTCTTCCAACAAAGAAACTTTTTTGCCCTTCAACCTTGGGGATTTTGTGTTTATTGTGGGCTGAGAGAAGGTGTGCCAGAGGGCAGGGCTGTGCAGCATGTGTGGTGTGAGGAACTGGAGGAGGCTGCTCCGTGTGTGTTCATGGATCTGGCTGTCAGACGGGTGGGAAGTGTGCTGAGCCTTGCTTATGGCATCTCTTTGTGTCCCATCCAGAGTCAGGCTAATGACAGCTCTGATAATGCCAGATGGCAGTCACCAGTCACCATTTAATAGCAGAAAAATGCCTAAATATTGTCTCCAAAACTGGTTTGTTCGTTCTTTCTCCTCGTTCCAGCCTGGCAGTGATCTGCAGGCAGCACTTAGGGACCTCCTAAGAAGATCTCGTGTAGAAAACTGTCAGAACAGATTGCTGTATGGGTTTTCAGAGGATTAAAGTTAATTAAAGAGCTATTCCTTGCTTTCATTTCCTCGTATCTGCCAGCTATTTACATGCTAATGTAGGGTCTTCCAGGGAGAATAGGACAGGTATCAGCATTGGGCATGTTATCACACATGGAGACAGTAGAAAATAATGAGAAGAGCAAAAAAAAAAATATATATATAAAATATGTATGTACGTGTGTGTAGCTTGACAACTGAAAGCCAGCAGCACAGCTTTTTGCATATTGTCAGTAATGTGTGATCTTACTGAATATAATTCACTCCATTACATCTCACACTGCATAATTTAATACTTCATTCACTATAGTATCTTTACATAAGGAGTTTTATAAACAGGCAGATTTAACTTTTTTTTTTTTTGGTCTATCTTGTTCTAAAGAGGAAAGTTCTTTCCTGCAGAAGTAGTGAGGAGTTTTACTAGGAGTACAAACCTGGGAGCAGAGACTTTGATGGGGACTGGCATCTATTGCTACCTCCTCTTGGAAAGATTAAGCAGAGGAGATGCTCAGCATGGAAGCAAACTGAGAGTGGATGTAATAGTTTTCTGCTCCAGTTGAGTTATTTGCCCATTCCATTTTCACGTTATTTCAGGGGATTATTTTCTCCTGTAATTTTTCAATATCTTTCATTTTAACACTTTATTAAAACTGCGGCATAACAGATGAAATAAAATTGATCTCAGGTTACACTTCAAGAGGGAGTTTAATGCTTTAGGAAAATGAGAAACATCACTGTCTGCATTTTTAAACAAAACTATCAAAACCATCTGTATTGTTGAGTGTAGGTAAAGAATTTTGTAAGCTGCTGGGGATAGTTTGAGGGTGCTGAAGGTAATTAATCTTCTAAGGACCAAGGGCAGTCAAAGACAGATTTGTTTTCTGTAGTTTTTGGTTCCCCAGTGTGCAGGTGACATACAAAGTGAGTGGCTTAGCAAACCCAGAGTGCCCTTACCAGGGGCTGCAGTTGAGGCTGGAGTCCCTGTGTTCCTTGTGACCTTTGTGAAACAGCTCTTTGGCATTAGCCTTTCTCTTCATTTTAGCCTTTCATGGTTTTCCTAGTGGAAAACATGATGGTCTTACTCTCAGATGTCAGGTGGCTGTTCTTTGGCCTTGAAAATCAATATGACATTTTGTGAAAGAGTTAAAAGATGAGGGGAAAGGGGGGAAAAACCTTTTTTGGAGACTCGTTTGGGGGCAGGCAGAGGGAGAAGGTCACCCACACTGAAAAGTCACAACTGATCCCCTGCTTGCTCCCGCCTTTGTAGCACAGCTTCCTCAAAAGATGCTCTGAAAGGGATATTAGGCCAGAGATACTCTGGGATTTGGATGTTTGAGGTTTTTCTCTTGTACTTGATATCCCAAATCCTCTCTTTAGCCAGGCTGGTGGGTGACCAAGATGAAATGCTGCTGTGTGCTAAGCCTCAGGCTGAATTTCTCCCTGTTGTGGTTCTGTGAATGTCAGCTGAGCTACACCAGGGAAAAGCTGTCCCTGGTGTTTGGGTAGGTGCTGCTAAAGGCTTGTTACCCAGGCCTGTGCAGGTCAGAATAATTCAGAGAATAACTGAATGTTATTGCTCCTGATTCTCCATACCAGAGGAAACCAGCGTTGTTTCAGTATCTCTGATGACTAAATCCTGTTGCTGTGTGGTTGGGAGAATGTGAGATAGGTGCTCAGAAAAGACAGTGAGCACCCAGATTTTATTGAAGATGGGGCACACATGGAGCAGATGCCTTGTCCCTTCCTGGGCTGCCTGTCCCTAGCAGGGCCAACATAACATTGTTTGCAGGAGCTCTGAAAAATGGAATTGACAACCAATCCTTAAAACATAAAAGTATTTTAATTTGTAATGCTCCTCTCTGTTATGCAAATGGTAAGACTCCTGATTTTCATGTGTTCAATATTGGTTTTGGGTGAATATGAAAACATTTAGAAAAAGAGAGAACTACTCTCAAGCTTTGCCTATCTGTGATATGTGTGTGCACTTTTTTTGCCATTCATCTATGTTGTACTTTGTGTGAGGGAGGTTTCTATTTTGTGTATCAAGTGGAATCTTCAATTTTATCTTGCCACATGCTCAAAGGAAAGTTTTATTTCTGTTACATTGTTTTAGAAAGAGATCCACAGTTCTTTTACTGTCTAACAAATGGTCTCTTTATTCAGTCAGAACAGTTGGTCTGTTTTGAGACTATAGTGGAGCCACATCATGCAGGAGCACTTCAGCCACAAAGGGCATTTGTTTAATAGGTTCCACGTGCTGAGAATATGGATCTTTTCAGTGGTGACAATTAAGGCTGAACATTTTTTCCACATTTTGCTAGAAAAGAATTGAGGGGAAAAAGGTCTCTTTCAGTTTTTCAGGCATTACATGTGGATTTTGCTACTTTATGCCATACCCCTTTTCTGGGACCTGTAAATAAATGGTTTTCTAAGATATTTAGCACAATGCAACAGTTCCTTGCTGCTGGTAAGAGAACCTGAATCTTTTTTGGGAACTAAAATTCCAGTGCCCATGTGTGTCTGATTTGTGGGTCACAGGCCCTTCATTCTGCATCCTCGCCTTCAGACTTTGTGATTCTTGGTGATGGATGTGGATATTGGGAGCAGAAGGTAATTTTAAAGATACAGATGAAAAGAGTTTCAAATAATGAGGTAAGAATTTTATGTCAGTACCGTGGCTTTTGTTTTAATCAAAATTTTATGTTATTTTGACTTCTGGAGCTTAAATAGAGCACGGCAAGGATCCTAAAATCAAAATTAGATTTTTGGGTTTAATTTTTGGGTGTCATCCCTCAAGATACAAAGTAAAGTAGCTACTTGGGACTGCAAACAACATGAATATTTTAGAAGCACCATCTTTTCTATATGCTGTCATCTGTTGATGACCTATGCATAGGAAAGGATTCATTTCCCAAAGTCAAAGGTTTCATTTCCCAGTGAGATGTCCCAAGAAAGCTGTGAAATACAAGGTAAATCCTGATGCTTGAGAGACCTCTCCAGCATTATTTTTCTTCCCTCTTGGAAACTTCTATGGACTGGTTGAATGCAGTTGCTGACAAGAGTAATATGGTGGGGGAAGGAAGTGATGCACAATACTTACAGTCTTATATACATACACAGAAATAAATTATAAATAAAAAATAGCAAATGAAAGAACTAAAGAGGTCTGGTTTGTTAACACTGTGTTTTTTGAGCTTTAGCTTTTTGAATGGTTCTGATGATGGAAAAGAGAGGTCATGAGTTGTGTCCTTGAATCTGTGAACATTGCAGAGGAAGCTCAGATGCTCACAGCACCATTTCCATTAATGCATTTTCCTATCTTTGGTGCAAATGACCCCCAGATATGTGATAGCTCTTAATGTGTTTTGAAACTCTTTCCCATAATTAACTTCTGATGGACTGAAACAAGGGTGTGGAGGTTAGAGATTTGAAGAGAGAATGCTCAACAGGTTTTGAAAATGATGTGTAGAAGTCCTTCTGCCATTCACATGATTAAGCTTAATTACTTTGAATTGATTATAGGGTCTTGAGCAAGGATTTGTAACAAGCTGTTTGTTGTCCCTCGGCAACAGCACCTTTTTAAAGCCCTCTTCAGTCAGATCCCAGCCAAGCACAGTGTTCCTTTTTCCTGCTGATTTGCCAGCCTTGCTTGTGCTAAGCAGCCTCTGCAAGGTTTCCATCAGAGCAGCTCCCATCCTACCACCAGAGGAAGCCTGATGACACTCGAGCCTCTTGCTCAGTCCATGTGCTGCTGTCAGCTCAACCTTTCCGACCCTGTGAAGTTGAAACAAACTCTCCTGCTCTTCCCACCCTCTCCATCACCCACATCGTGGAATCAGAGGATGGTTTGGGTTGGAGGAAGCCTTAAAGCTCATCTCTTTCCCACCCCCTTCCATGGGCAGGAACAGCTTCCACTGCTCCAGGCTGCTCAATGCCCCATCCAGCCTGGCCTTGAGTGCTTCCAGGGATGTCACTGGGGGAATCTTTGTCACTGATGAGCAGCACAGAGCCATGGTGATGGTGGTGTTCCTCTGTAGCATGTGAGAGGCACAGGTTTGGGCTGTTAATTAATAATTCCAGTCCTGCACAGTGACTAGTCTGATGACAAGTCTCTTAAAAAAAACCCTCTTGGTAGCCTTTGAAGCAAGCATGCAGAAATATCCTATTTTCAGCTGTACATATTTTTTTTCCCAGAATTACTTCACCATGGCACTGCTCTAAATATGTCTTGTGAGATAAGCTTTAAATCCTACTTGGGCAAAGTTTATTAAAAATTAACATTTGCATGGGGAGTTATAAGAAAGAATAGGACCTTCATTAGCTTAAAATCATCCGAAGTACAAAATAATATTGAATTGCTCTCCACTGCTCCAGACCTGCAAGACTCTTACTGCCTACCAGATCTTGAAGCCCAGAAATAATCAGTATCAATAATATCCAGAAAGCCACACTGGAAACTGCACCTCTATTCCCAGAGGTCCAAGAAAATGAGCTGCTACCACAGGCTAAGCAGCCTGAACTCATTGGAATGGAATGTTAGCTGCCATTCCTCTCAGTGGGGAAAACCACTGTGTTCCTTAGGCATCCACTCCAGGTGTACTGCTCTGGCAGCTCACAGTGTTTGGGAATGAAAAGTCAATGCAGGGGATGTAGTTTCAAACAGTTTTGTGTTACGGAAGCTCACACTTGACCCAACCCAACCCCTGGGCCAGGGAATGCTGGTTTATCCTGACTGAGGATCGATCCCAGTGACAGTTCTGGTCTCCAGCCTTTGCAGGAGTTCGAGGGAAATAACAGTAAAGTTACTGAAAAACAAGTGGGATGGATGAGAAAGAGTCTCTACAATGGATATATGTAGAACATCAGTTTTCATTTTCATTTTGTTTTCTAGGACAGATGAGGAACACATTCCTTCCCGTATCCCTTTCCTCTTGGGGCTGCATGTTGCTTGCCTCTCTACCTTGCAGCATTTAATCTGTTGTGATTGCCTTAAATGTCTGTGTCTCCACAATATTCACCTTCCCTTGGGCTGCAAGTCACCAGCATGTGTGTCTTTGTGGTAATTTGTCCCAGTTCAGAGGCTCAGCATCATTAGTGAGACGCTGCCGCCACGGTAATTACTGTGGGATTTGGGCGCAGTGGTTTTCTTGTGCATTGCTCTGTACCTTCTCTTTAATCTACACAGGCCATCTGCTTCGTTTCTTAACTAAAAGTTGTTTTGTTTCTGCTTTGGAAGAGTGATTCTGTTGCTCCTAATCTTCTCTGTGTACGAAAACCATTGCAGCCAGGATAAATTACATCAGTTTGATAGATCGTGCTTGTTTTTGAAAGATTTCTTACAGGTCGTGCCCTGTAGTTTTGCTGTGCACAGATTTTTGCTTTCCTCTGTGGCTGCAGGGACAGTCAGGGCAGAACTTTGGTGGGACCACTCTGTTATCTAGGGAACTCCTCTAGGTCTGACCACAGTCCTTCTCTTGGCTCTGTAGCAAAGATTTCCCAATACAAATATACAGTAACAAAAATGTTACTGGGTGGTTATCCCATGACAACCCTGTGAGTAATAACCTTTTAAACCCTCATTCAAATAAGAATTGTGTGTCAGGTGACAAAGTGACAGAGCACTTTGGCTTCTGTCTAAAACATCTCTTGTTTTGCCACTGCTTACCTGATCAAAAATAGTGAATTGTTGGGAGTTATCAGGTCAAAGACCTGAGTTATTCCAAATCTGTCTTCTCCTTTTTGCCTTTCTCTTTCCAGGACTTCTCCAGGATTAAATGGATCAGCTTTTTGTTAAGAGCTGATTTCCTAAGCTCAGGCATCATAGTAGATGGTTTAAGTGGATGGAACACTGATAGTGCTGTTAGGGAAAGCTTGCTTTTATTTCCCAGAAAAACTTGCTCATTAGATGATGATTTTGAGAGGTACTCTCTGGCGTGGTCAAACTGGAAAATTTTTGATGCTTTAGAGGCATTAAAATAAGATTGTAAAATAAGAGCAGTGGGGATCTAACAGCATATGTCACTTTTTTTGTCTTTTGGAAGAATTTATAGCCTAGTTTTACCCCTAAAGTGGGTTTTGTTTGTTGCCTTTTAAAGATGTTCCTGTTGTCGATAAATAAGGTGAGGGCTACAGTGATCCATGCCTCAAAAAATATAAAATGAGAAAAATAACTTCCTTAGGTCTATTGACAATTTATTTTTCTGGTAATGGGAACATTATTTCTGCATGAGCCTCTCTCTCCTTGCCACTAGAAGCTGGTGTATGCAGTTCTGAGACAATGAAATAGCAGCATCGAATCAGGCAGTTTGCATCTTGGTTTTGTGAAAAGAATAAAAAAAAATAACATTATTTCTCCTAAGACGTTTTGGAGTAGAGCAATCATTTAGAAAATGAAAAGACTCTTTGTCTAGGAGGCTCTTCTGTTTCACTCTTTAATCTAAGCAGCTGTCTTCCTCCTTCCCCATGGGAAGTTGTGGTGGGTAAATAACATGGAAATTCATTTGATGATGGAGACATTAGGGGTTGGCATGGACAATTAATTTGTTATTAGACAGAATTAATTTTATTTGATCCTTACATGGTTCTGTTGCTGCATATAAATTCAGCTCAGTGAGTTAGCCTGTGAATGCAGCCCTGGTTTTGCTGAAGGATGGAGCTTTTTTTTGTGGCTGTGACATCAGAGTGCCTTCTCTCCTCACCTGTGTGTGAAATGGAGATACAGGGAAGCTTTTGGCTTTGTGCTGCTGGAAGTCATTGCTGGGCTTGTGACTTGTGCTTCTCCCCTTCCCAAGCTAAATGCTCTGGTCTTCTTTGCTCAGAACTAGTTTGAAAATGTTTCTGAAGCTCCATCAGCAGAAAGCTGACTTGAGAAGAAAATGAGAAGCTTTTCTTCTGAGTTCCTTTGAAAGACAGGATGAAGTATCAGTGGCTATGGGTAGAACTGTTAATTTTCATCTCCAGTGGGATGGAGATGATTTCATGATCTCCTCATAGTGGGACAAAGCTGCACCTGTAGATTTCCCCTTTTACTCCTAGAATTCAAAGCCACATTTTGGTTGATTCTGGTAGATATTGATAATTTCTTCTCCAAAACCAGACAGGAATTAGATCTCCTGACATCTTTCATGACTTTTGAATGTCAAGAACTTGGAGCACGTGCAACAGGAAGGCTTTGGGAATGTTTTACTTGCTATCTCTGCTTCTCTTTACTGTTTCCTTCTGATTTTGCCCTTCTCTGTGTGACTTTAGGAGAGGCAGCACCTCAGAAGTGGCTGCACAGTGCCAGTGATCCTTTCCTGTGCAGAGCTCTGGTGCACATTTTATTGTTTTGTTTTGATAAGAATGACCTAATCACTGAGAAGATCCTCAGAGAGACTTCACAGGTTGGTGTTTTAGCCCAGTTCTAAACTGGTGAGTGACCACAACCACTTCATCTTGGGGGCACCAGTTTCTCCTTCTAGAAGATGGAGGGGGTGATGCTGAACTCCCCTAAGAGGCTGTTTTAAGATTAACTGCTAAAAAGTGCAGCATAAAAACCTAAAGGTAGCCCTGCGCTTCTGCACCAGGCATGGAAGAGTTTCATGAACAAGTTACTTATAACAGTGTCCTTGTAAGACATCTGCATTTGCATATATTATACTGCATTTTTCCTCCTGCTTCTCTCCTGCCTTAATTGTCTGTGCTCCAGTTTTCCCCAGACTGGAGAGTCTCTTGCTTGTGCTAGATTGGTGAACTAAAGATAAAAGTTTTTGAAAATGAGACCAAGGACAAAAGCAGGGAGGATGTTCAACTCAGAACTGTAAAAGAATATGTGAGTGTGTTAAAAAGGGTACCAAATTCAATTATTTTTGTTAACCGGTGAGATCAGAAGAGGAATCAATTATATCATGCAGGTATCTCTCTTTGTGAGCTGCATGGTGATAATTTCAATTGCATTTGCTTTTTAAAGTTGACGTGCCAGGAGACAGCATTGTTTCAGTAGGAATGAGCAAGGAAGAAACTAATGTCATCTGTAAATGGCAGGGAAATACGAAACTCTCACGTCTTGGCAGTAATCTCTTCTGTTTAAAAAGCAAATAAGTGAAAAAGCAGGAGAAACTAAGGGATAAAATCACACCTCTTGAAGAAATACAGGGCCAGGCTTGGCGTGCGTTGTTGGAGATGATTTAGCAGTAATTAAATTGGTTCCAACATAGCGGGTTAGACTGAAGATGAGAAGAGGGAGGAAAAAAAAAATTCCTTACTATCCATTAGCATGCCAGACTGTTAGCAAGCTTGGTGGGAGAGTGGTGTGTAAGTAAGCATTAGTGATGAGTAACTGTCCTCCCCTCTCAGTCCACACTGAGCAAGCGCTTCATGCTGGCGTTAACCACCCCCAGCACAGACAGGCTGTCATTTCTGGGTCTGTTTAAAATGGTCTGCTATCAGACACAGCAGAGACCACAGAAATTTCCTTAATGTTCAATGCAGATTTCAGCCCAGCTCCTGCATGTTTCCCATCTCTTTTGTGAGGGTCTCGCTGTTTGTACGATGCCCTCCAGGGCATCCCTGGCTCCTGCCAGGCTCCAGCAGCCCCTGACAGAGATCACCCATGTGCTCGAGCCTGTGCAAGCATTCCCTGAAACCTTTCCTCGCAGCCAGCTTGCCGTGGGATGCTGTGCCTCTGGGGCTGCTCTGGTGTGCAGAACAACACGCTGCTTATAAATAACACTGGCTTATTTATAACGCGCTCCTATGGCGTTGCAAATAACAGCCATATCCATCACACACTGTTCATTGAAACATAAGGATTTAAAACCACTTCAGAGACCCCCTGTTTCTTCATGTGGCGAGTGAAAAAGCAATTGCTGTTTGGAGCATGGGAGGAGTTGCCTTTGTGTGTCTCTTTGCTGTTGGTATCAGTGGGGTAAATTGTCTAATAACTTCAATTCTAAGCTTTTGAAGTATTTTTATTGTAAAAAGTATTCTTTAAGAATGAAATATGTACGTTTGAAGTGCATGAATGTTGAATTTAGAGAAGAATGATTGTGTTCAACTCAATTCAGTGGGTGATATTAGAGAGGCAATTACACATGATTTGTGAAATAAAGAGAGCAACCTCGGCAGAGTGTGGTACCTGCAGGGTTTAACAGCACCCTCTGATCTGAGCTAATAAGAGCAGTGTCTAATATTAGAGTTTGCCTTGTCAGAAAACCCATTAGTGTGGCAGTGTGAGGACGGGGCGTGCGAGGCAGAGCGAGCAGCTGTTTGCCTTTTGGTGCCACGGGAGGAGGCAGGGAGAAGCTCTCTCTAAAAACTTCATTTGTCATGCTGCTGGTTTTCTGTTTATAGTATTAAACTGTTGATTAAGAAAAAGATGATTGAATAGGTACCTTCTTTTAGAAGCACGCAGACTTCAGCTGGAGATTAATTCCTTCATTTGCTTGTGTTCCTCAGAAGTTTTTTTAAAATTTTGCGTAAAGTTGGGGTTTTTTTTTCTTTCGAGATGAAAACTTCAGAGCTCTCTAGTTTTCAACCTATTTATTCCTTTCATGTCATCCTCCTTCATACACATTGAACTGACAGTATTTTTTCCTTCCCTTCTCACACATCCAAAACCTAAATACAATTACTGTTTCCATTCTGTGCCCTCTGGAGGAACAGGTCTTCGTACAAGCCATGTCATGGGCTTGGTGAGGAAGGGTTTGCAATTAGTACCACGTTTGTTTTTAAATTCAAAGCTTTTAGGGATTGCTGTTAAAATTAGGTGTGTGGGGTAACCTGTTGGATCTGCAAATACAGAATATTAATCAAAGAACACAGACATTTCTTCTCTGCTTTGATTTTCAGTGTGGCTCTGTGAGCGTTCTGCATTTTGCTTGGTGGCTGGCCCTGAGTTTTCAATTACAAAGTGATTTCTTGTCCTTATTCCCCATCTCATTATTCCTGGCTCTCCTTCCAGTCAGCTCTGGATAACTGAGAGAGATGCTAGCATGGTTCCTCTCAATAGTTGGAGAGAAGTGGATATTTATTAACCATCTACAGAACTGGTAAAAAGTAAGAGGAAAAAGTGAAGAATTACACTAGAGAATACTGCAGAGAAACATATCTTCAAATATGTACCAGACTGCTCTGGAGGAAGAGGTGATAAATTTTTGCCAAGAATCGTGCTTATAGGCACAGAGATCATTTCTAGCAGGTATTTTGTGTTCTGTTCGTGCTTCCAAGGCGCTGCCCCGGCAACTCTGAGCACAGACAGGATGGATGGACTGTGCTTTGCACTCTCCTCCTTCCATGACCTTGGTGTCCTGCTCCTTGGGCTGAGGGGGAATCCAATTGACAGAGCCTGGCCTTGTCAAGCAGCCTGAGGTGGATGGGATCAATGTTTCCCTGAATGGAACTCAGTGGAGGTGCTCAGTGAGACACAAACCTTGGTGAGGCTTCAGGCGTTGAGACCATCAGAAGGTAAATCTGTACTTCTCAGGGACATCATGCTTGTACCTTCTTCACCGTGCCACAGAAATGCCACTAGAGGATCTTACGTGGTGATCACACTGTTTTAGCAGCCTGTTCAGAAACTGAAGACTTCTAAAGATACAGCTACAGTATTTTCTCTGCATACACTCCTTTCATTATGTATATCTGGAGCCGATCTGATTTGCTCGTGTTCAACTGATAGCTTTTCCCCTAATTTTCTTCTTGACTTAAGTGAGTATTAATCATAAACTGTTTCATTAGTAACTAATTTGATTCGGAGAAAAAGTTGAAAAGATTTGACATCTGCTGTAAAATTTGTACTACTTCTCCCATGGACTTGAGGCAGGTATTTTGCACAGGGGCTCTTCTGCATAACCCTGCTTGTTGATTTTGTTTGTGTGTGCATTTAGCATCCTTGATGTACACAGAGAGACAGGCAGGAACTTATCACTTGCTGCTTTTTGGGTGTTTCTTTACCCTCAACAAGCTGAAGAGAATTTGTAACCATGGCCAGCATCTCTGGGACTGCACTGACAGAAACAATGCAGTTGTTCTTCAGTCTTTGAACGTGGTGAAGCTCACAAATGTTGTTATTGGAGGTGAAATAATAAGGACAAGTCTAAAAAGTATTAGTTGCTAGTGAAATAGAAGCAGCTTTCTGGAATAAGTTGAGGGAGAGGGATTGTCAAGTGGTCAGAAATTCCAGCTGTGTGATTTGTTCCTGTTATCTTTTGTCTTCCCTTCATCGCCAAACTAACACTTTTCTTGTGCTCGTGGATTCAAGTGATTTTATGTCGATTGTGAGGGTTTTTTTAAACAGCCTAAGGTGGATGCTAAGGATGCTGTTAAATAATTGAAAATTTCTCCTGAGAGAAGGAAACAAGGCCATTAGCAGGATCACAGCCTTGGTCTTCTGGAGAGAGGAGTCCGATCTGTTCGTGAACCTGCCTGGAAGAATTCCATGGAATATGCTCCTGGAGAGAAAGGGAAACCAGGAGAGCTGGTGAGGTTGGGGGGTGGGGGACAATATCTTGAGCAGCTTTCAGACATCACCTGGTTGTGCAAGTCTGAGTCTGCCTAGTGCTGATAATAGACTCCATTGAAAATGGCATCACCTCCTACAGCACTGGCTTGTAAGATAAAGGTGTATTTGAGAAAGATTGTGTACTAAGTCAGGAGTGTGCCAGGTTTATTGAAAGGCACTTTATTAAATAATATAATGGTATTTTTCAAATGGAAGCAGAAGAACCAAATATAGCAACAGTTATGTGACTTTAAACTTTTAACTTACTTTAGAATAAGAAAAATTGTTCTGATAGTATTTCCTGGCACATCACAATGGACTTTTTTCCAGAGATGGGACAAATTTAGCAATGAGTGTTGTGTGCTTAAATATTGCTGTGCAAAAGGGTCTGTTCTCACCTTTTTGTTTTCTTGAGGACTTGATTGCAAACTCAAAATTCTGTAATTCTGCCTGTGGTGGGTTGGGTGTCCTTTGGATTGTCTTTCTGGTAGATGGAACACAGCAAAGGTGAAAATTCAGCTAAAGTCTCTCGAAGTTATCCAGAAAGTTCTGCGTGGATGTGTTGCAGTGTGGAAGTAGGAAAATCATCATGAACTGTTTGCTATTGACCAGCTTTTTTTGTGGTGTTACATGGCAAGGAGGGAGTTTTTCCCTCTGTCCTTTGCTAGTTATTTCTGTGATTGTACCACATTCTGTACACTTTGAAGCTGTGCTCAGAAAAGCTGATGGTCTCTTTCATTCTCCAAAATGTGGCAGTTTGTTACTACGAAAACAAACCAAAGGATTTAATTTGCAACAAAGGAGATGTTTTGATAGTGTGTTTCTGTTCTTTATTGAAATGTGGTTTTGTTGAAAATGCAAATATTGTGGTCCAATATTAATTAACAGCTGATGAATGTTTCAGTCTCATACATTTAATCATAATTGTTTTTCAGATGTGTATAATGAATATCTTTCCTAAATAATGTTTTTCTTCCGGTAAACTGATTTTTCCACTTGTTTTCAACGAAGCACGACTTCAGTGCTTCAAATTTTGTCTAATGGTTTGAGCATAACATTCTTGATGTCAATGCAGTTCTGAGGAAAGATTCTGTTGACTTAATATTGCAGAGACAGTGGAGAGAGAGAGAAAAGAAAGCAATGTCATTTTGTCTGTGAATTAATTTTACAGTGTCTAGTGATGCTAAAGGGAAGGTGTTCACTGAGTGGCAGCTAGTGTTAAAATTAGCTCTACTAACTAGTGGGCTATTTTAAAGTAAAAATTTCAGTTCTGAAATGTTTAAATTGGAGGAAATTTGGACATGTGGGCTGTTATCACAAGAACTGGAGATTCTCAGGTGTAAAGATGCATCCTCTTGTGTTCTCTGCTGCTGTGGTTGAGGGAGGGTTATCAAGGAGTTCATTTGCTGTTTTTTTTGTCATCCCCTGGCTCAGCAGCTTTTGGGAGAACATTTTGTCCTCTTGCTCTGACCAGGAGTGGGTGAGGATGCCCCTGTTACTCAGAGAGGTGGGGAAGGCACCAGGACTTTGTAAAATCTTCACTTATTCCTCGTCAACCCAGTTCAGCCAAAGATGCTGCAGAATGAGAGCAGCAGTCAGACATGGGTGATGAGTGTGAAAGACTGGGAAAGCAGCTCTGCTGGAAAACTGATGATTGGACTTGTTTACCTTAAAAAGCAGTTGAAGAAGAGGTGACAATTTGAAAGCAGAGAATCTAATGAATGAATGGTTTAGAGAAGTTGTTTGGGAGTTGTTTTCCCTGTCTGTGCAAGGCAACAACAAAGATGTTCAATGGAGCTGAAAGGTGGCAAATTAAAACCTGATAAAAGAAAATGCATTTTCAAGCAATGGAAAAAAAGCAATGGGATTAATTTCCACCAGAAAACGGCAAGGTCAGGAGTTTCTCAGGATTCGGAAAGGCTGGATATTTATGTGATCAATAAAAGTATCCAGAGGAGTTGTTGATAAGAGCTTGTTTATCAAATGAATTTATTAGATGTCATTTTCCTGGAGTTGGGAAGCCCAAGGTGAAGTGATGACTGGAATTTTGGTGAAGTACCTGCCTGAAGTGGTCTTTGCAGCCGATTCTTAAACATCTTATTTTGTTGTTGACCATGTCAGGGTCTCAAGAGGAGCAGGATCCCAGGCACAGAGGGATGGGTTATAGGCTCCTCTGCCAGCCTGCCCTGAGGTTTATGTGGGACTCAAGAGCCAGCACATGGCAAACCTCTGTTCAAAGCTGCACTCCTGAGCACTGAGGTGAAACATTTTCCTTTTTAAATGCAGAAAACTCTTTCAGAAGTGGGGTCACAAGGTTAAAGATCTGCCCAGCTTCATGGTACTCACTTGCTGCCCGAGAGCAAACTCTGAAGATGACTCCTGATTAAGCTAATGAGGCACATTCTGTGGGTGTTGGCTGAGCTGTGCTCTGGGTGAGAGAATAAACTGTTCCTAAAAACAGCCAAGGAGGTGTTGCTTGGTGCAGTTTCCCTCTTTTTTAAGACTGAAGTGTTAAAATAGTCTTTCAGATTTCAAAGGGTACAAATTAAAACATGGAACCCTCATCGTATAGGTAATGGGAAACATTCATGAAGTAAAATTAGTATTTTGACCTCATGCAAGGAACACATGGAATTTTAGTTCAAAGTAAAGGCTTATCATTGCTTTGCCCTGGATGAATCACTGGGTGTGATTAAATAATCTGGCCCAGTCTTATTGTTGGGAGCATGGTTTGGGTGTGAGATTACCCTTTATAGTTATTATTGTTTCAAGAAGAATATACTTGGGTATTCTTTTGCTTTATAGGTGGTTTATGTAGTATGGAAGGTGCACGCTGGGCCAGATTTCAGTCTTAGTTCAGTCTTCTCTGCCTGGTGTCCTCTCTGAAGGAGGAACTGCAGGGCTGCAAGGGCCAAGAGCTGTGTCCCCTCTGCACTGAGAATCCTTTATAAAGATAATGCAGATCTTCTGTAGGTGACCTGGCAGGTAACTTGATGTATAATCTGTGAAACTCTAATTGGAATCACTGATCTTTTATACCCTGGAGGCAGTACAGGGAATGTTTTATGAATTAAGTAAAGTATGGGAAATTATTAATATTTTCTAATAAATCAGTCAGGTGATGTATATTCTGAAGCATCACCTACAATCCCTTTTTCTTTGCCATCTTCAAAAAGCCACAGCTGGCATATTTCTGGAGTTGTTGACACATCATGAGGGGATCAAGGAATTACTTTTGAGTTCAATGGAATGTGCTCTGTTCGATTGGATGAACTCATGTCTGATTTTTTTTTTTTTATTGGTCCCCTCAAAATGTGATGTGAAAGCTTTGCCCTCCTTCAGTCCTGTCCTAGCCTGAATACCCCAGGAGCAGAGCCCAGGTGATGGGGCCATTCCTCCTCCTTCATTCTTGCAGAGATAACTGCACAGACTTTGAGCACAGTTCAGTTTACTTTTCTCCCAAGTTAATGACATTTAAGCAGTTAAAACTGCAGGAAACTGGCTGTTCAGAGCTTTAGAGGCTAATATCTGGGTTACTTAGTAGACAGGAGGAAAAAGAAATCTGAGGGTAAGGAGTGAACATAGGGGTGAATTTTTATGCACTACAGACTCTGGCAGCATAAAAATCTCATGTACCATCATAAAAACTTCCTTTTTTTCTTATTTTTAATTTTTTTTTTCAAATAGGTGAATAACAGGTTAGTTTTGTATTGTCAGTAAGTAAGGATTAATCCATTTCCTTGTCAGCTGTATGCTTTCCCTCTGGCAGTGATGGTAATCTAGTGGCTAGGTTGAATAAGGTATGTTGGGGGTTTTTTGGGTGTTTTTTAAAAAGAAATGGCACGTTTTTCACGTGTGAACCGTGCCCATGGTGTCAGGCACTGGTGTCAGATGGTGAGTGAGCCTGTGCTGAGGCAGCTGAACAAGGCAGCTTCACACACGAGATTGCCACTGCCTGAGCAGTGTGGGACTGTGAGAAATGGTAGGAAAAAGAGGGTTTTTTTGGAATGAAGAGATGACAAACACGCTGGGACAGAAAAGCAGGCTCTCTCTGGAGACAGGCAGCGGTGAGCGTTACGGTAGAGGGGAGCCAAACGAAGAAAAAAAATCATACAATTATTTCACAGCAGCAGGAGGCTAAGAAACATAACTAAACATGTTAAACTCACTGTGAAGCAAGAGGACCCCAGGGGTATTTTAGTCAGATAATATTTAATTTGTTGCAGTGTCAGTTGTATGATTGCTTGTCAGCTGGCATATGGATGTGCTGTAAGCAAAATGGGGCTTTCAGAGACCATGCACAATTTTCCAGAAGATAGTAAGCAGGAGATTTATCAGAGACGGATTAAAAGAGTTACAGTGGATTTATTTGCTCTGGTCCATTGCCAGGATATAAGGCAAGCTGAGCTCTCTGCAGAGAAGTGTTGGAGGAGAGGGACAAGAGCTAAAAAGGGAGGACTATAAATCAGGGGGAAAACCTACGGAATGCAGGAGCATGTGAGATATACACAGGTATTTGTAGGAGTGCATTTAAAGCTGCCAGCTGAACGTTGGCCAAGAGAGCAATCGGATTGCAGAGTTTCTCCAGAATTTAAGAATGGACGGTTGAGAAGCTAGGAGTGTCTCTGAATGCTTTGCCCTGGCATGTAAAATGAGTATTTGATCATCTCTCTCATGCTTTCTGCCTGATTGTGTCCTCTTCCCACCACAGCTTCCCTGGCTGGCTGCTTTCTCCAGACTTCCAGCCTCAGGAGGAGAGTTGCTGTTGAACCTGAATGATAACCTGACTTCCTTACCAAGAACATGGCTCTGTTTATGAGAGTGTTAGAAAACAGATGAAAACCATCCCTTGCAGAGAAATTATGGGACAGACAGGGATTCCTGGTTTGCTCTGTGCCTGTGGTTATGTCCATCAGCCTTTCTGACCTCTCCCCACCTGTTCCTCTTAGGCATGGATGGAGGTACTTGGACTTCAAAAGAAGGAATATTTTATTTTTCTTGGAGAAGCCTTAGTTGTAGGGGCCAGCACATCTGAAATGCTTCTTCATAGGTTAAATCCATCTTTAGACTCCTGCAGTAGCTTTATATTGGCTTGAGGGGCAAAAACACAAGCAGAGGGTTGATAGATAGTCAAATTCAAGAATTAAGGATATTTTAAAATATGTTTCCTAATGGTCTTGTCAGTGCAAGGATAGTGAAATCTGCTGGATGTTTTTATTTTTATGAAGTTAACAGGCTTTTTTTTTTGTAAATGGTGTTTTAATTGAGGTCTTGAGTAGAAAGTCAATGGTGTGTGTATACATATGTGTCTGCAGTCAGTTCTGATTTGCAGAGTAATGTGAAAATAGGTCAGCCACGGAGAGAAGTGTTGGGAAATGGCTGCAGCTGAGAAGGAAGCTATTTGTAGGCTTGGAAGTAGAAAATGTTGGTTTAAAGATGATTTGTACAGAAGATGAGAGTGGTAAAAGGAAGGGGAACCGTTTGCCTTTTGATGATCATAGATGCTGCTGAAGGCAAGGAGGGGCTGAGAAGTTTCTGGTAATTTGACTTTTGCTGGTTTTCTTTGGCTGAGAACTCTTGGGGTGTTTGCTCTGGAAGAGCCCATTAGCTCCTGTGCTCATTAGCAGTGCTCCAAGAGGAAGCTGAGGGATGTGGCTCCCGTGAGAGCAAAGTCTCACCCACTGTGTCTTCAGCCCCAGCTCTCCCTGCAGGCCTGGTGCTTCCTGGGTTTGGCTGTCGCTTGGTTGTTGCTTTTCCCCCCTACACTTTCCATAAAGCAATGGGATTTGAACATAGCTTTATTTCCAAAGTAAGGCTTAACAGTTTATCAGTCCCTTATCAATCCCTCCAGCCCTCGGATTGGGGCAGAACCTGTTAATTGTCAGCATCCCCGTTCACATTCCCTGGTTAATGCTTTTTCTGTGGGGTGCAGGACATCTCCTGCATCCTGGTGAGCCTGAAGAGAGCTGCACGTGTTTCCCATGAGGAAGGAGCAGATTCCCTCCGTTCATGGTCCCTGGTGGCTCTGCTCCCACCCAACACTCAGGGCTCTGTGCTTTGTTTCCGTGAGTTTCCTCACCCTGATCCAAACTCATCCCTCCAAATTACAGAGATGTTGTTGAATTGTAATTCTCCTCTTTGATAAACACATCACTGGAGTTAAGATTTATCGCGTTTATTATTTGCCTTTATTCAGTAGACAATTTACCTGTCAAAGAAGGAAATTAGACTGTTTTGATATTATTCATATTAAGGCTCAGTTGATTGTTTCTTGTCCCTAATTCTTCTCTAGCTGCTTGCAATTTGATTGTTAATGTTTTTTTCAAGTATTTTATGAGGTACCAAAATATTGAAGTGATTTATAATTGCCAGAGTCTGTATCTTCTCCTCCATCCTTCTTTTAAAAGTTTGGGTCTGTTCCTTGTCCTATTTTCAGTTGCTGCCTTGCCATTTGCGAGTTCCTCAAAGATAGCTGCTCATGGAGCAGAGATTAATGTGATTAATTTTATTAAGTAACCTAAGAACATATTTTGTCAATAGGTCCTGACACAGTCTAATATATTTAAGTATTCTTCAGTTATTTCTAACCATATTTTGGCTTGTATTTCTATACCTCCCACTAATTTTACTGATGTTAAACATCTGGTCAAGCCCCACTTACCATCTCCCTTTTTCTATATATGAGTTTAAAGCAAGAAAGCCCAGACCTCTGTTACACAGTCATCTCTCTCTTTTATTTGTGTTTTTACGAGAAATAGTTAGCTAAATTATACCTGATTGCAAATAGCATCTGTTTGATGTTGAAGCTCCATATCTTTCTTCAGTCTTGAAATTTTCCCTTATTACAACTAATTTGGATTTAGGAGTCTGAAGAGGAGGGGGAAGAAATCTTGCCACTGATTTCTGATAATGAAGCAGCCTATTAACATACCCCAAAAATTATCATTAATTAAACAAAAAGCTGATGTGATACTTGGAATATTTCTGTACCATCAAAAAAAAGCACCAAGTGGGAAATATCATTCTGATTCCTCTGTACAGAGTCTGTCTCCTCTGCCAGGCTCTAACCCGTGCAGAAGTGAGAGAGCAAGCGAGCTGTGCTGTTGGGTTGTGGATTAATAGTCAGAGTTCACTCGTGTGGAAATAAAGCAGATTTTACTGTGCCTAGAATCTGTCATTAAAAAGCCATTATTGGAACTGACCGGCGCAATTCCTGCTCTCTCATTGCTAAAGACAAAACAATCTGTTCTTTAAAAAACAACAACCCTATATTTTCTTGCAGAGAACGGTGCAGGAGACCCACCAGAACAGAAGCAGGGTGAGGAGAGGCAGTTGAAAGATTTATTGATCAATAAACCAGACAATTACAGCTTGTTTATAAAAGGAAAAAAAATAAAAAGCCACCTCAAACCTCAGGCCTGCGAGCAACACTGAGGCTCTAATAATGATAACTCTGGCATCCAGCTTGAAACGATAAAAGTCAATAGGAAGATATAGGATTTCAATAAAATTATGACACTAGATAAACTTTACCCCAGGAACACATTTTCCCTGGGTGTGAGACTGACTTCAGTTAGATTTGTAACTTTAATTTCTTTCTTATTGATTTTTCTTTTCTTCAGCTAATTAGAAAGTCTGTGGTGAATGGTGTGTGTGTGTGTGTGTTTGAAGAGGGGAGCAGGAGAAGGGCCTGAACTTATAGCTATGTACATAAGGGCAGACACCTTTTTATGGGTTTTTTGGCTATGTTTTACTGTTCAGTTGCTTCCCATACCCAGGCTGGAGTGGCTCTGATGCTCCTCAGTGTGCAGGAGTCTGTGGGCTGCCCTTGTGATGTGCAGTGCCTTGGGGGGAGTGATGGTTGCAAGGATGATGATGATGATGATGATGGTGCTTGTGTGAACCCTTCTCACATCTTTCCCTAAAATTAACCCAAAAAGTCCTGGAGGAGCCCACTTATATTCTGGCTGTTTCTAAACCACTCAGGGGTGTGAATGCTGCAGAAAGGGACTTCCTTTGAGTGTCCCAAGGCTTGTCAGCCAGGTCAAATTTTGGTTTTACACAGAGGGAGTAGAGGAGCTGGTGGGAGGACTGGGGAGAAGCTTCATCTTAGGGGGTGGCATTTTGCAGAGGTGCCATCCTGTTCTTTCCCATAGCACATTTTCAAGGGATTAGCTCTAGTTTCTGGTTTAAATTATAAAATGTGTTTTCTTCTTAGTTCCTTATGCAATAGTAGGAGGAATATTTATTTGATGAATGGGCTGGTGCTGGCAGAAGGAAGAGAAACTGTTCAACCTTTGAAAAAATCACTATCCTTCCTCTTTTTCAAACTTACATCTCCTCAAACACAGCTGCAAGCTGCAGCACCAGGGTTTGCTGTAGGGCTTTAATTTCCTAGGTTTATAATGAACATCAAGATTATTATCCTGCATTTAGGGCATGTTTGGAAGGAGCTGCATCTCTGTTCAGGTGTTGGTTTAAAACTGGTTAAGGTAAAGGGCACCTGGAATTGTGCCAGGGTAGGGCCATGGTGAGTTAGCAGAGATTCACCCTGTGCTGGGTAAATTTTGGAAATTCCCAGAGGAACTGCTTTTTAGTACTTCTCCTGAATACTCTCCAGATAGGAAGAAGCAAAGCAGCTGTATTAGAATAAGGTTGGAAAGGGCATCCAAAAGAGCCTGGGGAGGATTTTGATCGCTCGTGAAGATTGAGGAAATACTGCAGCAATTACTAAATTAGGATTACATTTTAGAGAATCTTTTTAGACAGAGGACTTCTCAACAAGAACTTCTGTTTCCTGCCAAACTAACAAGATCTTTAGGAGCGAGGGAAAAGCTTTCAATAAGTGCTCTTGATGGGGAGAAATTTAAAAATTGGAGCTGGGGACCACTTGTTGGAAGCTGAGAATTGATTTCACTAACAGTATTAATATTTAGAAATAATTAAAGAGGATAAGTAAACTCCACGATCAAGGGTTTAATTGTGCCACCCTTTAGTTCAGCTTTTCAGCACCTTTTTTTTTTCCAATACAGCTTCTGTGGTGTTTACCATGTGTAATTTTTTTTTTTTTTCTTGAGAAGTTTACTCTTAATTTCAGAGAGAAGCTTTGAAGGGCAAGGGCTGTAGTTGATTTTAGGGGAAAGAGAGCCTGTAGGGTTGGTTGTGCTCTTATGCAGTTTTCCCATGCTCACATGAAAGCTGGACTTTGTCCTTCTTGCAGCTCCACAGCCCAGGGAGCTGCTGAGATCTTGATGGGGATGACTCAAGTGACCTCATATTCAGCAGTTAATTGGAAGCCAAGTGTGATGGGAGTTGCCAGGGGTCCTGTTTGCTTTTGAAAAAACACCAAGGATTTTGGGACTGCCCCTGCTGTAACAGAGAGAACATAGCAGTGGTAAATTATCACATGGGTGAAAGATGCTTAGGAGAAAATTAGGACAGCGGAGCAGCTCGGAGAGCAGAGAAGGAGAGAGGATGCTGTAATTGCAAATGTAATTGCAACAACATGCAAAGCTCAAACCAATACCTTCACTAAATGCTGTCATTATGTTCTCTTCTGTGCTCCAGAAAGTGATTTGGCTGTAAATGGGGAATGGAATTAATCTCCTGAGCAAAAGCAGTTTGCCTTATGGAGAGTGTGGGCAGACTGGGTGATGTCTGTGGGTACTGGAGGGGGAAGAGGAGGATGGAGAGTTCCTGTCCTGCTGCCTCTCTGCCAAACAAGTTCATTACAAGGCAGGCATGGCTGCGTTTGGGTTTTCTTCTTTTTCAGTAACATTGGAAATATTTCCTTTCACATGTCTGTCAGATGAATAATTCTAAACTATGGCAAAACTGTTTCCCTGCAAAAATATTTCTCTTCAATCGAATCTGGGCTAGGAGCTAGTAATAGCTGCTGGTACTATTTATGTTAAAACCTGTTTTTCTTTATATTTTATTAACCCAGTTCCTGTAGCCCCAGGCTGTCCTTTGGTCTTGGGGTCCTTTTACCTGCTGACCAACCCAGCAATCTTGGCTGACCTTTCAGTCCATGACGTGCTCTGTACCTCTGGCAGTGCCCCCAGTCTTGCTGTCACACCTTGAATTTCAGTGTTCCTTCCCTTGCCACATGGACACTTGCTATCCACATTTAGTCTTTGACCTTTAGATTTGGAAGATAACCTTTGTGCATATTGCAGTGTAGCCAGTAACCTCTTTAAACACACCTGACTTCTTGAAATTTTCCTTTTGTCCTCATTCTTCTTCTCCATCAGTGCCTTGGAGGGAGGTGTTAGGTGCTGTCTGAAGCTGGGAATGCATTAGGAATACTTTCAGCCAGGAGCCCATACAAAAAGTTTTAAGTTTAGCTCCGAGCCCAAGCCTTATAGTTGGGAAGCCTTTCTCAGGGAGGAGAGAAGCTTCCTTCTGTTTGTCTTTCCCTGCAAATGCCTGGTTATAATTGCCAGCAGATAGAGAAGTGAGCCAAACACAGTCTGCCAGACATTAACCTCTGAGAAAATGTTTGTTACAAGCACCAAGTGTTGCAGCAACTAACAAGTGATAAGTCACATACCATTTTGAGAATATTTGCTCTCAGCCACTTTGTTCGATGTCAAATCTGTTTCATTTCTGTTGTGACAATTCTGTTCTTTCTTTGCTGAGACTCTGGCAGGAAAAATGTCAAGTACAACACTAAATATTTTGCTGAGGAAACCCATTCAGCCATGTTGAATTAAAAGAGTGTCTCCAGGAAGAAGGCAGGCTCTGTTTTCAGTTGCCATCTGCTTGTTAGAGTGTCTGCATGTTGCTTTCCTGCAAAGGATGTGGGGTTTTATAGACACAAGACAGTCTAATTTTTCAGTCATCACAGCAGAAACATTTATTTTATTAAAACTGTGTGTTCATCTGTGCCTTGATGCTGATGTGAAGACGATGAGCGTTCATCCATCAGAGCCGAGTTGCCGCGTAAAAGAAGAGCGGGCAAAAATGCAGAAGGTTCTTTAGACCATGATCGAGGGCTTAATCCCTAAAAGTTCTGGCTGTTGTTCGTGGCAGGGAGTGTGTTTGGAGGCTTTATCCCTGAGTGTTTTGCTGTTGTTCCCGGCAGGAGCGTGATGGGATGCGGGCGATCCTGGAGTCGTACGACAGCGAGCTGACCCCGGCGGAGCACTCGCCGCAGCTGAGCCGCCGCATGCGCGAGGCCGAGGACATGGTGCAGAAGCTGCACGCTCACAACAACGAGCTGGAGGTAATAAAGCACCACCCTGCTCTAAACCCCATGGGGGGAAGGAGTTGAGACCTCCCAAGACTTGAATTGCCTGTTGACGGGATCCGCGCTCGCGGAAGATTTGCGGCGTTGGTGCTTCAAAATTCCAGGGTCAATAGGAGCCATGAGTTAATGTTCTGCAGCTGAAGCTGGCAGAAGCCATGGATAATCATCTTTGGGTGTTCTGAGTGTGCTGTGCTGCTCTGCGTGGCTGGAGGGACCCAGCTCCCTGTGGTGAAAGGGTTGTGGTTAAGGGGAAGTGAAAGGGTAGCAGGTGTGAGGTCTTCTCTGAGGTGCAGTCGAAGGGATTCACTCTGTCACACATGTAATCAAGGCTCTTCTGTACACAGCATGAGCAACTTGTACCTACAACAGTTTTACTTGAGGGTTAAAGAAGTAAAGTATGTGTCTGCTGTAAATTCTTCACTTCTTGACATTAGGCCTGAAACCCCCAGGTTTGTGGTCACTATTAAATATTTTTTACTAGGTTTTCTCTAAGAAAGGAAACATTCTGTCCAAAGATAGAAGTATCTCTTAAAGGCATTCTTGTATTCTCTTTAGTTCTCTTTTTGAAGATTTGGAATCTGAAATCTGTGGTGAACTAAATGCTAACCTGCATTGGCCAAATTGTTCCTCTTGTCCATTGTGCTTAGTGGAATGGGCTTTGTGGTGATGAGTTGAAATATTTGGAATATCTCTGTGTTCTTAAATCTTGGCAGTTTTATTACATTAGGCTTTACAACAGTCCTAAGTATGTGAGTTTTTCTTCATGTCTAATTCCATCATTATGTAGATTTAGATTCTATAACTCAAATGGAGTAGACTGGTAGAAATTGCTCCTTGGGTTCATGCTCAAGCCATAGAGTGAACTATCTCACTCTGAACAGAGCTCTGTTGTTTCAGGCATCTTTAAAAATGCTCTTTCCTTGTGTTGGGAGATGGGGACTTATTTCAGGCAGTACTGGCTCCAGTGATCTTCAAATCCTTAGCACAGCACCCTGGGGTAGATCAGTGTCCCAGTGTCAATCCACTTCACTGCTGTTTCTCAGAAAATGAATTCTGCAAAGTTTTGGACAAGCTGGTAGAGGAGTTAGCTGGTAACACCAGATAAAATGGAAATTTGCCTGAATTTGTCTGCCTCAGAATGTTTCTCTGTTTTGTCTTTTGAACACTGTATTGCTTCCCAGCAGACAGAGCAGGATTAAATGATGCTGACATAAAGGGATAGGTGGCTATTTTATCCTGCTGCCTTAGTTGTTCCCAACAGTGGCTCTAGGTTGTTGCAGGGAGATTTTCTGAATTGTTTCCTTGAATATGTCAGGTGTGCTGTTTTGTCTTCAGGCAATAGCAAATTATCTTTTCTTCTTCAGATGAAAGCATGGAAGAGTGTGGGAACCATTTGGTTATACCCCTTTAATTATTTATAGGGAACAAATTCTAAGTTTATTTTCATGGATATGGATTAAGGGCTACATGGAAAATTTCAGAAAGGAGCTGTGTTCTCTGGAGGTTTGTTGTGTGTGATGTCAACCTCTAAGCCTTTCAAAGACTTTGCTAGAAGCAGGATTCAAAGACCTGATATTTTCCTTGCAAAGTAAAATTTTACGCTTCCACTTGATTGTGTTTGCCTTCCCAACTGCAGTGTTGGCTGCTGAATCCCATCTGTTTTGAAATTTTGGGGGAAAGTGTTTTGTTCTAGTAAAAAATCAGAAAACTGGAAAGGGAAATTGAGGTACAGGTAGGACCCCTGGTGCTTCATCATCAGGAGCAGCAGCTGTAATCAGCTGCCAGCAGATCAAAGCTGCTGAGATGGTCGATGGCAGCTATTAATAACTTCTGACTTAATGCTCTGCACCCTCCCAGCTCTGCTGAGCCTCCCCATGAGGTTTGGAAATGTTGACACCTGCATGACTCAGCTCACAGACAGGAGCCTGCTGGGATGAGGCACCTTGGAGCCTCAGTTGTTTGAGATGTGGCAGAAACAGCCTCTGTAGGGGGGTGAGGAAGGAAGGAAAAGGGAACTTCAGTGTGTTTAAATCACTGTGGCAGAAGGGTTGGAGCATCCTGGGAGCCTCTGGGTGTGGATGGGCTGGGGAGGCTAGCACACAGGCAGCTGGAGAGGAGCATGGAGAACCAGGAGAGCTCACCTGGGAGCATCATGCACGTGGCAGCAAAGCAACCAGTGCCCAGCTACTCCAGACAGATCCAGGGGAGACCTGGGGCAGTTTTTTTTTTCTTGTGTGACGGATCTGAGCTGAAAAGGCCTGGCTGGCACTTTTCGGAAGGCTAGGATGGTTGAAGTGTGGAAAATAATGAAGATCACCAGTCAGCAGGGGATGTGCTGCTAAATCCATCACTGTGGATGCCCACAGTGATGCCCAGAGAGGAGCCTCTGGCACCCAGCAGACAGTGGGACACAGTCCCTGTGTGCTCCATCTCTGCTGGGGAGGCTCCAGGTATTGCTGTGGTCCAGGAGCTTCTGGAGTTTAAAAAAGCCCTTGAAGGCTCTAAAATCGTCCTCCTGCATTACATTTTGTGGGTTCTGCCCTTCAGCTTTCTTTGTAAGTCTTAACATTTGCACCATGAGCCATGTCTGTCCTCTTTTTATCACAGGTTTTTTTCCCTTTTTTCTTTTTTAAATATTTTGCTGCAGAGTACTTAATTTAACAAAATCTCTTTCTGTGAGAAGAGAACCCCTTAACAGTTTTTTTTTTCTTGTTTCTTCTGACTGCCCAAATCCATTACCAGAAACCCCACCTCTGACAAACCATAGAGGGGGGGAAAAGGGATGTTCTTAACAGTGGTTTTTCCTTACTGTGGAAAGAGATATTTCTCCATCTATTTCAGCAGCATCTGGTGAAGATGGAGTGATAGAGATAATACAATAAGAGAGAGCAGGAGGCTGTGTGGGACTGGGAAGATTTTGGGCTGAGGCAACAGCCTAATTAGCAGCAGCTAATCCCTCCCTCATTAGTTCCTTCCCAGAACTGCCTGCCCCCAGCTCAGCCTCCCACTCCACAGGGCTGATGTGGCTGGAGAGGTTCNGAGTGTGCAGGCTCTGGAGGAGGGGGCTGTGTGTGGGGGTTAATGTCTGCTGATGGGATGGAGTTAAGGGACACAGGGAGCTGTGCCCCAGCCCCTGCTGGGCAGGAGAGCTGCTGGGAGCACTGCACAGTCTGCATCAAACATCACCTGGATTACAGGCACCTCCCAGAAACTGGGGTACAGCAGGATGCTTTGATCCCAGATCATTTCAGAGGTGATGCTGCAGAAGAACCACTCATCAGAGCCTGATGGGGCAGAGGACTGGAAGGCAAAGAAAAGACTGATGGGAAATTTTTTAATATCCCCTTCACTGATGCTGGATGAGAAAAGCTGGATCTGTAATTCATGGACATGCAAACACATGGACAAGCAGTTGCTTTTTCCTCCCCAGAACTGCCTGCCCCCAGCCCAGCCTCCCACTCAACAGGGCTGATGTGGCTGGAGAGGTTCAAGGAAGCATTTTACAGAGTGTTGAATGTAAAGCAGAGAGAGATGCAAAGAAAAATGTTGTCTGAAATGGTGGCTGGAAAAGCAAGCAGGCTGTGTCAGCCCATTTCATGTGGTTAATGAAGTGTCACTCACCATCTTTTTTAGAAGTGTGTTTTGGAACTGGAGAGGGAATGAGTTTGTCCCTGGCCAGCCTGATATAAATACTTTAATAGAATTGTAACTGTATTTCTATGGCATAGTGAATTTTAGTTTTGATACTGGTCACATTAATAGTTTTCTTGCCAATCTTGGTTCACTTTTACCACCTTAGCTCTCATTACTGCTAATTTTGAGGTAAATATGACAAAACAAGAAGCTTCTGAGCATGCAGCAGCTCCTGTGAAAAAGCTTTGATGTGGAGTTTAGTGTTTGAAAAGTTAAATCCAGCTGCACAAAAGGGAGATAATCATAAATATAACTGCATTAATAGTGATTTTATTACAACACTCCTGGCTCCATACGAAACTTTAATGAAGAGAGATTTGCAAGGAAGACTCATGCTGACACCTTCAATGGTCTCCAGCATCTTTTACATTGAGAGATTTCCCCTGTCTGTGAGCACCATATGTACTCTAACCAGTTAATTGTGAGCCTGACAGTTTCAGCACATGCAGTGCCATATGTTCTGTGTTTTTGTTCCATCACGGGCATTACTGGTGACCTCAAAACTCATTGACCAAATATTGTCACATCATCTGCCCCTGATAACTGCACAGCATCTGCTGACGGTGAAACCTGGACCTTGCTGATTTTGTGGTGTTAAGTCACCAATCTGCTCCTTCTGGAGGGGTTTACTCAGCAGCCACCCCAGTGCTTAAAGTGCTTAAATTTTACGGTGAATGCATTAAAATGTTAATTTGAGCAGTTCTTCCTTGTCTTTCGCCCAGCTTCCCCCATCAGCACTTTTTCACTTTTTTTGCCTTCTTTTTTTTTCCCTTTGATCCACACTTTGTGTTTATCTTGCTCCTCTACCACATTTCCTCTCCCCCTTAAAGGTAGATTGCTCCTTTACACAGCAGAAGAGGCTTCTGTGGTGATAGGAACTTTAGAGACGTTTCCTCCCATGTGTGCAAGGTACAGAGGAGTTTGTTTTTTATTTTCAGATTTCTCCTGCCTACTTTCTTTACCTCTCTGCTGCCATCCAACCTTTTTTTTTGCTCAGTGACAACTTTAAGAAGCAGTGAGATGATTACTCTGCTCACTTTGGGTGTCCATAAGGAGCAAGTTGGAATCACTAGAGCTTTCCTGCCACTCCAGAATGGCATATGTTTCACTTGCCCAGACTTCTGCTGTCACTGTAGCATCTTATCTGTGGCTTGTGGGAGAAAACAAGCTCTCCCTGGAGATGGTGCTGAGATGCTCCACGCATCAGCTCCCACTGATTGCTGAAGCAGCCACAGGGCTGAACATCATCTTCTGACAAAGCAAACACCTTGTCGAAAGAGCTCTTTGAACCCAAATGCTTTGGCATCTCTTGGCAGACTTGAGCCTTCCCAGGAAACACTGAGGTCCTTTGCATTTGTTTTTTTTTTGCTAAAGGAGAGTAGGTCAGGCCTGTGTTCTCTGTCAGTCCTGCAAAATGGATTATCTTGGGTTCTCTCTTATGTTTCGTGTTTCATCTTCCTTCAGACCTGAGTGACCTTATCGAGTCAGTGAGTCATTAGTTTCCTCCCCTCCCTTTTACACTTGCCAGTGGCTGTGTTTTGGGAGAACACCTGGCAAACAATCATCATATAAATGAGGAAGCCAAGTCACCAAGAGGTTTAATGATTTGTTAAAGGTGACAACATCTGCCCTGTGGAAGGACAGTGACTCTTAGAAATTAATTGATGTTGCAGCAGATCCTGTCTCTGTATCTGAGACTTTTTGTTTGGTCAAACTAGATTTTAATGCTCAGTTGCTCTTTTTTTTGAGGAGATTCCTCATTTTGGATCTGTCCTGAAAGTCAGTAATTGATTGAGAGAAGCAGTCCATGGCACTTCCTTACACTGGAGATATTCTGCACAAGCCAGCATTGTTTTCACTACAGGGAGATTTTTGCAGCTATTTTTAGTGTATGGATGCTCTGACAGTTTAAGAATGGCTTTAAGTCAGCAGTTTCCAGGGACCACAGCTAACTGGAAGCAACCTCCATCATTCTTAGGAATGAGAATGTCCTGTCACCAACTTGCATAGGGTGAATCATTAACTAACACCACTTCTCTAGCCTGTGAAAAGCTACCTTACGGACAAGCCCCCAGAAAAATACCCCCAGCTGCAAACCAGCCAGCAGCCTCAAGGACACTTTTACCTCTTGGCTGCATACTGAAGTGCATGGACAGAAAAGCATTTTCCAGCTCTGCTGCTCTCATGTACTTTGAGTGCAGTAAGGACTGGGGTAGACAATTTTTACTGCTATCACCTCTTGCTGAAAGTCACACTCCTGGTGCAGATGCAGTCAGTGACACTGTGCCCCTTGTTCTCTTGCTGGGTCACATCTTGACTCTCTCATGTAAAGATGTGCAGTAATGATTAAGGTAAACAATCACATGTGTTAGCAGTGCAGGGAGTTCAGGGTGGACTCATAGAGAGGCTGCTGGGAAAGTTCCACCCAGCCTAGGTGAGACTGTGCTGATATCATTGTCCTGCTGTCCAGGTTTGATGCTCACAGGATGTGGGAATGCTCCTGTACTCAGGCTCTAAGTACTCACTTCAGCCCTGGCAGATTGATAGATGCCAGCAACAGAAAGATCTTCTCTTCTTCCCAACAATGCTCCACTTAAAATGCTCTTGGCATGAATCAGTCCTCCCATAGCCTCTTCTGGTGATGTTATGAATAACCAAGCACAAAAGAGGCTTGACCTAAGGAATTTGGATTAGCTTCAGATGTCCCTGGCTATAGGAAACATGAGAAACAGATGAACTGTGTCGAAATTCCTACAGAAGATTTAAAATTGGGTTCTTTCTTAGTGATGTATTGGAAAGAGCCGATAACTGAGGTGCAGTTATGAGTCATATTTACCACAATAGAACAGGGGAGAGCGTTTCATGCGACGCTGAGAGCTTTAAAATGCTTTACACTGGAGAGCCTGCATGCCTGTGCTGAGAGATACAGGCTCTGCAATTAGATGTCTTTAGGTGGAGGAGGAGGAAGCAGGAATACATTTGGAGAGGGAGCAGTGGCCCCATCCACAGAACAGACATTGCATAAAAGAGCTACCTCTGTGCAAGGTGGTGCAAATCCCCCCTTGCAGCTGGGGCTGACTTGGGGCACAGGCAGAGCAGTGATGACATGTCTCTTCCCTCTCACGCAGAAGACAGAAAAAGGCAAATTAAGTATCTCTGGGGAATGGATTAGGAACAGACAGCTTCCAGCTTTTCAAAGGGAAGACTCTGAAAGAGTAGAAGCATGTTCTTAGGTTGGTCTCCATCACTTGTTGCTGCAGGCAGTGTGAAGGGATGGATGGGAGACAATAGAGAGGCTGCTGGGAAAGTTCCTCTACAGCTTGCACCGGTTTCCAGTGTTGCTCTGCACAATTGCAGAATTGTTTGATTTTCTGCAGTGTTAGAGAAACAGTCAACATTAGGACCATTGCTTTCTGTGTTTAATTTGGAGATTTAACCTCTATGAATCTCTTCCAGGCTGGAAAATGTGGTGATTTGACATAGCACTGGTCTGATCCATGTGGATTATGCAGGTACAGCCCATGTCACTGCTGTGCCACACATCTGGTTTGCCTTGGGCAGGAATGGTCAAGGTTTCCCAACATCTTCCAAGGTACATGGTCCCTTTCTGGAATGAGGTGATGGCATCTCTTCAGAGGCAGTGCCACATCCTCCAGAGCACTTCCAACCAAGACTTTCCTGAAGTGTGTGCTATGCATTCGTGTGGTTCAGTCACCTGATTAATATATTGGTGCCTGACTCTTTAGGAATGGGAAAATATGGGAGAATTGGCCAGGATTGACTGATTTCTCTCCAAACTAGAAGCTGGACTTGTTTAGGTTATGTTTCCCAGAGGGGTTCTCAGGCCAGTGCTTCTCATCCCTTTTAAACTCGATCGGTGAATCAGTCAGGCTCACCAATAATGTCTCCTGTTTGTTAGAACTGCAGCTTAGGCATCTCCTTGCATCAATGAAAGCTTTAACAGCCCATGAAAACCAAGCAGTTGTGGGCAGAAAGGAAATAAATGTCTCCTGACAAAATGTAACAGCTAAGATTGCACATCAGGGTAATATTTTACATGGAAATTCTACCTGTTCCCTAACTTTGAGTTGTATTAATGACATTAAATAGCTCTTATCTCTGGGAGTCTTGAGATGTTTTGAACTTGTTGAGATTTGTTGATTTTTATAATCATTGGATTTGAATTCTGTGATTTGTAGTGCTTCATTTCAGAGTAATTGCATAATCTCTGCATAATTTAAGATTTAAAGTATGTAGTTATAAGTGTTTTCGTGTCATCTTTTAATTCATGACGATGGTGACCTGTAAGAGTGAATTGTATTTTTAATGATTATTTTCTGTTTAAAAACATCCTGTAAAGATTCTGAGGGTTTCCTGTGGGTCCTCCACATAGGATCAGCACAGCTGTGTCCACTGTGTTTCTGTGGGGTCCAGCTACAGAGTGTTGTTGAAATCATGCTACCAAATAGTTATAACATATAGTCAGAAAAAGTACTTTGAGAAAACAACACCAACAGAAGCTTGCTCCCATTCATTGTGGATCCCAACACTCCTGCCCTTTGCAGTTTGCAGGGATTATAACATCCATTTTAATGCACTTAATACTTTGGTTATTGTGGCAATTAGAACAACAGTAGTTGCTGTCTTGGTTTTCTTTTTGAAGCCCATTGATTCTTTATTTTGGCCTTAATTACAAGTAGTAAAAGAGGTGTTTCTTCAGGGAACTAATTAGACTAAAAAGCCTGGTTCAGCACAGTGCTTGACCAGTTTGTCGAATGGGGCCTAAATGCAAGAGCTAATTGCAGTTGTTTTGTTTCAGAACATCCATAATTGTTCACCCTTTGTACTCCTCCACGTTGTGAGCTGTGTTTGCCCCCATCTCTTCACCCAGCCTTTCACCATGGCCTGGGTTGTCCAGAGGCTGCAGCACCTCCATTTCCTCAGCCTGGTTTGTGTTAAGGTCATGAATTCAAGCACGGCACCATTGCCAGTCAAAACAGTGGAGAGAATTCAAAGGAAAGGTGCCTGGATTTCTCTCTTTATTTTTCTCTTTTTCACTTCAATGTGACCAGCCTGCTAATATTTGGATAATGCTGGGAGCAGAGTAAGTGAAAAACCCAGCTGATAGCAGTTCTCACCATGCTGTGAATAAAAACTAAGCTGTTGATATAGATCTCCTCTGTTCAGGGGTGGTCCAGGTAAATTGTAAGGAACAATTCTGCTTCCTCAGAGGCTTTGCAATTTATCTATTTGCTTTAATCAGTGTTAATGTCAAATGCGCTTTGATTGTGCTAAAAGCTTTTCAGCAAAACAAACCGAAAGTCCAAAGTTGTGGAGAAAGCCAGAGTCTCCCTGTAATGCAAGTTGTAACATTTTTATCTTGAATTTTATTTATGCTGTTTAATAAAACAGGCAGTGCTGTAGAACACACGTGCCATGAATCCAGCTGTGGTGACAGTATCATGGCTACGAAATGTGTGGCACATCGATTTGACATATTGATGTGATTTATGTTTTCAATTTGTTTAAATGCCTCTAATGGCTGCAGCTTTGACAGATGTATGCTCAGATTTCTAGTTCTGTTCAAGCTCACATTAAAACCACAACTGATTCCTGGCTTAAGACATTGATTTTTATCTGTTCTGAGTTCCTGTGCCTGCGTTCCACACGTCAGATTCCCAAACGTGAGTTTTTGTGGCATCGACTTCGCTTCTTTTCGGAAAATTGTAGAAACAGTTCATTATCATAGGAAAGCTGGTTCTTGGAAGAGTTGCTAAACCAAAATATTTTTATTTTTAAAGGAAATCAACAAGAAGCTTGAAAGATCACAGGTTCTGGTATTAATGGTGTATAAAAGCCCAGTGAGATATTCAGTAACCATAAACAGGAACAGAGCAATTACTTTGTAGAGGTTATTTTAAGTAGAATATCAGGTGTAATGGGAGAGGGTTTGAGGCTTCTTTGTATAAAGGTTACCACTGTACATTATTTATATACACAAAGAAATGATGAGTATCTGTATTAATTATTGAGGTATTTCTTGAGAGCCCACAAACTCTGAATTTTTCATAAAATCTAGGCTGTGCAGTGCATTTGGTAGAGAACCCTAAACCAGTGATCTTTGTGGGTAGGTATTATTGTTGTTGCCAGCCCTGCCCTTGGCAATTCCTTCTGAGTGCTCTCAATTTTATTAACATATGGTTGCAGAGTTCTTCACTTTCTGGTTTATTCCCTTTTTCAAGAGGTCATTTCGTTAGTGAAAATACAGCCCTAGGATAGATCAGCCCCCATGATATCTCAAATAACCCAGATAAAATGTGCTCTCCTTTGACCTCCATGGGTCTAGTTCCACCTTAGCAAAATGAGGTGCTGGTTTCTGAAGCGTTCTGTGACCTTTTCCATGAAGGAAGGGCGATAGGGACAGCAGGAGCGATGTCTGGCGATGACATCCCCGGTTCCTGCAGGCAGTGACAAATGTTCATCACTTATTTGCCTTGCACACGTGTGGGGGTGAAGGGGCAGGAGCCCTCCACTCACAGAGTGCTGAAATGAAACACTCCTTCTTCAAAGAGCTTGGGCTTCTGGAGGTACCTGGAGGTACCTGGCCCCCAGGGCTGCTCCTGCTCCGAGGGGATGGATGCTGCCCTTCCTGCTCCGAGGGGATTGCTCTGCACTGAGTGCCTAAAGATCATCTGAGTGTACTTAATTGTCTCTCAGCTGCAGCACGGCAGCCCGCAGAGCTGCTGAAAAGAGAGAAGTTGTTGGCATTATGGATGGTATTTATTTAGAGCTGCTCATTGTGCTTGGCAGAGGCTGCCTGTGGAGGGGGGGAGCCTGTGACGAGTGCAAAACTACCTATGCAGATGGATTTAATTCCTGGGAATGTGTACAGCTGCATAAAATACACGGTGAATCTCAGATTCTTTTGACAAACATGGTACCAAACACATCCAGGCTTGTTTGAAAGTGGTGGTTAATTATTTTCATGTATTATTACTCCCAAAAGGCACAATGTAAATACATGTGTACACATATATAAGTGTTCCTAGGAAAGCATGTCTAAGGAGCTCTAGATGAGTGATTTTACGCTCTCAAACCAATAATGTCCCAGGCTAATTCTACAGGCTTTTTATTGCTTTGGTGTTTAGGTCCATTTTTGAAGACAGTAGGTGAGACCATCATAGCTGTATGGAGAAATGACATTTATCTTCCCAGTGCAGCGTGACCTTATCGTTCATAAGTGGCATTTCCTTTCAGGATAATGAGCACCTTTTTATTTAGGCCAGGCGAGATCCACAGTCATTGTACCCAATTCCTACAGCCCATCGACACTGTACACATTACTGCAATTATTGTGGATGTTATTTGCTGTTACATTGTTCCACTTGCTCTTTGGATTACACTTTTTTTCTGGCCAGCAGAGGGGACTGAGAAAAGGAAAGGTCACAATCAAGTCTTTGTGAATATCTGGAGGCTGCTGCATGGCACAAATACAACCACTCCTACAGCAAATGTACATTTCTATACCTTTCCTCTGTGGCTTCTAGCACAAAAAGTGAGCCACTATTTTGGCACATATCAACCTGGGACAAACAAGCTGGTGTTGCCCTGGGGTCGGGCACTTTCAGGCACAGGTAAATGTGTGTAGCTGTTCATCTGCTTGGTTAAGAAGAAAGAATACTGAAGCATGAAAAGAAGCTTAAAAAAAACAAGTGTTGGCAATTCTTACTTGTAAGTATTTTCATGAGGGAGCTCTCTGTCATGCTCCATGGTGCTTTGCCACCAGGAGCCTCTGGAACAGAGCTCCCAGCCCTGTGCATCCCACTGGAGGAGCAGTTCAATGCAGCTTGTACCTGTGTGGCAGGAGCTAATAACTGAGATTATCTTGACCTATGTTCTGACTCCCTTCCCCTGCCAAATGGAGATCTCTCATGTTTCTATAGCTCAGTTCTGCTCCACAGGCATTCAGGAGTGAGGAAACTCAAAGGTTTCTAATTGCACCATCAGGCACTTCCACCTTTTGCCTTGTCAGGCTGCATTTGCTGGAGCAAGAAGCAATTGTGAGCTGCTGGATTGCTTTCCTGAAATGAGTCGCTGTTTGGTGCACTCAGAGAAGATAAACACCCACATCTGAGAAATATCATCCTGTCTGGCATCTCTGGCAGTCTCAGCAAAAGGGCCAAGGGAAACAAATGGACCACGGCTAAGATGAAATTGCAGTGCTCCCTCTGGAGTTAATCCTTTCTGCCCAAAACTGAGCAGCACTGACGGGGCAACATAAAGAAACAATCCCTTCTGTTCCTGCTGCTCAGTTCTGTGGATAAACAAAGGGCTTCAGCCCTGGCTTCATTAACCTTGCACTTTGCCCTCTCCTGTAGGATCTTATAATGAGAATTACATCAGGCTGGCAAACACAGAATATGTACCAGGCCTGTGCAGTGCAAGGATGTTCTTTACTTGCTCTGATCCTGTCTCTGCAGGGGTTGTTCTTGTACCCTTGCACACCCTTTCCAAGTTTGGTTAAGTTTAAAAATTCAGATTTCAGGTCATTTTGTTAGCTTTCTCCTTCTCCCTACAGGAGGAAACAATTAATTTTGAGAAAGCTGTGAATCTGTGCAGAGCTAACATGGGATCAGCCTCCATCCCCACAGAGGAGAAGGCTCTGAGGAGGTCCTGGGCTGCTCACTGGCAAGATCTGCAATGGAGTTGCAAGGAAATACTTTGGAGGAGTACAGAAGGTCTTTAAAGCTAGTCAGACCCCTTGGGAAGGGAAACCAGAAGGTTTTCTGCCCCTTGGTTTCTGTGCGAGCCTCCTTCAGGCTTGAAAGAAGGAGCATAAGATTAAGAGGAGTAATTAAAAAGGATGCCAGAACGCTGGAGACTGGGGATGTTGTGGGCAGTCAGACTAGCTGTGGGAGAGAGGAGGAGAGTGAGCAGACAGTTGGAACAAGAGCTGTGAAATAAGCTCCAGCTATTTTCAGAAGCGATTATTCAATATTTAAAAAGCAGTTTATTAGAAATTTCCCTGCAAATGCTTTCCAGAAACTGGATCCTCTCTGGGTGTGACTCAGAATCCTCCGGCTAAGGTGTTCAATGACAGGAGTATTTTCACTTTTGTTATGATGTGGATGGCTGCTTAACTTTAATTGTTTTGAATCCACTCCTGTTTTGGATGGCTCTTGGCACAAGAGGGCTGCAGAAACACTTCCAGTGCTTTTCTTTAATGTCTACACTTCTTATGTTGAATCTGATATGTAAGAAAGATGAGAAGTAAGTCTGAGGTGGTCCACAGAAGCTTGACTTTGCAGTTACAGATAACATAAAAGCTTTGTTCAAGTTGTGGGTGTGAGGGGACCTTCAGGGCATCCCCAGCTCCAAGTCTTCGTGCCTGTTCCCATCCCTGATCCTTCACTCCTCTGGAAAACCAGAGGCAGAAAGGTATTTGCACATTTCGTACATTTGAATGTCTTCATGTCTCCTTATCCCTCCTTCCCACACCCCATCTTTTTCTGTTTCTTTATATTTTTACCACATTTCTTCTACCTTGTCAGCCACCTCCTTCCCAACAGACCATTAAGCAATAACAAGAGAAAACAAAAAAAACCCCTTGCTGTTCCCTTCAAGTGCTTGCCTTGCATTTGCTGCCTATTTATAGCTGATTCATTTAAACCACAGTGGCAGTCAATCAGAAATGTGGTGAATCCTTCTTTCAAGAGCATGCCAAGAAAGGATCTTTTTAGTTTGCTTGCTTTTTTTATGATTTTTTTTTTGGAGCCTCTACAGTGTGCCTAAATTCCATTGGGATTTATTTATTTTGAATAAATTCTCAAATAAAAGTAGAAGAGTTTTGTTCCTCTTCTAAGAAGTTACAGGAGCATGACCATGGTGTGTTTGATTTTATTTGAGGGTATTTTACACTTTTTTTTTTTCTTCCAGTTGGAATCTTGGAGGATTTTTTACTTTTTCAGTGTAAGGAATGTCTTCGGATAGAGAAGTTGTTAACCTCTGAGGTTTTTCCTTCCAGTCTTTTTTTTTCCCCTTAATCTTCAGGCAAATTCTGCCTCTGATCTGTTTGTAGTACAAACCTGACGGGGTAAAACATAGTAATTGTAAATTGTGACTGCCCATGTGGCCTTACAAAAGGACACAATTGATCTTTGAACTTTGGTTTCTCCTTTTATCGAGCAGCTTGGTGCTAATCTGCTTCGGCCCTTCATGAGGTTTATCCTGGCATATCCCAAACAAGGAGGCAGGAGCTGTGGGTGAGACACCTCAAGACCCACGTTAATAAACCCAGCTGGACTTCTGCTGGCTCCGTGGGACACTCTGAGGTGTGGAGCACTGCCAGGGTTTCTGAAGTGTCTGCAGGAAGGCTGGGAGCCACTGGTTTATGCAATACCTGCAAATGGGAGTGCTGCACTTCTCCTTCAAGGGGATGGAGCTCTTGGGTGTGGGGAAGGTCTGTGATGGGACAAGATGCTTGGCAATTTTCTTGTAATATTGGAAATCGCTTGTAAAGAATAAAATAAATAATAAATCTGTAATAATAAATCTGTTTTTGCTTTCCCAAACAGATTTAGAAAGCAAATACTGTTTGAAACTGGTCTCTGCATTTGCAAGAGCCTCTGCAAAGTTGTTTTAGCAGCAGTAGCTGTACTAGTTTGGGGGTTTCCCCCTTTTTTTTGGTCTCCCCTTACTGCCCTTCGATTTTATGCCATGATACCCTGGCAGGACAAGCAGGATGAGGCAGAGTCATCTGGAGGGCTGACTCAGAAAACTGGTGTAAAATTCCAGAAGAAATTCCTGCTTGGCCTCAAACACAAATATACCTTCTGTGTCAGAGAATCTCTGCTAACCTTGCCTTGGTGCAGTTGGTACAGGAAAATGAAGGTACAGGAAAATGAAGGTACAGGCTGAAGGAGGACAATTATCCTGTTTGTTTTTCCATCTCACTGCCCTCGACAGGATTTGATTTTATGCTCTGGACCCTCCTAGGTCAGTTGTGTTCAGAGCAGCCAGCACAGATCAGCTGTGCTAAGCACACTGACATTTGGAAATCCCTGTCTGGAAGGCGAAATGAGCAATGAGCTTCTGCTAATTATAATAGCTATGTTTAAAATGGGATGTTTGCTTTATTCAGCAAAATACAACTATGCACCCAGACTAGAGGCTGGAAATGCTCTGGCAGCAGAGGAGACACATCCTCAACACACACATTTCCAGGGTGGAAACAAGGGCAAGGCAAGCATTGCTTTGTCAGAGCAAACATTGCACAATCCCAGCCTGGGGGTGGATGTTGTTACCAAGCAGCTTCCAAGAGCGTTTGAAATTTGTTGGAGACCCTCTGAGGCTTAGGCCCTCTACCCCCTGTTCTGCTGGATGCCAAAACCATGCTGGCTGTAATTTCACAAGCCAAGGCTAGTGCTGGCTGAAACCCCTCCTTGACCTTTATTTCTGCTGGGGCAGCCTTTGCAGTAGTGCTGAGAGCCACAACAGAAACCAAGTGTGATTCAAGTTAACAAAGAAAGTTTGATTTAAACACAGATCTTCACTTCCCAACGTTGTTTTCTGGCTGGCTCACAACAGTGGCCCAAGGAAGTGTGCCTGCATGCCTGAGGGCTCCTGTTGGGAAGTGTGTTTGTGGGGATAACAGTGAGATATCATTAGGGACAGGGCTCCCAGCACCATTAAAGACATCTTTTCTGAGCTATCGCCAACATCACCAGCTGTCAACAGCCTTGGGCAGCTTAAAGGAAGGCACTGCCTCACTCAGGGGTGTAAGGTCGGTGTGAGTTGTTCAGTAGCCTTGTTTCAGCAGGTAAAAGGTTATCAAAAGTGACTGATATTAGGGGACTTGAGAAAAGTATAGCTGTGCTGCTGATTAGCTTCTGATAGTCTTTGTTTCATCCAGCTGTAGATCATCTTTTTGGGGTCTAATCCATATGCCAAACCCTCTTCCTCACTTTTTCACTTGGGGCAGAGGCTTTCCATCCATACTGCTTTTTGTCTGAATTTTCATTTGTATTCTAACTCCACTATAGGGTTTTTTTTTACTCTCCCAAGTCCTACTGTTCTTTTCCAAAGACTCTGGCCATCCACTCCTGTCTTCAGAAGCACTGACACCCTAAGGCTATGTGCTGTAGAGCCCTCTCCTTTCTTGGCAAACAGGAATATTTTCCAGGTATTCAACTGTCAGCTCAGTGGAAAGAAAATGTTGCTGTATGGTTGGTAGACTGACAATAACTCTTTATCCCTTTAAATTAAAAGTGACACACTCACATAAATCATTATAGCAGTGCTGTGTGCAAACGCGGTGCCTGGGTCCAGAGGAGTTATGAGATGACAGTGAATTGGGGTGAATACCCTTATTCTTGACTTTGAGAAGTGCAGTGACAATGAATCACTCTTGGTGATGAGATGCAGCAGTGCTGACTCATCGGGCTGAAATTAGAAGGGCTTTTTTAGGTAGAGATGTAATTCCACCATTTTTTTGTGATGAACGGATAAGAGTGAACATTTTTGATGGCTAATTTACAGATTTCATGAGCTAAATGCCGTTTCTCTCCTTCTACCTATCAAACCTAATTTTCTGGGGAAAACTTAAATCCAAGGAGGTTGTACTGGCAAAAATGCACAGGAGGGAGTTGACAGTTTTGGTAGATGCTGTGTGTGTCACATTGCCACCACTTCTAGTTTTTGAGATTTCCTCTTTCTGGATTTGGTGAGTACTAATGTTTGCTTTCATCAAGAGAAGGCTTTGGAGCCTGAACTCATTCTGCTGAAAACCTAAAGGATGAAAAAGAAGAAAGTAAATAAATGAGCCGGGCTTAGAATTTTGCCATAAAATTAAACAAATGAACAAACATTTGTTCCTCTCTCCTTCAGCCAGCTTTGTTATGACATATAATGACAAGGGATTCTCTTCCCATTAGCTGCTGTGTCTTCTGTTTGCCTCTAGCCCTGCTTCCCAGCTCCAGGAGGGTTAATACAACCTGAGGATTAATACAACCTGGGGGTTAATACAACCATCATGCTCACCAGATCCCAGAATTGCTCACAGTACCTGTTTTCAGATCACCTAAATAGTGATGAATTACCAGGTTCTCAGATGTGCTGCATCTGTTTCAGGATTGGGTGCTGGTATCCCTTCATTTCATCTTTAGAGGTTTGACCACAAGCACAGTGAAATTAATTCTCCTCAGTGTCCTCCAGATACTTTGTATTTCTTTACGCATTTGCTATTTCCCTGTGGAATGGGCTGGTACTTTCCTCATGTTTTTGACTTGCACTAGTACATTAATAATCTTTTTTACTCCTGGAAAGAGATGCATGGGGGACCCTCAATACACAGATTTTATGCCAGGTTACCTTTCTGCTGTCGAGTTAAAACTTTTGCTAGGGAGCAGCAAAAGAGAAGGAACTTCCTGCTCCATCTTCTCACTCAGCTGCTTCTCTGAGGCAGGAATACTTCTGAAGCCACAAAGAGAATTTTAGCGGCACAGGCTGCTCTGATGGGTGTTCCAGTGATGGGGAATGACTCCTTTGGAGAGTCCATCAGCATCCTGCAGTCACTTGTGTGCATCCTGGAGATGCTGTGCTGGCCAACTGCGTCGTGCTGGAAGCAATTGGCTTGGCAGAGTTTCATCAGTCAGGCTGCCCTTTGCTGTTGAGGAAGCAGCTGCAAACTCACATTTTTTGTTTGGCACTGTATTCTCTCCCCAGGGGACTGCAGCACCGTTTGATTAGGATGGAGGGAAGGAGACCTATTACAAAAGTTTATTGTTCCCAGCAGAGCTGTCCTAATCTTTGGTCTCTGTGCTCCTTCTTAGCAAGGTGCTGAATAAAAACATTGAGGGAAAACAAGGGGAGAGAGGAGTTTCTGCCCCTCAGCCTCACCTCGACCTCGGATGTAGCTCAAGAGACTGAAACAACAAATGACTGCTCTTGTTTTGAGATGTTTTTGCAAAACTAAGGTGGTTTTTTTACCCGAGCCCACTACTGTCCTGCCTACCTGCCTCATTTTTAAGTGTTTTCAGCCTACCATGGGGCTGTCCAATCTCCAGGTACTCATCCTTTCCTGAATACAATGCTCTGCATTTTTCCATCTCCCAATTTGCTTCCCTTCCTTCCCTGGCAGCATCTGCCTGGGGGATTGTGTGAACAGTGTTGATGGAATAGATTTAGAGAAGTTCAGGGTCTTTCTCCGAGTTTTACATTTTATTGCGGCTGTGAAGGTCACCTTTGCTTTGAGGATCAGGGAGGCAGGATCCTGCTGCCACTTCTGAACGTGTTGGTGGTGCTGGATGTCTGCACTCATCGTGGTGCTTAATCCTTTTAGTGCCCGAGTGCTGTGGCCCATCAGGTGTGGTTTGTGTCAGCAGTGGCATCTTGTGCTCAGAGATTATCCTTGTTCAAAGGTTTGGGAAGGGTTTTACAGAGTTATTGTCTTTAGGTTAGAGAGGGAGAGAAAAGAAGGAGTTTCAGAGTTTAGTGCTTCGCCCCAGGTCTCTCAGCAGTTGTTAGGCAGAGTGGGAACAAAAGCCAGGTTTCTGCTGCAGGACTGCATGGCTTAGTTTAAGCTAGGTCAAGTGGCTTGCCAGGAATAAGGATGTGGGCAATTTTTGCTTGGAATCCTGTCTTCCTCACCTCATATCAGTTGTTCCACAGTCACTTTGTTAACACCCTTTTCTCATAGTCTAACCAGGGAGAGCTTGGGGTCATTTCATTATAATAAGCTTAGCGTCAAGAATTCTTGACATTACTCAGTGACTGTGTCTCTTAAAGAGGAGGAGAGATTGGTCTGTCCTTGAGACTGAAGAGCAAGAGAAAGGTGTGGTTATTATCCCTTTGTCCAGTAAATCTTGATAATGTTGACAGGAGCCCATATCTTTGCTAGGGGAGATGTTTTCCCTGCGTTTCCAGTAATTATAGTGATGACTTTGGCGATTTTTCAGTTTGCAGGATCATTTTTTTGTTTAGCGCCCAAGAGCTTTGTTTTATTCCTCCCTGATTTTGGTAACCAGCTGCTTTTTGTCTCTCACTGGGGGGCGGCATTTCCCTGCACAAATCCAGTACAAAACTGGTTTTCAGGGAAGGAGCAGCTCTTGTTTTTCTGATGGAAAACACTCTCACTGCTCTGGACAAAGCAGTGGCCTTCAGTCCCTGGGTGTTGTGGTTGGCTGTGATGCCCTGGAGCACGAGTCCCTGGAGATGTGGGACATCTGCTTTACAGGCATTCTCGTTTCCTGTCCTTGCTTGGGGTAAAATTAAAGACTAAATTACATGGAAAACTACATAAGATGTGGCCTGAGACACATGCTTTTAATTGAGCTGCAAGCCTATCCTCATAAATTATGTCAGTAAGTAATGGTCTCTGCTTTCCCTATTGCAGCTTTTCTGCAAGTCAGAGCAGTGTGTTTTCTCTGAATTTAAATTTCTGAAACACATTCAAAACTTGTTGGGGAATTTTCCTCTTCACTTTTGCATCAGACTGAGCCCCCTCCAATCCAGCTCCTGTGAGATAATATGGTGTGTTCTGGATGCTTCTGAGACAGCAGCAGAGTTTATTTGTAGCTGTTCTTTCCCACTTTATAGAGGATGTGCATTTGATTTTATAACCAGGAGAACTTTCTTGACAACAGCAAAAAGGAGCCTGTAAAGCAGCAAGGAAATTATTTAGCAATGGCTGGTACTGAGCTGTCTTTCTGATTGTGATCTCAACTGATGCAATTCAACTACAAAGCGTCAAAATCTATTAAATTCTAAATGACCAGTTAGTTCAGAGTAATTCTGTAGTGCAGTTCAGAGGTGCAGAAACAATCCTGTACTGCTGCCCTTGGGCAATAATGGTGTGCAATGGGTTGAAGGCCACAAGTGTTGGCTAGCATGGGATAAATGGATATCTAACTTTAAAGTAAACAAGGAAATGCATGCATGAACTGTTGAGAGCTGAATCCCACGGGTGAGATTTCAGATTGAACACTAATGAAAGTTTAATTTCAGTTCTCACAGTATTTTAATATGCAGGATCACAGTATGCAAATAAAGTGAAGTCTGACTGCAAGTGGCTGATGAGTTACTTCTGCTCAGTCTCTGCCACCCCCAGAGGTAATCTATCTGTGGCTTTTGTGAAATCAAAGTTTTCCTCCTGTTTTCCCCACAAGCCAGAGCCTCATTCTTTGTGTGAGAGGTAATTAGTGACTGCAAAGTTCTCTTCAAATTGTTCTCATCCTATTCCTGTGTTGTTCCATGTAACTCATCAGCGTGGTGCTTATGTTTCCACATTGGATTGAATTCTAATTGTTGCAGTCAGTGCTTTCCTTATCAGAACTGTCCTGGGAGTGCTGCCATGTTTTCAAGTTTCCTTCTGTATTTCAGCTGCAGCTTCAATGCACTTTATTTGCCTTGTGTTTCTGAGATCAGATAGAAAAAGGCAATATTGTGCTTTTTTTTTTGCCTTCTTCCCCAGCCTATGGCACCAGATAAGATGTGCTGGCTTAGACCCTGTAGAGGTCATATCCCATTTTAGCCACACACTAAGGCCATCCAGCTTGAGCCAAGAGGCTTCATCCTCTGATTTCTTTTGTGAGTGATCAGAGAAATAAGTAACTGTGAAATTACCCAGGGAATGGGGGCCAGCCAGCACAAGGAAACTGAAGTGATTTGGCATGTTAGAACATACAAGATTCCCTATTTCAGTGATCGGTAGCTGATATATCCTTGTAAATTTAAATTGTGTGTTAACTCTCAAAGAGGAGAAGCAAGAATTTATCTTAGAAGTTAATTAATTTGAAATAGCTATTAATTAACATTATACCTAAATTTGCCAATTATCACACTTGACTTGGATTTGCATACAACTGTTGCATTTAAAATACTTCTGAGGGTATCTTGGGCTTTACAGTGAGCTGTAAAAATGCCATTTTTTGCAGCTGTGTTCCAGCTCTGCCAGGCAAAAGCTCTTCCTCCTCTTCTCCCCTGCAGAGGTGCTGCCCTTCCAACAAGTGGCCTCCCTTCTGCAGCCTCTCACTTGGGATTTATAGCTGTGAAAGCACAGCCCCACAATAGGCAGCTGTGTATGTTCTCTGGTATTTCACCCTGATGAGAAAGAATAAAAATTGCACTTTTTAATTTGAGGCAGTGAATGTGCTGCTTGTTCCTCTCCCTTGTAGAGTTACCGGTGTTGTGTTAACGTGACTCTTACGATAATCATGTTTTTTGATGAAAGCATAAGACTAAAATGATGTTTCCAATTGAAGGTTGTTTTGATTTATTCCCTGTATGCAGCACGCCTAATTTTGCTTCCCGAACTCTTTGAAGCAAGCTTTTATTTTATGGTGCTGACTGTTGCCTGTGCTGTGCTGTACCTGTGAGCTATTTAATGTGCCACATCGAGGAGTAGATTAATGCAGGTCCACAAAGAGAGCGCTTCGATTTGCTAATTGCTTGTAGAGCAGAGGGTATTGTTGTGTAGAGAAAGACTGTTCATTAGAGATCGAGTAGTTAATTTTTCCCTACAAATGGGGCTCACATTTGAGCTGCTTGCCCATCGTTCAGGGCAGTCAGCTCACCGTGAGCCCCCAGAGGGGAGTGAGGGGCTCTGGATGCATCACCACCAGATTGCTTCAGTTTCATTCATTAAACCCTTCCTGACCATCCTCCTCCAGGGCTGTCAGTGAACGCTGACTTTTGGAAGGTACAGAAGACAAATTATTGATGCAGGGAAGCAAGTTAGACAATTCAGAAATGTCTCCTTGGAGCTGAATCAGTTCCTCTCCTTGGAAACCATTCCTGCTCCTCTTTCAGCCCGAGCTGCAGATTCCCAGTGAGGCTGGAGCACAGGTTTTCCCCTTCCTGCCTCTCTCTTTTGAGGATGACAATCCACTGACAGTAGATTAGACTATGTTGTCATGTCAGATGAATATTTTGAATTGACAAACCGTGTTTTTTTTGAAAGCTGAAAGTAATTGACTGAGTACTTGGGAGGATTTTTTTTTCCCCTACTTTGCTACTTGATTTTCCTTTACCTGGTTGTGCTGCCTTTGTTGGGTAAATTGCACTGTATTTGTATATCTGATTCATAATATCTGGTTGCATATCAGGTTTTTTAATGCTTGAGCTCAGTTATCTGTGGGAATTTAACATGTGTCTTAAGTAAAGAGAATTTCCTTGGAGCTTTAAGTTAACTTTTACGCGTAGCCTGAAAATTCAGCATGGAAGTCTGAGAGATTCCTGAGATACCAAGGTGGATGTGATCGACTGAAAAGCCCCTAACACAGAGCTGAGCTACAGAATCATGGTTTGGGTTGGAAGGGACCTTAAAAATCATCTTTCTGTGGGCAGGGACATCTTCTTAGACCACGTTGCTCAGAGATCCATCCAACCTGGCCTTGGACACTTCCAGGGATGGGGCAGCCACAGTTTCTCTGGGTCTCACCTCCCTCACAGCAGAGATTGTTTTTTTTAATGTCTAGTCTAAGCCTACTCTTTTCCTGCTTGGAGCCATTCCCCCTTGTCCTGTCACTACCTACATGGCTCTTCCCAGAGCAGAACTCTGAGATGGGACTGGCAAACTGCTCCAGCGTCTGCTGGACCCTGTGTGCCTTCCCACCACTCCTGAAAGACCCAGGTCCCACCCTTTCTTTTTCTGGATGTGGCTGGAGATGGCTCAACCCAGAAACCCAACAGCTCATTCCTGAGAAGATACATTCCAACACAACCTTGTTTTTTTTCAGGTCTTTTCCGGCAAATGCCTGGGGAGTGGGAGCAGGGACTGAGCAGGCTGCCAGGCACCAGTCCAGGGCCCTCTGCAGCTCCTTCCTTCCATGGCTGTGGGGGCTGGCAGCTCCTCCCCAGCACTCTGATTAACTGAGATGTGGGGATAAGTTCAGGGCCTAATTTCTCCTCCATAATTAAAAATGTGTGCATCTGTCATGCTGCCGGTGATTAGTTTGTATTTTCTTGTGGCCCAGAAGGAATATGGCAGTGAATCACTTCGCAAGCAGCTGTCCTCTAACAGCTGAGGGAGGTTCAATATTTGATTTAAGCTAATAAAAAGTCTGGGATGGGGCTGATGTTTACAAACTGGACGTGATGAAGCATCCAGATCAGCTGGCTCACAGCCTGGCAAGCTCAGACAGCGAGCACCCTGCTGGAAGTTTGGGCTTTGTCTTGTTCTTCCCCACCTGTGTGAGTAGGTGGGCACGGGCAGGGCAGGCTGAGAGCACATCCAACAGCATCAGCAGCGCTGGGGAAGCCTCCTCGTTCCCAGCTTTGTCATCCTAACAGCTCTCAGTGCATTAAACACGTCCCTTTTGCTCTTCTGTGAGAGTTGTAGTCAAACCGTATGTTTAAAAATCTTTTAATCTTCATAAATCATTTCTTCCAGCAGTCTAGTAAGTTTAGTAGCTGCTCTCTGAATTCCCACCAGTTACTGGCTCTTTCCCTTTGAGATGAGCTGCCTAGGAATAAATGCAATGAAGAAAACCTACTTTGTGATTTAGTTCTTATCTGATTGCTTCTCCAAATCATATTGATCTGCCGTTGTTATGCTGCTGGCTTGGACTTGCTGTCCAGGTTTCTCTCTTTGTTGGCATAGCACCTTGAAATGGTTATTTTCCCCAAGCCGTATTATATATAAGATAAATTATGGCATATTTCCTGCTTGTATTTTCAATTTCCCCCATCTCTTTGTTATTTCTCTCTTCTCTAAAAGGTTTTTTCCAGCCTTTTCCTGATGTAAAATGTGTTGGAGTCTTTGCTGTCCTTTTCTTCTGTCTTTTATGGAGGGATCATACTTTAAAATGCTCTTATACCTTTCTGGTTAAACAGATTCCTAGGGTACTGTTGCCTTAGTGCTGCAAATAAAAATATTTACACTGTGAGGGTGACCAAAGCCTGGCACAGTGTGGTGGGCTGACCCAGGCTGGGTGCATGGTGCCCACCAAAACCACAGGGGATTGAGCCTTGAGGGGATTCACACTCTTCCAGGGTGGGTTACTCTGTGATTCCATAGGAGTCTGTGAGAACAGGAGGGTGAACAGAGACTTGACCGTCAAATTCAGCTACTGTAAGAAAATACATGATTTTTAATGTAATTTTTAATTAAGTACTCCTTATATCTGGTTTAGAATAGATTAGTGGTTCCCATCTAAAGTTCATCTTCATATAAATAAGGCTAATAAATAAACAGAACAGTTTGGGTAGTTAGTAATCAAAAATATTCTGTCAGTCTTGGGGTGTTTTGCAAAGTTTCTGCCAGCACCTCTCCTAAATGACCTCTCTGAGGCCATGTTTTCTAATTCTTCCCCAAGCAACTCCTGGCTCCAGCCTGCTGCTGTCATTGTACCTGCTTCAGTAGCAGTGGGGAAAAGTCTTTCCTGGGTGTCTGCAAATTCACAGTTCCCTGATCTTTCCACATCAAACTTGGAGATCATTCCAATTTTTCCCTTCACTTGCTTGTCCAGGCACTCCAGTTTTGGTTGGGGCTGGCATCTCCCATGGTGTTTTGTGTGTTTCCTTCTTCTGTGCCAGGTCCTAGGCTTGTATTAAAGCCCTTTTCATCTTACTTCAGTGTCTGTTCCTCAAATAATGTCACATCATCCCAGGCCCTGCGCAGCAAGAAGCTGAAACTTTTTCAGTTTCCGCTGAGCTCTGGGGCCAGGGAAATTTTGAACTGTTTGCTTCTTTGTTTGCAAAATGGAACTTCTGCTGTGCTGAACACTTGGGCTGTGTTTGTTTGTTTGCTTGCATTTCAGTGCAGTTAGCCTCCAAAGCTGAATGTTTTGCTTTTCATTGTAATAAACTGCGAGCTGTTTGTCTCTGGTTTGGATGTGGCACTCAAAAGACTCATTTCATATGTGGTGAGAAGCTGAGGGACTCTGGAGGGTTTTAATGAATATTTGCTTGAAATTACACGGATCAGTTTGGAGGAAAGTTGTTTTTATTTCTTTTATTTGTTTATGTTGTTTAAATTATCTTCTCTGTCATCAGTGACTGTTTTTTGGGCTTTCTGCTAAGCAGAGAAAGGCTGATTGCAGCCTAGCAGTGTTGGAAAATCAAAGATGTGGGAAGTAATAGCACTCACGTATTATGTGTGGCTTCTCTTAACCATCTCCTAAATACCCATTTTGTTTAAAATCCTTTTTCATAAACAAAACTCTGTAAAAGATCCTTTTCTAAGTCAAGTTCCTGTTTACCCCCAGAATTATCCCAGGATAACAGAAGGTATTTCTGCTCTGGTTTGGGATTCTTTGCATTTCAAATTTCCCTTTAAGAAAGTAGAGATGCTGCATTTGGCTCTTTTCTCACAGAAATTCAGGAGGTTTAGGTTACAGAGCAGATTTTCGTACTATTTTACCCCACAGCATTTTGGAAAGCTTCCAAACCCCACCCTGGACCCCAGAACTTAGCAGAACATTTTCTGTGAAGTTAACTTGAAACACACACTCCTTTCTATGGAGCTATGGAGCAAAACTTCCTCTTCTTCAAAGTTAAGCTTGGCAAAAGTGGGTGGGTTTTAGACCACTCTTCCTGCAGCTTCCAGAGAAATGGAGTGGTGGCATGGTTCTGTCTGGACCATGAGAGTGAAATTTGGGCTGGCTCACCTAGTGGCATTCTCTGCAATAAACTTGTTTTTTCTTGTGTATGTAGAGTTCAGGCTCTTTGGGACAGGATTGTCTCGTGGCATGGGATGCTGACAGGACAAGATTAAACACTTATAATTCCTTCTCAATGCCATGAACATCGTGGTGTCCTTGGTGAATTTTCTGGGGGAGAGGGGAGAAGGGGATACAGTCTTATTACACCTCCAAAATTACATCCTAGAATTAATTCCCCCTTTTTTTTTTTCCTGTGTCTTGAAGGCTCAGCTGTCTCAAGCTCTGGAAGAAGTGGGAAACCACAAGCAAAGAGCAGAGATGGTAAGTGTTCAATTTCTGCCTTTCTTTTTCCCCTGGTTGCTTTTCAGAGCAGTAATATGCAAAGTTCAGTTCATTTCAACAGTGGATCAGTTCCAAATATTCAGAAATGAACAGCAAATAAACATTGTAAAAGTTTATGTTGCTGCTGCTGGTCTTGGCACTCCCTGTCTCCATATTCACCTGGAAAAAGTGTTGGATGAGATCTAGTGGTCTGTTTTCCTTTTTCTGGCAATTCCTTTTCTCCTTAGCAGTTCTAGATCAGAAGCAAGCATTTAATTTCATACTGAATTAACTCCTTTCTTTGGGGGCCTTTGATTCACTCTCAAGTGTTCAAAGGACAGGCAGATGAGAGACAAGAGAATTACCACAAACTATTTTTTTATAGTGTCTGTTAAATTTTCTGCTGGGTTCGTCTATTTTATTGGCACTTCCCTCAAGGACCAAAAATAATAAAGGACACAAAACCAGGTAATTGGGAGGTTTATGTGCAGTTCCTTGGCTTGAATATGATTCTTTATACTCTGGAATAAATGAAGTATCAGTGTTAAGCCATTTTGTGAACTGATGTTTCTGCTAATGGATGAATTGTGGGATTCCTGCAACTTTTTCAAGTCACAAGGAAAACCTCAGCAGTATCCAAGATGCAGAGATTCATTCTGTAGATGTGATTAATTTTATTACTAATATAAAAAAAACAGGCCTGCTTCACTGGCTAGTTAGTAGGTCCTAAACAGACATCTGTTCTAAAATCAAAATCATAAACTACAGTGCCAACATGGGTCTTTTTAGACTTGTGCTGATCTCTAGTAGGGCACTGAAGGGCAGGATGAGGTTTCCCTGCTGTGCTATTAATGGGTTGCCATACGTCTGTTAGGATCTTTTTTTTTAAATTTGTGCCTCTTGCTGTTTCAACATCAGATTTTCCATCATGAGAGCGTTAATTGATTCTGGTTCTGGGGCGGTCTCATGTTGTGGGCAAACATTTTCCTATGCCCAGCTGCTTTCTGTGGTGACACAGGCCACAACTGATACTTCCAAAGAAAACTGAATTAATCCTGTTTGCCATCTGATCTCATTAAGTGCTGCCTTGTAACAGTTTCAAATTCTATACAATCAATTTTCCATTGTGCTTACTGGATGTGCTTATTGGATGTATCAGAGGAAAAACTTGCTGTTATGTTTTAAAAGTTCTGATGTTCTGGGGGTTTTTTAAGCATTTTAAAGTTTTTCTTTTGGGCTCATTAAGCCTGGATTTTGAGTTGTTTGTCTTCAAAAATTTGTTGTGTTAAGCAAGCTAGCAGAGGGCTGGAGAAACTGGAACTTCCAGTGTTAAAGCATTAATTGGTGTTGTGCATCCTCCATCAGCAGAGGATAAAGCAGCAGTCAGTGTTCAGTGCCTATTCCCAAGGGTTGCTCAGTGAAAAACTGCTGGTCTTGTGATCTTCTAGTAACTCTTACATCAACCTCCCATGAACAGTCTGTTTTCTGTGGTGCTTTAGACCATGAATTGCCGATTGTGAGGTGTGGGTTTTGTTTGAGCTTGAATTTATTAAGTAAATAAAGGAAAATTTATTCATACAGAAGAGATTTTTTTTTCCCCTCTTCTCCCATTTTGAGGGAAAACCTGATCACAAAGCTCCTTCTTTTCACTGGTGTAGTTCTTCTGCATCCACAGTTGAAAGCTTCCTGGTAGGGAAAGCTGTTGTCACTTTGTGTCTTCTACAGTGTTGGTGGTGGCAGAGGTCTGTCCCCTTTGGATGGGGCTGTTCTGTACCTGCCTGCCAAGGGCTCCTGTGGATGTGCCACCAGCCCCACTCTCCTCCCTGCCATCCAGCAAAATGCTCTTTATGTGGTTTTGTTTTCCCTGAGCTTCCAGTCTCAGTTTGAGGTTGAGCTGGTAATGCTGCTCTGGGTGCTGATAGATGTGAGTATTGCTTTTCATCAGCTCTTCTGCAAGCAGCCATGGCTCTAAGGGAAATGGAACAAACCCCTGTCAAGGTGCTCTCCTGCAGCTGATGAATCCTTGGGCTGCTTCTGGGACAAACCTCTGTGCAGGTGACATCTCTGCTGCCACCCCAAAGAGCTCTGATGGCTCTGCAGCTCTCCCTGGGGCAGAGGAAACGAAGAGATGGGAAAAGGGAACTGACTGATGGCACCTCACTGAGGAGTCCCCTGGGCTTCCTTCTGTCAGCGAGGGCATCTCTGGTGCCCTGGTAAACAATCCCTTCTTTACACAGCGATATCTAAAAGCACAATACTTGTGGGATAAATCTGATGGGATCGTGGTCTCAAAACAACAGCAGCTGCACACTCAGGGCCTCTCCTCCAAGGGCACAAGCAAAGGGAATTGTGTCCCCAGGGACAATGGCAGGTGGAGGGTGGTGTGTCTGTGTGTGTGCCATAGGGAACACTGTGCCAGGCCAGAGGTCCTGCCAGAGGAAAATGGGATGCCACTAGAATGGAGTGGCGGTTCTGAGTGCTCCAGTGCAGGGTTTCACTGCTTGTCAACTAAAAGTGAGTGTGTTACTGGAGGAACCAAAAAAAAAAAGAAATTTAAATGTCTTCAGTTAATTGCAGTTGACAAGACAAAGGCAGTTTGACTTTCCAGTATTAATTAGCAAACCCATACTAATTAGCTTGTATAAGCACAATTCATGCCTCTTTCCCTAAATGCAATTAATATTGCAACTGAAGACATCTCTGGGCTGTGCCTCTGTATCATTAACATACTTTGCCCTAATTAGACACGGCCAGTAGTGGCTGGAGAAATGAGTTTGTGATTACAACCATAAAAACCCCTCTAATATTTTATATCCTTCAGGGAACTTGAACCTAGAATTTATTTTTTGATTTAAGAAAAATTACCCTTATCATTGTGCTGTGTAATTAACAATGAAACTTTGATTTTCCTCTCCCTCTAACCCATCACTTATTTATTTTTCTTTATTCACAGTTTAAGCATGTTCCTACTGTGAGGGAACAGTGCCTGCCCTTAAGACACATAAGAGTCACCACTCTTGATAAGGGCTCAGGTCACAGATCCGTGGGGTTTGTCTGTCTTTTATTTGCTGAGTGTTTGTTGTTTGCAATTTTTTTTGTATGAATGTGCGCTTTTCTGACAATTTTATCAGCACTGGAAGTTTTCTTTATTGAGGCTGGTGCTACAGTGTCTTTATTTCCAGGATGTGCCAGGAGGTTGCTCAGAGTTCACACAGCTCCCTGATCTGTGGTCCCAGGATCTTATTTCTCATGATGTGTTGGTTTAGTGCTCTACTGGCCTAAAGCTGAGAGAGACCTTCACTCACACCAAAATATTATTTGTGGAAAATGCCTTCTTGTTTGTTACATTATTTTTCTTTCTCTCCCTGAGGGAGGGAAACAGAAGATGTGTTCGTTTTTGTAATTTTCGTTTGCCTTTTTCATATCCCTTTATAGACACGAGGAGATTGTTTGGCTCAAGCTTGCCATCCAGGCAACAGCTCTGATCTCTGATCTTATGCTTTCTTCCAGTCTGGTTCTGTAGCAGGGGGCATTCATGTCGAGATTTTTTGTTCTCCATCATTAATCCCTGAGGGAAGCCAGCTTGGTATTAGAAAAGTGTCACCTGTATTTTCATTACCCTGAGGTGCTCTGGGTATCTTTTGGCTTTCATCTTCAAAAGACAGCTTGGCCCATGTGGGCTCTGAAATCTATAGACTGCTCTTTGGAACAAATTAAATTTCACCCTCCAGCAGATTAAAAAGGATGGATATAAGAATCAGAAGAATTGCTTAGCCAGGGTGGGAGGTAAAGAAGATTTGAAGTCCAAGAATGCAGCCGTCACCAAATGAATGGCATAAATTGAGTGTCCTTACAGAGGGAATAAAGACACCTTAAAATTAATATAATGAATGCCCCTTGCCTTGGGGAAAAGTGTTGGTTAACCCTTTGAAAACAGGAGATCTTTATTTAAGAGCAGCAGGTCAGCAATAGTTAAAGAACCAATCATGTGTTTGGTCTGATGAATTCATAATGTTTAGGATTAACTTAAATGTCAGTGACTGCCTACACTGATGGTTATCAGGAGTAGAAATGGAGACAGAAAGGAGAGTGCATGAAGGAAATAAACTCAGAGAACACTGAGCTTGATGTAGTTGGGAACTAGCTGTTAACTGGAAGGCAACATGGAAAAGTTATTACCTGTATTTTTAATTTACAGGTAACACCAGTGATAATAGGAAAAAAGTGAACTTTAATATAGAAAGACCTCCCCTGGATTACTGGCCAATAGAGCTCATTTAATTCTTGTTTAAGAGTTACTGAGCAAGAAATACAACAGACCAAGAACAAGAACAAAAGTGGTGTTCATTAGTGGAAATGTAAATTCTCTGTATTATCTGCAATAGGAAGGCAATTAAATGTGGGGTTAGAAGGCTGAACCACAGTAGTTATAAATAAAAATGAAGTTTTTCTGGAACATCTATGGAACCAACAGGTTGGGAGGGGCAGGAGACAACTGGTGCAGGAAGCCTTCATCTGTCAAAAGCGCATTAGATAACTTCTGAATTGATTTAGCAGGTGACAGCAAATCTCCTTCCCATGTGACAGATTTTATCCGAACACCTTATGTGAGGCCAGCAAAGCCAAGACAGATGAGCAGCGTGGCACTCAGCTGAGCAGCAGGGTGAATAGTTTTAGTAAGGCAATCTTAGCGAAATATCCACTCCTCAAATCAGATTGAAAAGCATGAATCTGGTTATAAAGAGACAGCAAAAGAAGCTAATCCAGAATGAAATGATATAGTAACAGAAGACTGGAAGAAGGCTTTTAGATCATAAAGTCCAGTCCTTCAGTAACTGAGGCAAAGGCAGCATATATCTCAGTTCATAAATTTATCAAGCTTGTCTTGAAACTGCTTTGGTTGTTTGTACCATTACTGTCATGGAAAGACTGCTCTGATAGCTGAAATCTTCCAAGTTCCAACTGAAAATATATGTGCAGTTAATACCCATTTTTTTCTTGTGCTAATATTCTCCTTAAACTACAGTGACTGTTCTTCCTCCCTCATATTTATGCTGTGACATATTTATAGAGAACAATTGTTCTCTCCCAGCCTTTCATTTGTCTAGGTTAAACAAATCAAGCTCTTGCAGCCTTCTCTTAAAACAGGCTCTTCAGTTTCCTCATGAATCTTGCAGCTTCCTTTAAATCCCTTCCTCTTGCTGTCTCTCCTTTGAAGATGAGTAATCAGAATGGTCACATTATTCCAGGTGATGTTCCAGCAGTAGCTTTTGCAAAAGTGTCTTCCACAGGATCATGGAGTACAGGCAGGAACCTCTTCCACTTGTGTGGTGGAAGAGCTGAGCTGTATCCAGGACATCACCCATTTCCAGCTCCACACAGTGCCAGTGTTCCCCCTGGGATCAGTTCATCTGCCCCACTCTGTCCTCCTCTTGAGTTTTTGGCTCAGGAAGGCTCAGTTTGTAGGAGGGATTCCAGCTGTTTTGGGACTTGCATGATGACATTTCAATTCTGTGCTGTTCCCTCAGTTTTCACGTAGCTTCCTCTTCCTGATCAGTTTATGCTCCTCTGTGATAAAGCCTCCATGCTATCAGTAATTGTGTTTGTGCATTTATATTTTTAGACCCAAAGTCTTCAGTGAATTTTGTTTGTTTTGAATGTGTCTGAGACATCTTTTTCTCTATCAGGCAGTTTTAGTTTTACTTCAGCAGAGCCATTTGTTGCTTGTTTACTTCACAGTGTTTGTATTATTCTTCACTTTATCATGTGATGCTGTAAATTCTGAATTATGAGTTGTTAGAAGAGGGGGATGGTTGTGCAGGACTCATTGATACCCTGTTTTGAATCTTCCCCTTTTTAACTGTGGAGCTTTGGTTCTGAAGGTGGAGTGAAGCCTAGAATAGAGGGATGGGAGTAACCTTCTCCTTTCCCTTTCCCTGGCAGAAAGCTCTCGGTGCCTGTTGTAAACAACTACATTAAAACTGGTCCCTGCTATTCCCCACGGGGCAGGAATATAGTGAGCTCTACACAGACAAGGTTATTTTTTTCTCCCTCTCTTAGCCTAGGGAGTGATGAGCAGCCTCAGCTGGTGTGTTGCACCTGCTGCGTGTTTCCTCTTGGAAAATTCATGTTCAACACACAGAACCGTGGCACCATCAGAAAGCATCTGCTGGACGTGACTGTGGGCAAAGCAGGGAGTGTGGAGGGAGCCTTGGGATGCTGGTGGATCAGTGCTGACAAAGTGCCTGCAGGCTGGAGAGGTGATCAGCACATTACACCACCTCTGCGCCTTACTATCTCGATGCTGTTTTAATTAGGTGAGAAAGAGAGACTTAGTGAGTCAATTCTCGTGGTTTATCTCTGTTTTAAAAATCTAGCCGGGCACATGGGATCAAATAGCACATTCCCTTCAAATTAAAAAGAAATAAACGGTCTGTTTAAAAGTCCCATTACACAAATGAACCTGCTGTTGGATCCATTAACGTGGAAGTTTTATGGGACACGGCAGCACCGTTTGGTTTCAGCAGGACTGTTTCCATTTGCTCTTCCACGGCCATAAGAGCTGACATGGGGTTGGGACTGTCAGGAGGAAGAAATGTGTCTACCTGAAGTGGAGAGCTGCCTTCCTGCTGCTCTTCCCTGTGGGACAGGTGCTGCCAGACTGGGGGGAAATGGTCTGACCCAAACCTGGAGAGCAATTCCAGCTCAGATGGGACTCATGGACATTGCCCTAATTCCCAGCCCATCATCTGGGGTGGCCTCCACACCACAGGTGTATCCCTAAAATCTGAGCTGTATTGACAAGCACGATTATGAAAGGAACAAGGACTGGAGAAGGAGAAGTAGGGAGGGTTTTTTCTCTTCAGTTGTTGAACAGAGGAGAAAAGTGAATTGTTTTCCTGTTTAGAGGGTGCTGCAGCTGGAGTGGTCCTTGTCAGTGTCACTGTTGTCACTAAAATCTGAGTTACGCTGAGTTACTTGGTTAAATGAGAGCAGGATAGGGATATTATCAGAGGCTTTATTATAGTAGGCACAGCCTGGGGACACAAAAGGCCTATTTAATAGACATGCAAGAACTGTGCTTTTCCAGGCTTCATTCATCCCTACAGAGCCTACAAGAAGTTTATGGGCTACCTCAGATTCACTTGGTTCTATTTAGCTGAGCTAAAATTTCCTGGAGAATGCAAAGGGTCTCTACATTACATTCAGCACTTTGAGAAAACCAGGTGAGAGGTCCAGGATACCTCTAGGACTCTGTCATTTCTGCTCCTTTATTCTGCCTTCCTAAAAGGTGGCTTGGAGAAGCTGTAGAAGGAACATGAAGTTCCAGTGCATGACCAGAGAGGGAAGGGAAGACTTGGGGCTGTTGAACAGTTGTGTTAGGATGGGACAAAGTAATACCTAATTTACAGCTTCCTTGAGACAAGGATGGAGAGCAGTTTCCTCCTGCTTTCACAGTCCTGGGAAGCTGTGCCTGCATCAGAAGAGGACCATCCTGAGAGATCTGATGTGAGAAATAAATTCTGTAAGCACAGCTTGTCCTGAACATGCAGGGGGATGTGAAGCTCTCCAGCTATGGGATCTGGAGGGGCATGGAGGGCATGTTCAGAGGATGTGCCTGGAGATCAAAGGTTGCTGGATACTTCTCTTCTTGCCTGGGGCTGGCTTTTGTGTATACAAAAAGGAGATAAAGGCTTAAAAAAAAGTTTAAGTTTCAAGACTTAGTCCTTACACTGACAGCCTAATCAGCTTGTTACATCATTTGTTTTCAGTCTTTTTGTGTCTCAGTGTCCTTAGAAGAGCTTGTTCCCAGTGTTTCTTGCCTTTGGCTGATGGATGCTGGGGGTAGGTAGTAGCTGTGGCAGGCTGGGGTCTGTCAGGGCAGCAGAGTCCTCCAGCAGGAGCTGTAAAACCCAATTTATCCACAGAGACAAGGAGATCATAGAGCAGAATTTTTCCTATGACCTCTTGGTAAATAATGAATGGCAGAGCCCTGCCTCTTTGGAATCGCTTAATTGAGGCTGACAACTCTTTGTTGTATTACAGGATCTGGCTTGTCAGGAGAATTTTAACTTATTTATGAATATTTCATTAACCTCTAAAGACTGGCTGTATAAAATCGAGCTCCTGCCAGGCCCTGTCCTGTTGATGCTGTGTTCAGTGCTAATGTCATCGCTGCACATCCAGAACACCTTTCCTCTGAGCTGGACCTCGGAGTTTATTGTTGGTGGCAGCAAGAACATGTTCACCAAAGGTTAAAATGCCAGGTTTGTGCTTTGGCACCAGAGCTGGATGTATGGTATTTGAGAGGGAATTGCTGTTTGCCTTTCACTGTGTGACTGCTGCTGGCAACTGAAGGGCCCTGCAGGCGTCATCCCAAGAGCCTGAAATGGGCAGAGCAGTCTTGGCAGGGCCCTGTGACCTTTGGGTTTTGGCACCAGGAGAGAGATTTCCCACTTTTTATGCATTAAAAGCCCACTGCTTTTTGTCACAGGCTAATCTCAGGATGGGTCATTTAGCTCAAAAATATTCAACCTGCTGTACTTAACCTGTTCTTTGGGCAGGGTTTGGGGAACAAGGCTCCTTCAAGGCTCTGCTGCTTCCTTTAAAGCAGCTGGGGGGCCCTGTCAGGAGAGCTGCTGCTTTTCTATAGCTGGATCCCCTGCCCCATCCTCACACCTCCCAGCTCTGGGAGGTCAGAGAGCAGCTTGAGCAGGCAGCTCTGCTGGTCCCTGCCGAGATGTGCCAGCAAACAGAGCTCCCAGCTGTAGTGAGCTCCAAAATTGGGCTGGAGCTGCAGCAGGAAGCCAGAGAGAGCTGTTCCTTAAAGCACAGGGGCTGTGTGTTGTTCCATGTGAGCCAGGGAAAGAAGATTAAGTTCAGGCACTCAGTGAAGGCTCCTTTGCTCTCTTTACTGTATTAAGCAGGATTGATTCCACTGTATTTATGTTAGAAAACAAAGGAACAAAAATGGATGTTGGATTCCTCTTTCCCCTTTGATCTTCCTAGGTGCTTGGTAACTGCATAGATTCTTCTCTGACTGTTTATTATGTGATCATTTTTCAACGAGAAAACTGATGGGGGGAGTGAGAGGTGGGATTACAAGCTCCTGTTTGATGAGAATTGTTGAGTGAATGCTCCGGAAACTCCTCGAGGCTATATTTTCAGGAAACAAACTGTATTCAAACTCTGTACGGAGGAGGTATGACATCTTTGCAGATTTATTTCTTGCTTTGACTGTAAATTACAGCTGCTAGAAGACTTGATTCTAGCCAAAAATGCCTATTCCTGCATGAAAGAAACGATCTGTGCGATGCTCTTCTCAAGAGCAGACAACTCCATTGTGCCAGCACCACGACTACACTGGGCAGGGATGTGGCACATTCATCCTGGCACCTCGACAGGTTCCCTAAACAGGCTCTTATTCTGTATTTTGCTGTTCTAACCAGGAGTAATGGGTAGGAGGTGTCAGCCAGTTAAGGCTAATTACTCCAGAGCTGCCTTCTCTCGGTGGACACCAGCTGTTCTGTTCTCCCTGGCTGGGAGGAGCTTTCGGTAGTAATTAAAGGAAACAGTCATCTACAGCCTGTGGAAGTGGTGGAGCGAGGCTGATAACAGCAGAGAGCTGTGAGCTGAATGAACGTGGAAATTAGGTGATCCTTCTTCAGAATGAGCTGTTAGAGCAAAGAGAGAGGTTTTTGGACGTGGAGCTGTCAAGGTGTTTTGCTGTCAAGCAGTGGCTGTGAGGTCTCACAGCAGTGCCTGGGAGCGTGGGCAGGACAGGCTGAGAGGAAGAGATTCCTCGTCTGCTCCTTTCTTGGAGTGAGGGTTGAAATGTGTAATTATACTTGAATAAACTCATGGGTTTAAATTAACATCTTCAGTTCCCTCGCTCGGTGTGTTCCTTGTACAAGACTGTTTGCTCTTCATCCCCGTGAACTTTCCAGGTTTGTTAATTTGGAGCTCTGAGCCAGCTTCCATCCATCTGAAATGTCTGGTAGTGCTTATTTCCAAACTCACATCCTGCACCAATCCCATATTACTCAAAAGAAATAAATAAAGCACCAAGGAAGGTGGGTGGGTGGGGAGGGTCGGCATCTGGTGGTGTTGGGGTGTGAGAAGACACTTGAGAGGGGCAGGAGGCCAAGTCTTGGAGCAAAGGTGTGTTGTAGGTGTTTGGGGAAGAGCTTGTTGGATGGGCTGTGCAGGAGGAGGCTGGGGCTTTGGGGGTGGCATGTGATGGCAATTCCTTTTCCATCTTCACATGCTTGCAGCTGGGCAGGCAGCTCAGGCTTGGGCCAGTTTGGGACCCCTGTGGCATTGTCCTTTTTTTTGGAGAACAAACTGTTTCCTGCCATTCCCTGTACCACTGTGACGCCGTATGGAAGCCGTAGGGTGGCTGGTTTAAATAGGGGGGCTGGTTTAAATAGGGTGGCTGGTTTAAATAGGGTGGCTGGTTTAAATAGGGTGTCTGTGCATTTGTCCTCTCGTTCCCTTGCAGCAGGGCTGAGTTTGGCTCGCTGAGCCTGTCTGGAATTTCCCCAAGCTGTGCTGGTGCTGCACAATGTGGAGGGAAGGTGTTGGGAGGAAGGCTGCAGGATTGGGAATCAGAGGGGAGAGAGGTGAATGCTCGTTAGGGCTCCCTTGGGGTAGATGAATTAGTTAATGACTATGCTGTGCTTTGGAAATGCAAATGCTGTGTCAGAGCTAAGTCTGATTATAATAATCAATCTTCCTTTGGAGAGGGTGCTGGGTATGAGGAAGGGGGAGAGTGAGGAGACTGGGGCTGAATTTTTAGATCACAGATCTGCATTTCTCTGCTGTCTTTAGGGAACCCTGGTGTTGCCTGAGAGGTCAGCAGAGCTGGGGAGAGGCAAAAGGTGGGTTTGGGGTGGGGGATCATCCTGGCTAGCACCAGTGGGCCGTGGCAGGTTGAATTAATTTTGTGATTTTGTCCCTTATGATTGTCCTGCCTGGAAAGGGAGAGGTTGTCGTCTGCTCCTGTGTGTGAGCTACCCCTGCTAATGGGAAAGACAGAAACTGCCTCATAAGCAGGATCCTCCAGGGATGGGGGAGAGGGGAGGGTGGCTGCTGCAGACGTCCAGCCCTGACAGCTCCTTCTCCCTTGGCACTCCATTCGTTTGTCGCAAGCGTTCCTAGTAATTACACCTCTTAATTTAGGAGAGCGAGTGGGAGAAAGGGAATATAAATTTGTGTATTAACTTTAGAGATTGGAAATAGGGCAAGCGAACCTTCTCTCTGGGAGATTATATTTGGAAATGAAATAGAATGACATTTGGTATAAACTTGAAAAATTGCTCTCTTTTTACTGCAACAGGAGGAGAAAAGCCACAATCCAGGCTGTATTGGAGAGAAGCAGAAGTCAGCATATGTCCATTTCCCAGTGTGTGTGTATCTACAATAATATATATGCATGAGTACATTTTTAGGAAAGTGTTGGCTGAGAGGTTGCTGCTAGCCCTGACTTCTCAGTGATAAAAGCAGAGCAAGTTTGTTACAGATGGTGGAACCCCTAGAGACTGGTGACTCTGATCCAACCAGCCTTCATCTTCCAAGAGAAAAAAATATATATTTTTTTTGCTTCAGCCAAGTGGGAGATGGGTGGTTCCAACCCACTTTTTATTGAATATCTGATTTTCTTTGGCTTTATTACTTTTGTTTCACAATGGCATCGAGGATTAATTTTCCCAAGAAAATGTACCAACTAATCCCGGGCTGCTTAGCCTGTTTCTAAATGGCAAGCAATATTTTGTTTTACAAGTACTGTCCTACTTTTTGAAGAAGAGTAAAGTTCACTAGGAAATCTGGCTTAGTTCTCCCTGTGTGTGCTTCTCTGCAGATGTTTTGGGGGAACAGCCCTTCAGAACGCCAGTGGGATGGGCATATGGAAGAGGTGGTGCTGCTTTTGCTGGGCAGAATGATCTCTGAAGTGCTCAGCATGGTGTCTTAATGGTGTCTTACCCTGTGGTATTGCTGGACACCCAAATTAAACTCACTGGTGTTTCATGCATGTTAGATTTCTGTCCTGATGCCAGATTTATAAGCTTGTAGACAACCCCAAGCTTGCTGTTCTGCCTTGTGGGAAGAGAGGCAGAGAAGCTCCTCGGTCTGTGCTACATGCCATGGAGAGAAGCACAAATGGCATCACTGTCATGTCAAGGTCCTGGTTTGCCTGTTTCAGACCTCAGTGCACAGGTCATGCTCAGGGTCCTGTTTCTCTGCTCTTGCCTCTTTCAGTGTTCACTCTTCCTTTCCAAGTCTGCTCGGTGCTCGCACATTTTAAATATTTATGTACTGAAATAGCTCCTCGAATTGTGTTGAGACTTGTAGTCAAACACAACCTCTCAATTCACCTTTCCATGCTGGCTCGGTGCAATTCAGTTCCCATTTATCGCTGCCGTTCAAAATCAGCTCTTCTGCTGAGGAAGGCCTTTCAAAGGATGTTGCATCAGCCCATTGTTAAATAAACCTTTAGACATTTATAATGGATTCAGCATTTCCTGCTTTTTTACAGTTCCAAAAATGCTGAATGACGTGCAGACACACTTCATCAGGATAAGATTGCTGTATCAGCCCCTCACTAAAATGCACTCATTATTCAAATAATAACTGTATGTCTCCAGCATGTGTTCTGTGAAATGTGTGTACATGATGTGGGCGAGTAAACCAGCCCCTTTTTTCTTTTCCGACATGCAAATCCTACTTTGGCAGTGAGTTGAAATACTTTAGATTTTGAGTCCTTTATTGCCCAAAATGGGGCACCTGAACAGAGATTCGATCATTGTTTTGGGCAGTGCATTAAAATTTTCAGAAGTTTGCAAATGTGGTTTTCAAGGCTGCCTGATCTGACCTGTGATAAGTCTCATTCTGAAGATGGATTGTGGACAGCAGAGGTCAGTGGGATGCTCTGGAAAGGCTTTTCTCCATCAGTGCTGAAACCTGCTGAGTTGAGTGTGAGGAACAACAGCTCCATGGCATCGCAGAGGCTCAGGGTGCTTGGCTGGAGTGGACAAATATGGGTCAGAAATGACAAATGCCAGAAATATACCAAGAAAATCAGCTCTTTAAAGTTCTGTTTCTTCTAGCTGTCAGGAGATGAATTTATAATTTTGTTTTTCCTGTCATTTCATATGTCTTTAAATAATAGCTACAGAAGAGAGAACCAGTGAGGAACATATTTCTTACCCTGCTGTGAGTGTTTGCTATGTCATTAACACTTGGAGGAGAACCACCTTCTTGGAATCTTGTCCAGGCAGGTTTAAAAGTAAAGCTGAAAGAAGAATGATATTTCATATAATTAAATACTGGATGAAAATCCATCCATGTTCTTCCTTCCTCTCTTTCTCCTTTGGTAAATAATGATGGCAGTACTTATTTCAGAAAAATTATTTGCGTTTCATCTTTTGGGGCACTTCCATATTTGTGGCAATGGATATTCTAAAATTAGTCCATAGTCTTTATGTGTCCTGATCACTTTTATTAAGAACAATAAAGCTGGACTGGAATTCATGCTTAAGAAGTTAAAGAGGGTAGAAAAGGTTCAGAATAAATGGGATCATTTTAGATGGAGAACAAGAGGCCCCAGTATATTTTGAGAAAAGAACAACACATCCTCAAAATATTAAGTACCTGTTCATGTGTTTTATTCATTCATAGGCTCTGATATTACTCATTATTCTGCCTTATCATAAAAACCTTAGATAACTTCAAAAACTATTAAAATAGCAGTTTGGTTTCTTTTCAAGTTTTTAATGCATTCTGTATGGTGGGAATGTCACTGGGGGTCTGATCGTGGCTGATATAATCCCTCCTGCAGTTGATGTAGGTCCTTAGGTCCCTCTTGTGCAGCTTTCAGGACAAGAGATGCGATGCTGTATTTCACAACAACGTTCCCTGTCTGCTCTCAGTGCCACTTAGAAGATCAAGGCTGACCTGGCTCGTTTGGTATGGAATGGGGGAATACAGCAGTGAGCTGTAATTTGAGCAGCCCTTTACCCCTCTCTGCTTGGTAATGACTTCTGCTAGTTTAATGTATTCAAAGCAATAAAAGTTTAACTCGGCCACTCGCATAAAATTATTGATAAAAATTGGAAGAGTTTAGCCCGGAATAGTGAGTTGGTTCAAAAAGCATAAAATGCTTGCTGAACGTGGCATCTGGTGAAGAAAAGAGACCAGGACTGGGAATTAATTTAGGAAAAGGGATGTGATGGGAATTAAGCAGACAAAGCAGCAGGAGGGCTTTGGCTCTTCTTCTCCTTATCCCTTCTTGAGGCTGTTCTTTGGCACAGGTACTGAGAGGACATGTGGACAGAAAGGGACAAACTGCTCCTGTGGTGCATTACTTCATGCTAGTCACCCATTCCTGGAGCTATCCTGAGTCTGTGTCAAAGGCAATGGTCTTGAGAACCTCCTCACCTCTTAGTCTTTATCCGCAGATTCCTTATTTTTAGCCATTCTCTTAATTCTCGTTTTGTGTCTTGCTTGCACTCTGTTGCCTTCAGAAAAGCAGAATTAGGTCCCAACAGTAAGCTACTCCATCTCATCTCAACTAACTATTTTTGTCCTGGAAAAGACATTAATAACATAATAAATAGCATTTTTAATACCTTAATATTTTAAAATCTTTGGTGAGATTGGCAGTTATGGATGTTTTCCTAACAATTGCTAGGGATGAAACTTGGAAACAACACGTTTTGAATGAAGTATTCAATACCTTAAATGCTTTACTTATTTTATAAACAATTAGTGAGGTCTGGATGGCAAAAATTTCCTATGGCACGAAGTTGTGTCTTGGCCTGAACTTTAAACTCTCCAGTAGTTTTAATCCTAGTTCTGGGAAGCAGATTTGTGTCAACAGCTCTCTGCTCGAGCCAGTTTCATCTGTAGTTATATCACTGTGTCCTCCTCTCCCTTCTCCTTCTCACCTCGGGCACATCAGGTTAAATAACTCACCAGCCCTTCCATGTTCAAATGCTGTCCTCACTCATCCCAGAAAGCATCCCCAAACTCCTAACAGCAAACACATCCAGGCTTCAGCAGACATGGGGAATGGGAGGCATAATGAGTGTTTTCCTGCTAGAAGTAGGTTGGAATTGAAGCCTACTCCTCATCCCAGTACCTTTTATTCACATTCCTGGAATTATCTGGTGTGCTTGCTTTATCCCCAGCCATCTGTGATGGGCTGAGCTGGGAGAGATAAGCTCAGTAATCAGAAAATTGAGGGAAGCATTTCTGGCTGTGATAATCTTATCAGGCAGCTAATATGCATTAACATTTGTACAGCCTGATGATGCAGGTGGGCCTTTGCTTATTTTTTATTCCTGGATGTTTTTTTGACAGGCAGGGGGAGAATGCAGGGCTTTTTGGGGTGCCAGGGGGAATTAGGTTAAAACATCTTTTTGACGCTCTCTTTCTTCTGCTCTGCTCCTTTTGTGTCAGAAAGGGGTGGGAGAATAATCCAACCATCCATTTTCCGCCCTTTCCTGCCAACAGTGCTGCCATGTTCTGCCTGTCTGTTCTGGTGAGCACAGAAGGGTGAAGAGGCAGCATGTCAGAACTTCACTTCTGTCTGAGCAATATGACTGTCCGTGACAAGATACTCTTTTTCCTTGTAAGACTGGAGAGTTCCTGCAAAAAGCTTGCAGAAGTTTTGCCATTGCAATGTGATTTTGCTCTGCAAGTCTGATCCATGCTGTTCCAGGGAATGGTGTATTAATGGATTATATCCCTGATGCTGAGTGCTGAACTCTCTGTGGTCATAAGTTTGGCATCTGTAATTAAGGCTGGATTGCTTATTATTTTCCTCCTGGGTGAAAAAATACAGTTCCTGTCAATAGATTTATTAGGGGAATCAGTCGACAGGTGGTAAAAGGACAGATGATGAAAGGAAGTCCAGAATCTCAAGGATGTGTGTGTGAAGAAGGTCTAAGCTGGGAGAAGGTGTTGGAACAGAAGTTTGAGTATCCTCTAGGTAGTTTATCTCTGCTTACACTTCATAATAAATCGTTTTCTGAGGGGTTTTGAAACAAGTAACATATGGAGTTTATCGATCTGTGCATTGTCTTGATCTCTGAATTAGGGATCCAGACTGCTACAAGTCAGGGAGCCTGGGACTTGTAGAGTCTGGGTAAGAAGTTCTCATGTCTGAAGAGTTTTGAAATACTTACTTGTGAGTTCCTTCCCAAACAAAGCCAGAGGCAGAAAATATTCTTAATTGTTTGTTTGTTCAGCCAGAGCTACCTGGGCATCTAGAGCTAGAAGTGTATATTGGAGAGTGCTGGAAATATTCCCCAGTCTTTTGGATTCAATGTATGTGTCTCAGAGCTGTCGTGGACAAGACAGCTCAGAGACACATAATCCTGTGGTTCATTTCTTCTGGGGGAGGAATTGAATGAGGTTGAACTGTCAATACTAAATCTCAGGAACCAGCAAGCTCCTAATGCCACACAGAGTCTTCTGCATCCCCTTATCCATGGGGGAAAATAGGGGAAATATCTGTAAGAGAAGCAGAAGCCTTGCTAGTAACATTCAACTTTCTCTGCCTCATCTACTGTGGAGAAAATGTTGGGAAAGGGAACAGGAATTGCAAAGGGAAGCTGGGTGAAGTGAGGTTTTGACATTTAACACGTGAGAAGTTGTGCTTCACATCTTTATCATGAGAAGTCTGATCTGTGCAGAACCTCAATGATTTCCTTCTCCCTTTGCTGTTCGTGTGTGCCCCTTACCAGTGCTGGAGGAACTAATACCTTTTCTCTCCTGCAGCTGGAGGTGGAGATGAAGGTCCTGAAGTCCCAGCAGTGCACGGCTGAGCAGAGCTCTGTGATCACCAAGGAGGAGGTGGACACGCTCAGGTAGGCAGAGCGAGGGGAAGGCTGAGCAGGCTCTGCTGGTTTTGGTGGATAATGAGACGGGAAATGCCCAGGGTAGTTTCACTGCCCACTGTGGTTATTGTCATCTCCTGGTGGAGCAGCAGGTGCATGAGCTCACCGTGCTACAGTGCATGAAGAAATTTATGTGTCCATAAGCTACCTGCTATTCAGGCAATGGGGTGATACCATCGATCAGAACATGTTTTCCTTGTATTCCTGAAGTAGGATGTTCTTTTCCTGAGCACGTTTTACTTTCTCACCAGCTGTTATGGACATGAGAAACCCACAAAACATTAACAGAAACACTCAGCCCCTGATCTGGCCTGCGTTTAGATATGTTAGAAGCTTTGTTATCTTTTGGGAGGCTTCAGGCTCTTTTCTTTTAATGTTTGGGGTCTTTTGCTGTCAGTTAATTCATAAGACTGGCTCCTGCATCGCTGTTCCCCCTGTTGACTTCCTTTCCTGTGGAAACAGCATTGTTGTTTATTTCTTATTTTGACCAAATCTCGACTGTAAATATGGGATCTGTTGTGTGAAGAGGTTTAGAATCCAGCTTTTGTGCTGCTGATGCATGTGTAGCACTGGAGATAAAAGAGGGATGTTTCCCCTTGTGCATTGCCAGAGATGGCAGAGGGGTACCTGTTGTGATTCAGTGAAAGAGTAGTTACAAAACAGCATTTCAGCAGAGGATACATGAGCATTTACAAAAGCTACAGTGAAGCTAAACAACCTTTCCATGTATTTATTAAAGCATTTATAGCTTCCTTTGCAAAGCAGGTGACACAATAAATACCAAGCACAGAAAAGTTCATCTGTTTCTGAATGTTTAATAAAGTTCCTTTTTTTTTTTAAGTTGAGCAGATCAGGTCCTGACAAGCTGAGTATTTTATTCTCAGCTGATGCAAGACTTGGGCTGGAGTTTTACTTCTTAATTCTTTTATATTTTCAGATCCATCACAATAAAGTGTGACTGCCTCATAGGACTGAAAGCAAGGTTTTGCAGCGAGCAGAATCCTGCAGAAAGCAGAAATTACTGGCCTGTGTGTTATGGCTTTGCTCTTGTGCTTTGCCTCTGGAACTTGTTTTACGGTTTTGAAAGCCCAGTTCCATGGCAGGAGGGAGGTGTTTGAAAATAACACATGTTCAGCTGAGCTATTCCAATACATTTTAGGGCTGTACACCTAATCTTGGGGACTCGCTCCTATAGTTCCCTCAAGGTGCTGTAATAGTCCTGGAGGCCCAAGGCATACATCTCCTTTTTTTATTCTATCATTTGTTTGAGTTCTGCTAAAGAATAGAATGCTATGACTTCCCTTTTTCAGGGAGATAAACCTGTCTCCATCAACTTTTGCCTTTTGTGGGGTTTTTTCAGCTCCTTCAAGCTTTTCCTTTGCTAAGGCACACTGGACCCTCTGAAATCTGAGGTTTACACTGCTGCAGGAGTATTCAGCACCTCCTTGGCAGCATTAAACCTGTCACTCCTGATTAATAATACACCTGTGTATCAGTAAAGCCAGCAGCCTGTTTGCTGTCTTCTGGGACCTGCAGGTTTGCAGAGTTTTTCTACAGTGCCTCCCTGGTCTCTCCCTCCCTGGTTGGTGCTGCTGCAGCACCCTTTCATCTGGGAGACGTTCAGGCTCTTTATTTTCCCCTCCAAGACTCATTATTTGGTGTTTAGCTTCCCTGAACAGCATTTGCCACCTATTACCTGAGCAGCTTCAGGGACTGTGTGTGTAGGGAGAAGGAGCTGCATTGCCACTTAGTCCAGACCATCTCATGTTGTGACAGCTCTTGGCAGTGGGATGGAGATGTCTGGCTCTGCCCCCACCTAAAATTGTGTCCTGGGCAGGGACGAGTGGAGCTCACAAATACCTCCTTGTTATGGGATCGTGGTGTTTGGTTCAGCTCCACAGTAGCCCTAAAGCTCCTAGATAATGTTTTTCTTTCTTTGTTTTTAAAGAATTTCTTTGACTACTAATTTCGTCTCTCTCCTCCTTCCGTGAAATGGTGTCAAACTTTACACACAAAGTGTGTCCCAAACCCAGGACAGTTCCCAGTGCAGTGGTTGATGGTGCAGAGCTGTCTTCCAGTGGTGAGCCATACTCTGAAGGATATTTCAGCAGAGGCCAACCTTCTGCAGCTGTTTCATGTTGATATTTTGGGTTGTCTCTTGCTCCTGGAGCTGTGGGTGCATAGCAGCCATAATCCCACGCTCTTAATTCCAGACTGGTTTTTTCTGTCATCTTTTACTGAACCACTTTTTGTTGTTATGGCTGATTTAAATACTTGTCCCAGGCCTTGGTGCTGGTTATTTAGCTCCAGAGCTGTTCCACAAAGCATGGATTTGTTTGATTTTGATCACCCTTTTCACTGCTCAGCTCTGACAGTAAATGACTTGGTGCAAGGCATTCTCTGTCTGCTGGAGCACTGTAAGCCAGTTCCTGTTCCTTTTTCCTTACTATTGGTTTCTAATACTACTCAGACATCTCCTCACACTCTCAAGCACTCCACAACATTGCAGAATCGACTCTGCAAAGATTTTTTCTCATGTTTCTAGATTTAAGCAGTCAATGGATAGGGTTGGATTTCATTTTGCATTTTCTGTGCATTGTTCAAGAAACTGGGCCAAGTTCTTTCTTCATAGAAGAAGCTCCTTCTCAAAGGAACACAGAATAAATCACAATATTCTCCCAGTCCTTTGGGGCTCAGAAATGTGCTGTGGATCACATCAGGACACTCCTCGTGGCTCAGCTGGATGTGTCCTCTCTGTACAGCAGCAGTGAACAGAACAGTAAAGAACAGAAGGGGTTTGGAGGAAAACAGGGATCAGAATGGGAAGGGGTTAGGTCTGCTGTGCTCATCCTCCTCCTGTGGGCCTCAGCAGCACCAGTTTACTCAATTTTATGTGGCTGTTAAGGAGAAGAGAACAACACAAACTCCACTGTCACTCCTTCCTTCCTTCTACACACCACTGCCAGAAACTAATTCTGGGAGAAAACGGGGAAGGACACGAACTTACAAATTGAAAGAGGGGAAAGAAATGCAACAGCTTTATAAGGGAGTTATTTCCATTTCTGTAGTTTATTTAGTCTTTGAAATCCTATAACCTACAGGATGATGTGTCTGCTCCTCTGGGCTGAGCCCAGCCTCTCCTGTTAGCTGCTGTCACGAAGGAATGTGAAAAAGAGGAGAAACCACTGAAGCCAGCAAGAGGAGTGTGCAGAACAGGAATGGATTGCTGAGCCTCCAGGCATTCCCAAACAGACCCCTGGTTAGGAGCTCAGTTCTGGAAACAAAAGCAGGGGAGACATAAAGGAGAAAAAAAAAAAATCCATATTAATCCTTTGAATCTGTATTCACCTCCTGTGAGTGAATGAGAGCTTTTAAAAAGGTATCTTTTGTCCCATTTTTCTTTAGTATGGAAAGTAAATTTTCAGCCAGAAACTTGAAAGACTTTATCAGTTTTTCCTCCTTCTCTTGAGAACAAAGTGCTATTTCGTCAGACCTTTTATAACTTTAAATGTGAAACTCTCTCCCAGCATCGTCGTTTCTGGAGAGACAATAAAAGCAGTGCTAATGCTGTCATTTCTCACACTTTTTGCTGCTCCCTCTGAAATAATATTTGTTTATATTCTGCAGATCCTATGAAAAGAAACAGTGGTCAACCCATTGAGTTCCTGCCCTGTAGGATGCAGCATTTGGGCATTAGCACCTTTAGAGGGAAGGTGATAAATGTGCAGAAACTGGTATTTCAGAATCTATAAATAAAAGAAATCTATTTTAAAAGAACTTCACTAAAGACTTAAGTGGCAACAGCTGAAGGACCTTTTCAGCTGGAACAAATCTGAACTTTTTCTTTGTGCTGTCAAACTGCAACCCCAGTAAATCCTAAATGTTTTCTGTGGATTTAGTGACTGGGTAGAGTTACAGTAATTCAAAAGAAATTCATGTCCTTGCCAATGCCCATTAGTCACACTTGCTGGAATTCTGTCTGCTCTGCTCCTAACACCATCTCAATGCCATCTGGATCCCTTAATAGCATCTTCCCAACACATACATTTTCTGCTCCATTCAGTAGTTTCCCGTTCAGCAATAGCTTTTCCACATGGCCATGTCCCCTTCGCAGATGGGGCCTCAGTGAGACATGTCCTCATCGGTGATATCCACAGGCAACCACATAACACAGCTGAGAACATTAAAAACCAATAAAACAAAGATAAAAGGGTGATGGGGGTGGGGGGAGTTTTCACTGGTTAATTCCACTGAAAAGCTCTGGACTGAGAGAGACTTTTGGAGTGCCTGGATGCCGTTGAAAATCCAACAGATTGCCCCCTTTTTTTCCTTCTGAAGTAGGAGCAGCCTTGTCTCACGATCTGAGGTTTTTAGTTAGACTGAGCACACACGGTGGGATGTCTCCTGATTCTCACAAGTGTCGTTTCAGGAGACCTGAGGCTGTAGGTGGGGTTTTTTTCCCCTCATTCCCTCTTCTGATTTGAGATAATGAAACAGGCAGTGGAGGCAATATAAAGCTCAGTTTTTGAAAGTGGGAAAATCCATGTGGCTGAGCAACTGCCAATGAATCTGTATTCTTGCACTAAATTTGATCTTGTGAAAGGTTGTGGAGGTGGCATCAATTTACCTTATGCCTGTGGAGCCTTCAACTCTGGGTTGAGCTGTCTGATACAGGAAAATCTTCCAGACATGTAAAGAGAACTTTGCCAGAGATTAAATATTTTCATGTTTTCAAACCCCTGTATGGAGAAGTTCATGAATTCTCCAGAAATTAATTCAAACAGTTTTTCCCTGTATCACAAAACTTGACAGTGGTGTTGATATTTCAGAAAGCAACTGTTTTTAGAATAGCTGGTGTCTATTATAGAAACACAAGGCTGTTTTTAGAATAGACACCAGCTTTTAAGGCCAGGTTGGATGAGGCTTTGGAGGAACCTGGTTTAGTGGAAGATGTCTCTTCCCATGGTTGGGGGGCTGGAACTGAATGATCTTTAAGGTCCTTTTTAACCCAGATCATTCTGGGCCAAAAATTAAGCTGGTAGATGATTGTGCTGTACCCAGGTGTTGCTGTATCCTCGCTTTCCGTGGTCCTCACATGGATTTATTGTGGGTTGTTCTCCCTACCAAAGATAACCCCAATGTTTAACAAGTTGAGGATTACAAATGGTGATAAAATATCATTGCCTCTCTTGTGCAGGTGTCCCTGGAGAGAAAAGGCACAAGGTGTGTGCACCAAGGCTGCCTTTGTGCATGCTGGTGCATCCCAAAGCAGTACACAATCATCCCTATACCTCCTCCCTGTATACCCCTATAACTCATCCCTGGACTTAATGTAAATTTAAAAAAATCCAAGTGCCAAACCAGTAAATATTTTTCAATATTTGACTTCCGTATCTTAACCACCAGCTGCAAATGCTCTGCTGTGTTTATATATAGATGGGATTTCCCTTGCTTCTCTCTCTTTGCCATTGGGAAGCGTTCCCCGGGGGGCTGGGAAGCAAAGCTGGAATAGCACAAGCTGTTTGCTAATGGTTCTGAACGCTTTCCCACTGGAGATCCAGGACACTTAACAGTGTTAAAAATAAGTTAGGAGATGGATAAATGGTGAAAGCACTAGTCAGTCCCAAAATCCTCCTGGCACAAAGAGGTTACAGCACTGTTGTTGTTCCTCAGAGCAGAGGAAGCAGCAGGTTTCGTCTCTGAAGGAGAACCAGGCAGTGCCCCGAGCCTCAGTGGGCTGACCTTGCCCTGAGCAGGGCAGGAAGCCTTGCATTGTGTCAGGAAAGGAGGATGCCCTGAGAGCTGGGGCACTGGGAAGGAGCAGCCATCCAAGGGATGTGCCTGAGGCCGTGCTCAGAGGGGAGAGGCTGTGACCCACAGCTCACGGGTGCTCCTGTGCCTGTTGCTGGTCACAGAGCAGGTGGTTCTGGAGAAGAGAAGGCACAGTAATAGTGACCTTATTGTGGCCTTTCAGTACCTAAAGGGGCTACAAGAGAATTGAAGAGGGACTTTTGACTGTGGCATGCAGTGGTAGCACAAGGGGGAATGGCTTCAAACTCACACAGGCCAGGGTTAGATGGGGTATAGGGAAGAAATTCTTCCCTGAGAGAGTGAGGAGGCCCTGGCACAGGGTGCCCAGAGAAGCTGTGGCTGCCCCATCCCTCGAAGTGTCCAAAACCAGGCTGGACAGGGCTTGGAGCAACCTGGGCTAGTGGAAGGTGTCCCTGCCCATGGCAGAGTGGGGAGCTCAATGGTTTTTACAGTCCCTTCCCCTCCAAACAGTTTCAGGATTCTGTGGTAGCTGCTGCCTGACTGGGAGTGCCCCGGGCGTTAAATCACCACTTGCTCAGCAGCGAGGCACAAAGGGCACAAACAGATTATTGAATCCTGAAATTGCAGGTGAAATAGCACAAAAATGTAATGGCTTGAATCTGCCCTCATTGCAGCTGCGTCTCAGGTCTCTGGGAAGTGTTTTCTGGTCACTGCTGTGCATGATTTTCAAAGGGCAACTGAGAGGGCTGAGCTTAAACCTCCCCACGGAGCCAAGTTCTGCAGGCAGATAGCAGCAGTGTCAGATTATTTGTGAGGTTGGATGGGGAGAAATTTGTTCCCAATTAAAATTCAGCATGTCAAGAATGGGAAAGGTACTGATGAGAGTCCTGTGTCTGGCTCTGACCTTTCAGGAGCTGCCGTGCTGCTGTTCCTCAGAGAAGAGTGTTGCTCTCCTTGTGGCCTGTTCTGCAATCCATTTGGAACTGCACCGTTAAAAGCATTAATTCCACTTTGAATTTCCATTTTTCCTGACCTTTGCAGTCTCCTGCTTCAGCATCCTCCATCCCCACTAGCTTTGTGTCTCTTCTTAAAGTTATTGATGATATTTTTTAATGGCCTGGACAGTGCTAAAACTGCTTTTCGGCATTTTAGAAGCTTCTAAGAGCAGAAAAATAGGATACTTTATAATATTTGAAAATTGCCAGCAGGGGTCAGGCTTACAAATAATTTAAACAATCCAAGCTGAATATTTATAAAGGAGACATTTCTGTGCTGAACATGATGTAGATCAACGTGTTTCTACAGGAAAGTTTGGAACTGTTGCCAAATGAATAGGAGAGATGACTTCTTCCTTATACTTGAAGTTGCTGTTATATAATTTTGGGATATTAGCAGATGGGTGCATTCTTTGTTGTGATGGTACAAGGATTTTCAGCTTTAGATCATTTAAAAGTATTATTAAGCAAGATAATTAATTTTTTAAGAATATTCTGAGAAAAGGATCCTGAGAAAATTGAATGCAAAGATCTGTGTTTTTCTGTATTACTTGTACAATTAATCCCAAGAAGTTGACATGTGGAAGGGGAGGGTCTTGAAGGAGCATCAAGGTCTTGCACTCTGTACTTAAATGCAAGCAAAAATTTTATATCCTGTCTTTTATATCTATCTATCTATCTATCTATCTATCTATCTATCTATCTATCTATCTATCTATCTATCTATCTCCTGCCTAACAGGTTTGATAGAGTTCTCTGAAGGATTCACCAGTCATTTGTCTAGGGCTGGTGTGGTTGATCTAACGTATTTGACCTTTCAAAAAACCTTTGAGCCAAAGGTCACAAAGAAACTTTGATGGAATGAAAAAGGAGATTCTTTGTTGGATTGATAAGAATGTCTAAACCCCAGAGGCTGTCCCAGTGTGCTGTCTGTGGGTATGGCCAGTGGTTGGTGCCCACATGAACAGGACAGAGCAGTTGGGTACCTGGCCAGGAGGCTCTCCTGCCTTCTCTGTGCCTTGTCTTCAGGATTTCCTGAGCCAGAGGTAATATAATATATTCTTACTTTGTAAAACTTTTCATGCATTTTTCTTCCATTAATTTGCTTATGTAATACTAAGTTAAAATGTGGAAAATCAAAGAACAAATGTTTTCACAATGCCGAGGGTTTTTCCACTAGGTCCTAGAATTGTTTTGATTGGGAATTGGGAACTTGTCCAAGACAAAAAAAGGGTTTGTGAGTAGTGAGGTGGCAGAGTTTGAGATAATATGAAATTATTCAGCTTATCAGAGCATTCAGAATTTTAGAAGAAATCTTATGATGCTTCTTGAGATGGAAGATGAAGTTGCATGTCAATAATTGTCAAACCCATGCACATAAGAAAAATCACCCTTACTTTTATTCCCACAACAAAGAGCTTTAAATGAGCTGTTGTCACTCAGGAAAGAGTTCTTACATTATTGTGAACAGCTTTCTAAAAATATCAGGTAGGTGCTTCGTAGTTAAAAATACAAATAGAATACTAGAAGTTACTGGAAAGGAAGCTGAGAATAAAGCAGAAATCCTCATTGTACCACTGAATATATCTGAGTGCTGTTTGTAGTTCCAGCTTATTTCATAGCAAAAAGGCTATATAAAACTTGAAGGAACAAGGAAGAACAATAAAAATATGGAAAATCCTTGATGTGAAGGAAGACTAAACTGAGATTCTCCAGGAAATATAATAGAGAGGCCTGTGCTGTGGTGTGGAGAGGGGAGTGTGGTACAATTATTCACGACTTTTCATACCAGAACTAACAGGCGCTCAGTGAAATAATCACATGTGAAGTATAAAACAAACTGAACTAATTTTTCATACAGCACGTAATTAAATTGTGGAATTTGCTGCCAAGGAGTGTTGTGAAGGCCAAAAGTATAAATCAGATCAAAAAGAGATTTGATGCCTTATGGAGGTTTTAGCTGTTGGTGGTTATTAAACATGATGGTCTAGACTCAGTGCTTCAGAAGGTATCCAAGCTGAACTTGCTTTATATTCAAGTTGTATATTTTTAATATACTTTTACAAATTATATTTTCATCGTATAAATATGTGCACTTTTAACCATGTGTTTTGGCTGCCTCAGTAGTGCAGTTTTGTGGTACTGAATGCGGGAATAATCCGATACTGTTTCTGATTTCATCCTTTACTTGATTATTTGTGGTGGGACTGTGCAGGGACACACAAAGTCTATTCATTTTTCCTTCTTCTCCAGGCTGAAAATTGAGGAGTTGGAAGCTGAACGCAGCAAGCTGGCAGAGGAGAACAGATCTCTGGAGATGAAACTGGAGAAGCTCACTCTGCAGGTAGGAATGTGGAGGTCCAGAGCAGCTGGAGAGCCTGGCACGGTCTGCACTGTGGCTGCTCTGACAGATGTGCCTGAGTGCTTCCAGCATGGAGCTTCCCTTCCCTCCATCTGGGCACGGCACCTTTGGGCAGCCTGTGCTGACTGCAGTGTCACACCTGCGTTTCTGACCATGCCATCAGATGGTGTCAGATGCAATCACACAGATGCAGTTGTCTTTTTGGATGACTCTCTCCAGGACTTCTCTTCTTGGAGCCTCTAAAGATTGGTCCATGTTAAGTAACTCCATCACTAGAAGTTCTAGAATCTGTTCCCGAATCCATTCATGACAAAGTGGGAGCACAGACAGGACTGAGCAGCAGGGAGTGAATCAGAAATTTTGAGCTTTGTTGATATTGAAGTTTCATCTCTGCTGCTGTCAGTGATGGAAGCAGAGAACACCTCAGTAGCCAGGAGTTTGCCAAGCCAGGAGCCATCCGTGGTGTTGAGGGGATGAGCTGGCAGCATCCACAGACATGGAGAGCAGAAGGTGTGGAGCCAGAGGGGTGGGAGGTCTGTTCCTTTTCCTGGGTGTGTTTTGCCTTTTCCTGGTGCTGTCCTCTACAGCAGAAGGTGTGCAGCTTTAAACTCAGGATAGATCCATGAAATCTCACCCTCCTTGGAGGAGAGCAAGGGCACCTGCAGCAGATAAGTGAACTGATAAGTGAACTGTTCAGCTTGTTGTCACCCTAGGAACAGCTTTCTTGTGCAGAGGAAGGGCAGGGGTTATGCTTCAAGCTTTTGTAGTGTTTCCTGTTTGAAAGGTGCTGGAGAAAATGAGAACCTGAGCCTGTTGGTTTAATCAAAGCCCACCCTTCTATGAACAGTGTTCTCTTCCTTCTTTTCCCTCTGATGTGCTGAACTATTTGTCATTGTGGCATTCTATTATCTTAATTTTTTTTTTTTTTTTTTTTGCAAATTGCTTCATGGTGGAAAACCTGCAGGTTTGAAATTACCCAGGTTTCAGCCAGACCATTGATTTTTATCTTGACACCTATTAGACGTGAATAAATTTTTTTTTTTGTTTTTATAACCCATTCCTGGAGACAGGGAAGTGACAGCTTTGATAAAGCAGGGAGCTAAGAGCTGCTGAGCATCTCTGCTGAGCCATGTTTAGTGTGACACCTGTCACCCCGCTCTCCTTTAATTGGGTTTCAGTCATCAGAAGGAGATTAAAGCTTTGGGCTGGTGTTTGGATGCTTAGGTCTCCAACAAACACAAGAGCAGCTTTGGTTTCAGAATAGATTACAGCTCAGGTCATGGTTAATTTGCCTGCATGGTTTTACAGTGGTTGCTGGCTTTCCAAGAAGGCCTGACCAGGAGAATTCCCTATTTTCTTTGTGATAAGACATGAAGAAGATCTGCTTTCTTTGTTCATACTGCTCTTGAGATGCCAAATCTTGAGTAGCAGGTCTTGGAAAGAGAAATCTTCCAAGAGTTAGTGAGCTGAATTCAGGTAATGATGCTCTTCATCTCCCTTGCCAAGGCTGAGGACATGGCTTTAGCTCCTTATTTAACAGGAGGTAGCTCCCCCCATCCCTAAAGTCTCACTTTACTTGTGAGACTTTAGAGAACTTGATGCCTCAGGTAGTTTTTTCGAAAGAGAAGGAGTAGAGAGGAAAGCATAAGTACAGAAATATGTCAGCTGAATGCTAAAGTGTCAGTATTGATCAGTGTGTGCCCACCTGAATGGCCAAGAACTCAGAGGGGAAAACATCAACCTTCCCAATTTTTATTCACCTTGTGAATCAAATATCTTGACAGGCCAAGCTTAAAATGACTCTTTTTATAAACACATTGAAAGAAGGTTTGTTACAGTGAGAACCCACAAAGTTAAGGATAAGCTTAGAAATTCACCTCTTCTATATCGGTGCTGAGCAAATATGCTGAAAATGTCATTATACACTCAGATAAGGTCACTGAAGTGTTGCTAGTTTGACATGTTATTGATTCCCACCTCTGAAAGAAATCTTTGGGAAATGATGGGTTAAAATAAAGTCTATATCATGAAGGGGAAAAAAAGCAAGACAAACTACACAGAGAAGTCACAAGGAAGTTTTACTGAACAGGAAGATGACTAAAATTACAAACATGGGAGACTCATGGTTTAAAAATCAAATAAAGGTGTAAGAGAAGGGGGTGACATTAAACCAGGTAGAATGAGGGTGATTTCTGACAAATCTTTATCTGCAGTTCCTTCTTTTAAAATAAAACCTCTGACTCTCTGGAATGAGGAGATGTATAGAAGGGACATACTAAAGTTGTGAATTTGGAAGAGATGAGTTGCAGAATTAAGGTTCTGACTGCTTTATACTGAACTGAATCTGTTGAGTTCACAAAGCTGTGTGTGATGCATGAAATCTAGGGAGATACAGCTAATAATTTGTAATTAAAAAACATCAGTTTGAATGTATTGAGTAAAGTTTCAGAAATGGTTGTCTGCAAATCACAGAATCATTTAGGTTGAAAAAGACCTCAGATCTTTGACTCCAACCTATGACCCAACACCACGCTGCCAACCAGACCACGGCACTGAGTGCAGTGTCCAGTCTTTCTTCTTAAACACCTCCAGGAAAGGCAAATCCACCACTTCCCTGGGCAGCCCATTCAATGTCTAATCTCCATTTCTTTGAAGAAATTCCTCCTCTCACATCCTTTTGTACCTGAGTACTGCCACACGAATTTTTCTAGTTCCTGCAGGAAAGCACACTTTGTGAGCAAGGGGACCCTGATGGGGACTGGGCAGAGGGCAAGGAGTACCTGGAAAGGTGCTTTTGGTGTGTGACTCACACTCCTCGAGCTCAGCATTAGCAAATGAACTCAGGTGCTGATGGCTTTCTGCAGCCCTGTGTATAACATCTGACATCTTTTTGTATTCTGTGCTTGTGTGGGGACAGCTTGAATTATGCCTGAAGGTGTTTTCCACCTCCACACACCCCATCTTCCAAAACCCCTTGCCTCTTGACACCTAGCTGCAGGCTGCATTGATTTTCCTTCACTGGTATAAAGACTTTAGCATGGATATCACTCACTGGCCAGGTCTTTACTGCTAATGAAAACCTCAGACTACAAAAACACGAGAGAAGATGTAGAGCTGTATAGAAATGACACCTGGTTGAGACTGCCTCCCCAGTGCCCAGGACATTATCTTAAGGAAAACACTTGAAACCGTGACTCAGGAGAAGGATTCAAATCATATGAAAAGATTTGGTTTAAACAGACAATTTTATCTCATCTCTTCTGCCCTTCTTTCTTTCCATGAAGCAAAAAACATTTCCAGGAACCCTGAGCTGCCAGTGCTTGGCCCGTGGTGGGCAGGCTGAGATTTCAGAGAAAGGCTTGGTTTGTTTAAGTTATCTGAAATGATCTGGACCATCTTCCAGAGGTTCTGCTGGAAAAGTGCAGCTTGGTGCCGGGAACAAAAGAGACTGATCAAATCAGTGCTTTTCGGATAAAGTGGGAGGAAAGAGTTGTGAGGAGTGTTAATTAGCATTTCTTACTGCCAGGAGCCCTGTGTTTACAGGCAACCAAGCGGATGTGAAGTGTTCCTTATGCAAATACTACTCTCCTGCTTTTCCTGCTCTCCTCTACTCTTCCAGCTGAAGAAGAGATTCTTCAAGGTTGGCTGCTTCAAGGAAGATTGATTAAAATCAGCTGCAGTTTGACTTAATTGGATCCATATGCTTGGAGAGGGAGCAGGACTAGTTAAAGTCCTCGTAATTAGTTCACAGCTGATTGGTGAGAAAAATGAAACTCCAGTTAGAGTTCAGATAAGTGGATCTGTATGGATAAAAGGCATGAAGATGGGATTTTTCTACACTGAGATGTGTTTGGGCTTGAAAATCACCTCTAGTCCCAAAGCCAAGCTGGCAGCCTAATCCCTTTGAGCGTGTGCATGTGTATTTATGAGGCTAAATGGAAAGAGTCTGTATTTTCTGGCTTGTTTCTGAGTAAAAAGAATCACCTGTGGATGCTGGAAGTCAAGAAAACCTGGTAGAAAACTGGGAGAGGATCTCAGGACTAGACAAAACCCAGCAAGGGCAGTTTGTGTGTGGGAAAGGGTCATGGCTTGGCACGAACTCTGTCCAACTTTGATTATGATGTTCCTGCTCTCAGTAGTAACTGGTTGTGTTTAGCCTTCCTGCCAGTCAGTAATAAGACAACAACACCCTCAAAAATGCACTATTATTCATACATATTGAAATGATTGATTTTTGCCTATTATTTCAAAGCTCAGAAAGAGCTGACTAACTACATAGTGTGAGGACAGTCATGAGAAAACTTGCCCCAGACAGAAGCTAGAATTTATGTTGAATTTTGCTGTCAGAATAGAAGGGACTGAATTCCCTATTATGGTGCCCTTGAGGGAAGTGCCTGCTGGGTTAAGTTCTCCAGGAGTGAGATGTCCATGGATGATAGAAGTGTTGAACATCCAGAGCATTCACGTGTTTCTCTTTTCCCTTATCTCTGCAACCTTTGTGGTTGGGTTGGTCTCCTTTTTCTAGCACTGTATTTTGAGGGAATAGCAAAACATCTGGGAGCTGTACCCCTGGGGAAGGTGGACAGGGAATGTTTCTCCTCTTTAAGCATTAATGACTCATTTTATGGTTGGGGCTTTGGCAGCCAGGCAGTGACTAGCTTGGAGTTAAGAACCCAAGGCAAAGCTGAGGTCATTTAACAGTCTAACTGTTCATTTTGTGACCAGTGAAGAATGATGAATGAATCATTTACACTGTTATAAAACTTAAAAGGACATAGTCAACCTTTCAAGGTTCTCTAATTTGCCTCTCAAATGCTCACAAGTCTTCTTCCTGGATTATCTCCATGCCCTCCCTTTTCTCAAACTTCCTGTCCTTTTTTCTTCATCTTCTGCGTGCTGAGGTTTGTGTTAGCCTCTGTGGCACAGCTGGTCCCCATTGAAAACCTAATCTAAGGTCAGCCTTTTTTTTTTTTCTAAAAGGCTTCTTTAGATGGTTCTGGGCAAATCACTTGGCATCTCTTCAGTCAGGTACTGCTTTTGGCAAGGTGTAGGAGCAAATTTGCGTGTGCTCCAGAGGGACTTAATTATGAGATAAAATAACTGAGACCATAGAGCAGGAGACCTGTAAAGAGAAGATGAAGAGAAGTGCAGGTGCAGGACTGCAGGAGGTTTTGTCATATTGTGCTGCCCCACTCATCCAGTGCATGGAGTTCCTGGGAACATGTGGGAGTGGATGGGGAACAGAGTGATTCGTGATCCTGGATTTGATCAGCAGTAAGCTCATCTTTTCCAGGCAAATATTATATTCTAAATTTCACAGGCAGTAGCAAGTCTTCACTGACCTAAGGAAGTGTATCTGCTCAAGTGTTTATAGGCAGAGACCACTCTGGGGATCATGCCATGGTTTTGCTCAGAACAGCAATGAAAAATGTGATAAACAGACACCACAGGTACTAATTTATGACAGATTAGCAGCGTGTAATGCTTGCATAAAACACTGGAGGATATTCCCACAGGAAGCTGGCCTGATTGAAGGGACCAAGTGAGTCTGGTACTGGGGATGACAACAGCTCTGGGGATGGGATGGCAAAGGCAGTAGTGTGCAGGGGCAGAGGAGCACTATGGAGTCCCCCAGCACATCCTCAGCAACACTTGTGCTGTTCTACCACCTTCTATTCTCTCTTGAGCTGTGCAGGTGAAACTAAGTCTGAACTGCTCTGCTGTGTGGGTGTCCCTGGTGTCCTCAGGGAGCTAGGCTAAGAGGATGTGCTGAAGTGCCACACAAGTGAACAGGAGGGAAAAGAGCTTCCCCTGTAATGTGCCCATAAATTGTGCTGGAAGGATTATACGTGTTATTTGGGAGGAAACATTGTGTATCTTGTGCCATGTGGATTAGGTGCTGCAGGAAATCCTAGAAGTGGTGTAAAATGGAAGGAGTGTAGAACCTGCTGTGATCCAGCCCCTGGGGATTATGTGACACTGAATTAGCTGGGGCTATGCAAATATTTGTACGTGTTAATTCTGAATACATTGCTGTTATTAGAATTAGCAGAAATTAGAAACATTCCACAGGAGCAGAGAGGAGAAGCATAAACATGTAATTGACTTGCAGGTTTGTCATTAGGTGGTTAAAGGAGAAGCTGTTTGATGGCCTCAGTGGCCCCAATAAATGTGATGTGCAAAGGGGATGTCGAGTGAAACAAGGACATGCACAGAATAGACTCGCTAGTTTTTGTTAACATCAGGGACCACGAGTGCACAGATTCACATTTGTGCAGGAAAATTTTACCAACATGCCCTTTAAAAGAATTTTTTTTAAAGGAATTTGCACATTGAATATTAAACACCTGAAGCTCTATAAATTCTACTGCCAGAGCTGCCACCGTATTGTTTATTTCATGCAGCACCTTTCCCAAAGTTCTGCAGAAACTGATTAACATTTGCATAATACATTTAACACGAAAATCCAGAATAAATTCATTAATGTTCTCGTGCCACTACCCTTGAAAATATCAGCGGTTGTGTGGCATCACAGAGCTCATTAGAGGAGCAGAGGGGGGAGGAAGGGTGAGCACTGGATTTCCTGAACAGCTCCGAAACAGGAAAGGTCAGTGCACTGAGTGTCAGCACCTGAGCAGCAGCACGGGGAGCTCCGAGCAAGCAGGGAGAGCTGGGCCCTGGGAAGTGTCCTGCTGGAAAAGGTCGCTGTACCACTACACAGGAAGCATGAACTTCAGGAGGTGCCATCCATGCCAGAGTGGAAAAATCGAGCACAAAATGCAGATGAGGATGCTGCTACACTGAACAGGAGGCTGTTCCTAGAGCACATGTGTTCTGCAGGGGCAAGCAGCAGGAAATTGTTCCAGTCCTTCTGTGGTACAAGAAAACTGGCTTGGAACAAAGCTTGGTTTTCTGAACAGGTGTTGCAGAATGAATGGTGAGGTTTTAAGCATCGTGCAAGACTTGGTTGCATGGCAGGGGGTCACTAAATCTGGGATGTGTGCACTGCCTTCATGGAGTACAGGGACAAAAACACCACTCTTGTTGGTGCTCTTGCATGGTAAAAAGAGCAACAGTGTACATAAATTAGCAATTCCAGCTACAACTGCAGATTCAAACTCACAGTTGTGTATTTAAATTCCCACCCAAAAAATTACAACGTGTGCCAGTGAAGTAGTAGTAAGTAGTAACTCCAGGAGGCTTCTGTGTGTTCCACTGATCTCCAGAATCACCCTGTGGGTGAAAGCCAAGGCTGAGGAGACAGAAACAACCATTTTAAAATGAGACTTCACTTTTAAACTCCTCTAATCTTACTGAGTGCACAAAGAAAAAGCAAAGTTTCAGGAAGCGATAAGAGTGACTGTCCCTTTATAGTTTTCTTGTTTTTCTCTGTAGTCATTCAGTGGCACAAATTAGTTTTCAATTGTTCTTCATTTTCTATTATTTTTCTGCTGCTTTGAATTCTGCTTCCATGTCACAGAAACAAAACAAAAATGTCATTTAGACCTGCATAACGCAAATAACGCTTCGCAAGGTTTGTTTACTGAAGCTTTGTGCTTTCTCTCAGACTTTTATGAGTACCACGTCCATAAGTTGAAGCTCTCTCCACATTAGGCTTTTAGCTTTTCATTACTCATTACCATTTCAGCCTTTGTTTGATGACCCAATTATTTCTGAGTTTTTGATTAAAACAAAGTAATAGGTCACAGTTTCAGGCTGCCCTTGTCTTTGTCATTTCTGTTGTGGTCTGGTGTTGTAAAGTTCAAGTTTTTAGTAATGTTCTTCAGCAGTTTTATTCTTCTGATAAAGAAACTCTGGTTATGGTGCTGTATTTTTCCTCTACTACTTGGTATATGTAAAAAGTGACACCATCTCTAAGAGACAAAAGGCCAGGATGTGTCACCCAGATTATGGAAAATAAATAAGTCAGAATTTAATAATGTTTTCTCTGTGTGTGTGATGAGGGGAAGAGGAAACTGCCTGTTTGTTGTCACAGTGAAGAGTGGGCAGTGTTTGTAATGATGTTAAAATATACATGAGGAAATGGGGAGATGCTCTGAGCTGAGGCTCTGGTGGGGATGGCAGTGTGCATCAGAGAAACACATTTTTGTGTGACCTCTGTCAGGGGGATTCAAATATGTGAGATGTTGATACATTATCTTACATATGCCAGAACTCTCCCCTTTGATCAGACCGACCTACCACCTATTTGACATTTGGAGGCAGAGATTTACATTTAAAAAATGGGTTTTCTCTGAAGAATTTCTTCAAATAGTAGGAAGGAAACTCGACATGCATCTGTCACTCAGATGTGTGGCATCGAGCATTCATGTGGCAGTGCAGGCTTGTGGTATGCCCAGGGGGGTAAGTGGGGAGAAGTAACACCCCAATAACAGAGCATTTCTGTCAGCAAACACTGAACACAGTCAGATCATGGTACAAGCCCTTCCTAGCCCAAATTTGCTTCAATTTCTATTTGCTGTTGTTTGATAAGACTTTAAAGAGACACAGATCCAGACAAGTCAGAAAAAAGTAATTGTTTTTGACAGCTTTCCTAGCTAGATTTGAAAGACAGGTAACCATGGAATGGAAGATGATGCCTAATTTAGGTAGAAAGGCTGTTCTGTTTAAATGAGGATGGACAGTTGGAGTGGCAGGATAAGTGAAGTGCTGTGAAAAGAGCATCTCCTTCACATCTTTTAAAAAAGTGAGCAGTGTCCCACGAGGGAGTTGTGTGTGCAGGAGGGAGGGGAGGTGTCTGGGAAGCCCAGCTGTGTTCCATGCAGACAGGAGAGCTCCCAGGTGATCCATCCCAGCCGTGCTCACCCGAGCATGGGGCTCAGCTCCGTCAGGACCTCTGCTGCTTCCTCTGATCGGCATTTAAACCCCTCGTTTCCTAAATGATGCAGCAGCTCTGTGCCTGTTCTTTGCATTTTTGGCAGGGCGTTTAAAGTGGAATAAAAATTCCCTGAAAGCTGTTGTGCATGTTGGACATGACAGAAGATGTGCAGTTGAGATTGTGACCTTTCAGAACAAAGGCACTGCTTTTGAAAAGGGAGTGCATTGTGCTTCTGGCTCTAGTAAGATGAAAAACTTGAAAAACCAGTAACACGAAGGCTGTGCAGCGAGGATGAGCTCTCCAGAGGTCCTCTTGTGTATTTTTGGTTGTCTTCCAGTGGATACATTCTTTCTTTCTGTGCAGTGCTACCACAGTTGCAATCAGTAGTAATTACAGAAATTTTCTCATTTTTATGAGTAGAGGGATGTGAAAAGCTGTTGACAGCAGTCTGCAAGGGAGCTCAGCTATGGAGCTTCTTTCCCTCTCTATCCATCACAGCTAGAGCTGCTGACCTTGAGGTTATTTCCCAAGGAGGCAGGGCTGGCTCAGAGGTCAGTCTGTTCAGTGTGCAAGGAAAAGTGTGATTAGATATGTGTGAGCTCTTATGATTAATATTAATATGGTGGAGCTACCTGAACATTTAAATACAGCACTGGGGAATTTAATTTTTTATATATGTATATATGTTTGCCGATGATTATTAGAATGCACGCCAGTGTATTTAAATGTAGACATGACTTGATATAGATGGGTGTAAAATAGGAATATCACCCAAATTGGCTCGACAGAATCCAGCTAAGTGTGGTCAGAGGGATGACAAAGGTGGGCAAAGGGGGAGGGAAATGCCTGCTCCGGAGGGAGGACAGGCAGTGGCTGTGGGCTGGGGCTTCTTCCTTGGATGTGCTGCAACATGGCAATTGTCAGACTGCTCCCTTCTGTGACAGAAGCTGAAATGAGGGTGGTGGCAGTACTGGAGACATTCCTTAGGATCCTCTTCAGGTGGATGGGGGGAAGGAACAGTGACTGTGTAAGATGAAATGGTGTCCCCAGTGCTGCCAAGTGGCTGGGCCATGGTGGCACAAAGACAGTAACTTCTAGAGCCAAGCAGTTTGAGGATTGAGTGTTAATGTCTTTTGACTTTCCTACTTTCTCAAGGTCTCTGACATCCTCTGAGTGTGCTGCTTCTGTTGACACAGGTTAGAAGACAGATTTCTGTCTGTATCTGGAGATTTTTGTGTGGTCCGTTCTCTCAAGCATCCTAGAGAAAAAAAAACACTGGACATGCTGCAAAGCAGACCTGTCAGTCCATCCACCAAGTGTATTTTCTCCTAAGCCTACCCTTTCATCCCTCCCATTTTAGCTTCTTGGCTATTTCATTCAACTTAATGCTCTTTACTGATGTTTCCTGCTTCCAGGGGATCAGAAAGATAGTCTGAGTCCTTTAGATATGTGTGAAAGTTAGAGATGATGATGCCCTTCTACTGATTTACTCAATGATAACTTGAAAACTTGTAACTGGGCAAGGCTGCTTCTGAAGTTTTTATTTCTTCAGGCAGGGAGGCAGCTCAGGATAATGTTGAATTCGCTGGTTGGAGCAGTTAACTCAAAGCTGTTCAGAATCCAATAGATTGCCCCATAGCCATTCCTCTTATTGTTTCAGTTTATCCACAAATCTCTCTTATTCTTGTAAAATTGAAATGAAGATGAGACGACTGTCCCCATCTGAAAAGATTTCAGTGCTGCTTGAAGTCTCCTTGCACTGGCAGAAAAAAACAATTGAGCTTTGAGCTTGAACTGAGAGACAGATAAGATCACCAGGAGATTTCCACAGCAAATGCAGAATATATTCTTTTCTAATGGATTCTTGGTGCTGTCTGGCAAGTAATTGAATTGCTTGGGTAGGAAGGGAGAGGGGACTGGGTTGGGGGTTTTTTTGGTGTTTGGTGGGTTTTTTTAAAGCTCCCAAATTTTGTGAAGATGGGAAATAAACGTTGGTTTCTCTGCATGACACAGGATGTCTGTCAGACACAGGGGAAGCTAATTAAAATGTCACAATATGTACATGAGGGTGATGAGGCAGAAAAGACCGATCACTTCCTTAGTTCTAGGAATTTGTCTGTGTCCCTGCTTCTATCTACTCACTGTGAAATCTGCAAGTAATTCATGCTCTGGGGGTAGGAATGAGGCCACTGGGTAAATCTGGCCTCTCTCTCACTGGAGTAAAGCAGAAAATAAATTAAATCCATTCTTGCCCTGCTGCAGTTGCTGAGGCAGTCTTGCTCCAGCTGGGCGATAGCACAGGGGCTAGTTCCTGCTGTCCCATCGTAGCCAGCACTGGTGCACTCTGCCAGAGGTCAGCACTGGGGCAGCTGGGAGGGTTCCACAGCCAATCTGTTTCTGTGCACAGTGTGTGAGGGGACAGGGGCAAAGCAGCGTCCGCCTCTTCCCCATCCTCTTGTTTGGAAGTGCGGAGTATGTCCTGGAAAGCCAAGGGAATGATGGGGAGAGATAATAACACACCCTTTGGTGTGTTCTTTGGAAGCACTCGGATGGCCAAGAGGTGGTCCAAGCCTTACAGCCTGCATCATTGAAAACCACTGAACAACAGCAAAAGGGAAAAAAAAAAAAAAAAGGGAAAAGAAAAAAAAAGGATGATCATCAGGGAAATTGCTATAATGGTAAGATAATTAGAATGCAGAATGATTAACATTAGTCAGTGTGCTGCATTGGCAAGGACTGTGCAAGTTGACATAATGGGCTTCTTCCATACCAAACATGCAGTTTTTCAGCATTCAGTTTAACACTTTCATGTGACTTTAATAGAGTTCACAGCTGAAACAGGCATTTGGTGCTCATGTAACGTTGCACAGTACCTTTCCTCTCCTGTGGCTACTAGAAGGACTTTCTTGTCCTTTTTGTGTCTACTTACAGAAGGATAAAAGCCGCTCTCACCATGGAATCCTTCTCCATTGTTTTGAACGATAGCTAGACATGGATTCCTGGGCATTTTCATCCTGTCATGCCTGATGGAAATGAATTTCCTTAGAAAAAAAGTCTCTGAAAATTCAGCACATGGTTGTCTTCTTCTCAAGGAGAAAATACAGGGACTCAGGATATACTGATATAAAAAAAAATACTTCTATACAGTCTACATTATAGTAGGGTAGAAGACCCTCTCTGTGTATCATCTTCGGTGCTTGCAGACTCCTCCTGCCAGCCCTCATGTGTGGGCCCTGGGATTTGCCAAAATTAAACTGGTGCAAGAAATGAGATTTAGCACCACATTTCATAACTGCTTTTGTAGCCTGATGGAGTTTGGAGCAAAACTTGGAGTGCAGAATGACCTCAGTGGTCCTCACCTCTACTGATCATTGCAGACCATCTGTTCTTGATTACTGCTGACCCTACTGGCTCAGGTATGGACCAGGGCATTGGATGTTTTGTCTCCCTCCATTTTACCAGGATCTGCAGTGGCTTTCCCCTTGCTGTGCTTAGACATGGGCTGGTGTCTGCTGTTTGTGTTGGGGCACTTCTGGACGACACAAGCTTTGCCTCACCTCTGCATGTGCTGAGATCAGGCACATCCTTCACTGCAGCCGATAAAATCTGATGGTGTGCTGTGGCAGAAAATCCCTTGATCTCAGTAGTGCTGTTCTTTTTTCTTGTACCCCTTTACTATGTAAATAAAACATCTTTTTTTGCTGTAAGCTGTTGGAGAGCACAGTGCCCAAGCCCCCCTCTCTGCTCGGCGTGCAGGGCCCTCGGAAAGGAATTGCAGTCACGCAGCCGTGCAGTGAATATGGAGAGAGGGTTTGGTGTGGTTTGTATTTTGTGGATTATTTTCTCGCTCCTTCTGACCCTACCTCAAATGAAATTCCTGCACTTCATCCTTCCTCTGGGCTGGGCAATCAGCAGCCACGATCGAGGGCTGTACGAGGCCGTGGTCGGGCATACAAAGCAGTCGCATTAGGGCTGAGCAACCAGGACTAATGGGGAGCAAGGCTGGGAGCAGAGACAGAAATATGGCAGAATAAGATTCATTAGGGATCAGATTCAATAACTGTAAAATGATGAGAAGTTTATGATCAAAGGCCTACTTCGAGCATTTTAATGACATAGTCATTTAATCCGTTTAAAGCAGATAGATAAGGAGTTAAGTGAAATCTACAGCAGCTGCCTTTCTGAGCTGTTTATGAACCTGTTCCAGGCTACAGATCACTATGAAAGGCACAGGATGGATGCTTGCTGTAGTAATTGAATAGTATATAACGGGCTACCAGGCTTTACAGGCTGATTTACATATGAGGTCGGTAAAACTTAATGCAAACACTTGTGGTTTGTGTTATTAGTGTGCGTGGTTCCTCAGTTATTTTTAATGCGCATGCTACTAGTAAGAGTACAGAATGAAGGAAAGAGCAGAGTTATTTAAAGACCTTTCTGTGCAGGGATATTTAATTCCAAGTGGGTGTATCTCCTCTGGAAGTAACATCAGTATAGGCTGTTGTGGTGACAAGATTCAGATGGGTTCTGACACTCAAGCCACCAGGTGATCAACCATAGGAATTATGTGTCTGAAAAAATCCCAGGAGGCTCAAGGGGGCACACAAAGTCTTTCCCATCTTTTCCTTCAACTGTTGCACTTTTGCCACCCTCCGTCTCTCTCCTGGGGGCCTTCCTTGGTTAGTTGACTTCCTTCCCAGCTTTTCTTGCCAAACATTTTAAAACTCCATTGGGACAGTTGGTGGCACTTTGCCACCTGTGCCCACAGAGTACAGCTCAGCTCAGTGCCTCATTCTCACAAGCTTTTAGCCACCTGGGCACCACAAATTACAGCTGGAGTGCTCCATGTGCCTCTGGACTGCACCTTTTTCTATTTCTCAGGTGTTTGCTCCCCCCTTCAAAATTCTCCCAATACACACCTGGGTTTATAATGGAGCTTACAGCTCCTATATCCCACATGCTCCTCCTTTGCCTTAGATTAAACCCTTGGTCCCGTGCACACACTGCTGTGGAGAAGCAAGCAGAGGGGGCTCTTTCTCTACTCACAGCTCGAGGCTTGTGGAGCTGCTGGAAGCAAAGTAGTTGCTGCTGCTGCATTGTTTAAGGCCACGTTACAGCCCTGGCAGTGCATGATGCAGACATGGGATCAGAGCTGGTATTGAGCTGGTGGGGAGCAGGAAGAATTTCCCAGGGCTCCAGGCCATCTTGTTTTCTACTTATACAGAAAGTTGCTGTCCTGCAGTGGTATTGATTAGTTTTAAAATAGGGAGGTGATAAATGGAGATTTCAGGTGGTTCTGGTCAATGTGACTGCAAGGGATGGAGCCATTTAAATTGAGTCTGGAATATCTTACCTTACCCTCCTGCTGGTTTTCCTAGGAGGAATCTGCTTATGGCTAAGAGGAACAGTGTGGTCCCATGGAGGGACCTTCTCAGATCTCTTCACTTGTGCTTTGCACAGGAACCACCTGCATCATCTTCCTCCAGCTCCTCTCCCCCACAGCAGCTCCCTCTCTGCTGCAGTGTTTGGGATGCCTGTCACAGCTGCTCAAAGGCTGCTGCATGTCTGAGAGACCAGCCAAGGCTGAAGGTTACAAATCCCTTGCAGCATCCCCTGGCAGCCAGGCTATAGATCAGGGTTTAAGCAACCTTGGGTCACTGTCAATCTGCATGTTCCCATTTCCTGAAAGAGAATTGGAAAATATTTGTCTGGTTTTGAAATAAGTAAAATTTGTCTTTTAAAATGCTGGCACTAGCAGGCAGATCTCTCATTACTCCATTCCCCTGTGTCCCTGTGTTTTTTCAGCTACTGTTCTTTCTGAAGAGCTTAGAGACTGAGCACTTGAGAGTTCACTTGTAGAAAGTAATATACAAAAAACTGGATTTTAATTCATCTTCCTCTTCAAGTACCTTGTTCTTTGAAGGTGCCCGTTGCACTCTGTTTACACGTGACAATTTCAGTGGTGATAATGCTCTGGACTAGCAGCAGCTGCCAGATGAGGTCTGGCAGTGCAGCACAGTATTTACTTGCAATCAGAGTAGTTTTTCACCCCCAGCCCTGTGTCAGGAGCACTGGAACAAGTTTTTAATCTCCTGAATGCAAAGGTTGTCTGGTCTCTGTGGTAGCACAAAACCTATCCTTGACAGAAGCTCAAATCAGCAATAAGATTGTTGCGAGCAAAAAAACCTCAGGACTCAGGCTCTCTTCTTGACTTATTTATAAATATTTGGTCAATTAAGCTTATGTCTGGAAAAGTAAAACCTCCCACATAAATGTTCACGGGGGGCAGAGGCAGGAGGGAAAGGTCAGAAGCAGCCAGAGGAAGATGGTGCTGCAGCAGAGCTGAGGATGTGGCTGGGTTAGTGACAGGGCACAGGTCTGGCAGGCAGGAGGTGATGCCAATCCCAGCTCTGTTGTGGGTGTGACTGAGTGTGAGCAAATGACTGCTGTGGAATTTGTGGGTAATATCCCTGAAACTTGGTCCCTTGTGCTGTGAAGGAGATGCTCAGGCCCTTGCCCATAGCAGTCTCTCTTGGCACAGTGTGGTTTGGAGATCACAGAGCGAGGGAAACAATTCTGAAAGAAAAAGGTTTTTGCAGTAACAAATTTCCTTTGAGCATCTATTACACCTGTCCAAATCTACCAGGTTTGGTCCATTGTCAGATTCTGGCACAGTTAAGTTTGCCTGGAGCAGCTCTGGACTGCTTTGGGCACAGCTGGCTGATCTTCACAGAGGTTACGTGGACTGCCCAGCCTGGTAGCCCAAAATTTGCCGACCATCTCACCTGGCAGAGCAGCACTCCTGGTTCTTTGCCTGGTAGTATTCCATTTTTTTTCCAAAGGAAGCTATCTCATTTAACAGCTTTTGAGAGAGGCAAACACATTTGTGTGTGGTTTAACTTAATATACAGGCTGCAGAGCTGAAGTGAAGGCACTGATCAGTTCTTACAGTTGAGATAACATTCAGAAAACAAATTAGAGTTTGCGGTTGGTACGGATCCAGGCAGAATTCATAAAATTGAATAGTATTTTCAAGTTGAATGTGGACAAACTTATTATGGATCCAGAGAAACCAGGCATGTATTGAGGAATTGGAGACATTTGTGATGTTTTTTCTTACTAGTATAGAGAGGCAACCATGTTATGGTCTCCTGTGGGGCTTTTGTAATATGGGTTAGAATTACTGGCAGTGGCAAGGAGGTAGTTGGGTGGAACAAAGCCTGAGAGTAGTGGGCTGGGTTTTATCTGTTGCAGAAGATCAGTGTGCAGCTGGCTAGTGAAGCTAGCTTTCCCAGTGTGTCAGCTCATGATGTTCCAGATCTTTCCTGAGGGCAGAACCATAATTATTTTTTTTTTCTGTCTGAACCTGTGCTTGAGGCGTGTGAAGAACCACAGTCACGTTGTTGTTACTGTGAGACGTGCGTGCTGGGGCAGAAATAATATGGGATTACAGGGGGAAATTGTGCTTTTTCAAGGTGTTTGCTTCATCTGCCCTTCCATTCTGCAATCCTTCAGGTGCCTCCCCAAATATGCTCAAGACTTGATGTCAGGTGGTGCCTTCAGAGGGCAGCTGTGGGATGTGGGTGGAGGACTGGCAGCAGGATGTTGGGTGGAAATGTGAGAAATAGTTTGTTAAAGCTTTGGCTTTCATGAAGGTGAACACGTGTGCAGAAGGGTTGTTTTACAAAGAATGTGTACATGTGTGGTTAGGAGAGATGTAGGTAGGGGTGTGCTTGTGTTTTGTGACTTGTAGAGATTTCACATCTCAGTCCATCTTTGTTTCTCTCTTTATCATCTCCCAGAAAAGTAGTTCTTAAATTGACTTTACTCCCTTTAAATCAGGATGGAGACTCCCTAATATAAAGCCTAAGGATTAAGAAAGATGGCAGGTGACAAATCTGTTTCCATTCTCTGATTTTTTGCACTCTTAATCACCAAATAATCCTTGTAATTTTCCAATGAGCTGGATTACATCTGTATGGATCAGCATCCGCATGTTCAAGTTGTAGTTATGACTGTGAAAAAAGCTGTTTCCTTTAGGGAAAAAAAGCACAATCTCAGTGGCTGGGTCTTAAGTGTCATTCTGATTTTCCATCACCTGAGGATTTGAGTAGTTCTGCCACTTTGGAATATTGAAATGAACATAGATCTAAAAGTATTTTTATTTTTAGAGGCATTGATTCTAATATAATTTTTCTACAAATTAAAACTCTCCTTGAAAAAGATTAAACTGTCAGTGATAACATCTAAGTTCTTGTTATGTCTAAGAGGAATAAATGCTGAAGTTACAGAATTGTCTGGAGGCTTATAAAGTAAGAGGGGGAATTAATGATATGAGAGAGAATGGATAAAAGTATTGGATAACACTTTTTTTTGAATTGTAAGAAGTGGAATGAGTTGAATTAAGAGGTTTATGGCCAAAAAGAATACCCATTAGTCTGATATAACACAAAAATATAGTTTTAAGAGAAATCTGCCCAGCAACTTGTGGTTGTTCCATAGACTCTTTTTAATAAGATATCAAATATTGATTTAAAGACACTAAGTAACAGACAATGTATTGGTTTCCCTGGTTAGCCATCCCTATTAAAAATATATATTATTTCCATTTCATTGGCTTCACCGTGAAGTGAAGCTATCAGGTTCTCTCTATGCTTTTGTTTGCTACATTAAAGAACCATTTAGTGTCAGATTTCCACCAAAAACCCAGATCAAATTGCTTCTGCCTTCTCCACAGCAAATGAAATAGTTTGATTTCCATTAATTTCTCAGAGGAAGATGTGTTTTTTTCAGACCATGAATCATTCATGGAAATCTTCTCACCATTTTCCTTAATTTTCAGCAGCAGCCCTCACGCCTGCACAGCTCACCTGGATGTGTTATCGCTGCAGGTGTCTCATCAGTGCTGCCTTCAGGGACAATATTGTTCCTCTAGTCCTTCCTACTCAATGATACAGAAAGATGCTGGCTGTTCTTTGGGTTTTTTTTCTCCCCACAGCATTAAATTAGAGGTAACCTTTAGCTATTAGCTGTGGCCTCCTCCCAGACACTGTCTCCCAGAAAGCACCTGCTGTGTTGTGTACCTGAGACTGTTCTGCTCCCTGGGATCTCTCACGGTGCATTTGAATTCACAGGGAATGATTGTGCCTGGAACAATCAGATTTCTCAGCTATCTTTGCGGGCTTTATTGTTTGCTACAATTCTGCCTTTGTGTTATCTGCATATTTTAGTAAGGTTTTATTATTTTCTTATGTATTCTTAGAGAAATGTGTGCTGCATACGGTCGGCCAAAGAAGCAATTCTTCTTGGGAGTAACAGTGAAATGTCACTATTAGTTCATCAGCTTTTGGGCCATTTAAAAACTGCCATAGTCTGATTTTGCATCATTCTGGTTTTAAAAGAAAATGCGATTTTGATACCGAGGCAAATATATTACAGAATTCCTATTCTGTTCTGTCAACACAGTTATCTTAGTTAACTAGACTTGAAATCTCTTCAAGTCTGTTTGACAAGACCTGTTTTCCATGAAATTGTGTTACTTGCTTTTTCTGATCTTTTCTTCTAATGGAGTTATGTATCAGCCCTGTCTTGTGAGTTGAGGAGATTCAGTTTGCTGCATTCTGGAAGCTTCATGAAAAGCGAACAAGGCAGCAGATAACTCGATCTGGATGAGGCGAGCTGGTTAATCTCATTTTTCAGTCTTCACAGTCTATTCACAGGCCAGTGCTGTCTCATTCCGACTGCAGTAAAACGTGCAGATCAATACTGCCAATGGGTGATTAGCAATTTGCAAACTCCAGTAAGTGAATACATCCGAATCAAGGTTTGAAGTTGGAGGAGAAAGTGGAGGAGGAGTGATTGAGTGGGCTGAAATAATGAAAACGGATATTTCCTCTCAAGTGAAATGTAGGCATTGTTGAACTCTGTTAAGCAAGATGATGGCAGAGATTTGTACTCCTTTCACAGTGATTACAGAAAATAATATTTTCTTTTTCTGAAATCACTAACATCAAATGTGCTTTTCCCTTATCACCCCTCTTGATCTTTTTTCCTTCTGCTGTTGACCTGCTGGAGGATAAAGATGTCTAAATTTATGCAACTGAGATTTTTATCGTTGTTCTTGAGGCCACTTTTTCCTTGTTCAGTCAGATGAATTCCAATGTGCTACTAAGTCTCAGTTTCAGGCAGAAACTCCCTGATTTCTGTCAGTATATTCCATACCAAAGACAATTTTGGGGTTCTGCTCATGAAAATAACTGAGAATAAGTGAGTCTCTCTCCCTTGGAGACCCTGTGTACCGCCAAAGAGTGCAGCTGAAGTAGCAGTAATTTTAAGATACTAAAACTGCGTTAAAAACAAACTGAAATATAGAAAAGGACCAGGTAATTGGTACAAGGAAGGAAAATTGCATTCTCCATAGCGAATGTGGTCTGACCCCTGAAAGTCAGGTGATTGTGTGCTTGAAAATGCCACCTGAAAATCAGTGGTTAGAGAAGCACAGGAAGACTCTTTCAGGTGTGCTCAGATGAAGTTGAAAAGATGCCTTCTCAACTGCAGCCAGGCTGTGCATAACAAGTTATCCATGTGTTGTCTAATTAAAACTTAATGGGAAAGAAGTGACTACTGCAGTGCAGGGGCTTGTTGTGGTAGCTGTAGTGTGAGGCTGAGCTGTCCTCTCCTCCCTGGATTGTTACAGGAAGGATGGAGAACTGGCTTCTCACTGAGAAACACCAGAAAAGTAGAATTTCTCCTCATTCACCATTTTCTTCCATAAAAATGCTGTGATATATGTTGGCAATGAGGAAGGTGATGATGAAAATCAAAGCCTGAGTTTTATACAGCGGGAGGTATTGTGTTTTGAAGGAGGTTTTGTAGGGTCTTAACAGTTTAGAGATTGACCTGGCAGTCATAATTCTGGAAAAACCTGGCAGTAAAATTTAAAATCATTGCCCCTTCGCATCTCTGTGCAAAATGTGCTGGTTGCTCTCCAGTCCATTAGCACAGTGACGTAAAACTGGTGAAATAAAATCAAACTGGAGACAGGACAGTTGTATTTCAGACCATTAAGTCATGCTCTGTTGTTTGGACAGTTTTGTGTCTACCAAATGTATTTCAAGGTAGATTCAAACTGGATTTGGCTCAACTTCACAGCAGTCTAAGCCTGAATAAGGAAAATGTGTTGTTGGGGAAGAAGTGATGTAAGTCAGGTTTAGCATGTTTGACAAAAACATTTTGCTAATGGGTTGGTGATCCCAGTGTGACTTTTTTAAGCGTTTTCCCATATCGTTGGTTCAAATTGCATTTACTTGAAAAGACATGAATAGTCTCCAAATTGAAGCTTTGGAGGCAACCAAGAAGTATTTTCCCCCAGGGAAAGCCAAGAAGGTATATTTAAGCAGATGGTAGTGCTGATGGAAGTCCCCATGTGAACTGTCTCACCCAGCACATGGGGTATTTGGGGGATGCAGTTTGTGTCACCTACAGAGATGCAGCTGAAATTGTGAAACCTGTTCTCTTGCCAGAGGTGTTTTTATCTTTGTCATAGGAATAGAAGGGTTTAAACTAAAATTTTGCTCCATTGCCAAGGCTCACGTGGATTCCTTGTGCCATCTGTGGATGGCTGCTCCCTTCTGCTTCATCTTAGCCTGTGATGTTGCAGCTTGAAATTCCTTCACAGCCCAGGAATTTATTCCTGTGTGGAAACTCTCTGGGCCTCGTCAGTACAATGGGTAAAGCAAACCCAAGTTACCAGCTCTTGCTTTCTCAGGCCATAAGTAACTAGTGAGGGTATTGATTTAGTTTTGATGTGATGTAGTTTATAAATATGCATGAGGATTTAGGGTTATTTAACTGTGCTTTTTAATTCTCCTTGCATTGCTGACTCTTCTAGCCAAGGGTTTCTTTGTATGCACAGCAACCTCTTCCATGACAGCCCTGTTCTCACTGCCTGGGACATCTCTAATGTTTGTTAATCCCAAGTCTGTAGAAACCTTTAATATTCAAGGAATAAAAGGAGACAAAGCAATGCCCTTCTGCATAGGGACTGAGGGAACAGAGTCCAGCTCCCCAAGGAGCTGGATGAGGAAACTTAGGGCTAAAAGGTAATCATCACAAGGTGGGGAGAAAGAAGGAAGGAGATGGAGGAGACCTTTTTCATGCTCCTGGAGAAGGGGAAAAGAGCACTTTTCATCAGGGATCCTACAACTTGCTTAAATAAAAAAAAAAATTAACCTGATCAAATGGTGAAAAGGGAGGGAAAACCAAACATTTGTCTGTTTGCCCTGAGGAGATAGAAGAGAATGTGCCATCTGCATCGATATTTGGATGTTTTGGACTCTGAGGTCTCTCACTTGAGAAAGAGCAGAGCAAACAGAAGAGGGTTCTGCCTGCTCAACACATCTAAGGGAACCTGCAGTGACTCCTCACGGTGACTAATGAAGGTAACTACACAAATACAAGGATGGTATGTACACAGATACATGTTTTTCCGAGATGCTGGAAGCTTTCTCACTTTTCCCTCTGCCCAGTTATCCATTACTAGAGGAATTCCCTCCCGTACCTGGTCAGACATCGAGGTGATACCGGGGAGGATGAGCTCTCCCCGGGGACAAGACAGCCACCACATTGCTGCGAAGTGACTGTGACAAAAAGAATAAAACTTGGCAGTTCTGCTGTAGCTGCTCTTCCCCTGGGTGTGTTGCAGGGACATGTTTTGTTTTCCTCCTGTTCCCCGTCTGCCTGGCCGCAGCAGAAGGCGCGTGGGAGGCGATAACCCCTTGCAGGGAGGGGCTGCACTGGAGCTTGTTTAACCTGCAGCACATTTGCTGTAAATCCCACTCAGACACTGCCCAGCTGCTCGGGGAGACTGTCAGACATGAGTCCTCCAAAGCACTTGCGTCTGTCACAGTTTCTGTGTGATGGGAAAGGGAACTTGACTTGCTCTTTGAGTGGAAATGCTTCCAGCTCCAGGCAGGAATCTGTTAATGATGGTGGCTTAGCTCAGGGGTACAGCCGAGGCTGAGGGTGCTCATTCATTCACTCACTCACTCAAACACAGAGGGTTCGCTTTGTGCCCTGCCAGATTGGAATTAGACATGCAAGGACATATAATAGTACTTTTATATGCATTAAAGTACAGGATCAAAATGTCCTGGTGCACTTTAAGCCTGTAGGAGGTTCAGCATTGCTGCTAAGGCTGTTGTGGTTGACCTCAGCATCCAGCCTCTGCCATGTGTTTCCTGTACAAATACACAACGTGATTGACAGCTCTTCTTGTCACTTGTTTTTCAGGCTTTTACATGCTCAGATGAACTTTGATGCTTCCATGAAGGCTTTTACATAATTTTTAATTATGCATCTTTCTTTTTATATCAGATGGTATCTAAAAAAAATACCCGTAGAGGTTTTGATTTTTGCTAATGAGATCCATTAACTGGAAAATCCTATTACATTGCAGTTTCACTCTGCTTTACCAAGTCTTGAAAGCAGGACCTCTGCTGTCATACTTCATTCTGACTCCTCCTTTCCTGTCTGGATACTGAGGGTCCTGGTCTAGCACAGCCAATTTGTGTTGGCTTCTCTCCTCTGGGATCTCCCCTTGAAATCCCATCTGAATTCATTCCAAAGTAGAGCTTTAGCAGGAAATACAGAATTACGGAGGCATCAAAGTGAGATTTATAGAGCATTGTCAGGAGGGAAAGCTTTGAGTGGCTGAATATCTGGATTGGAGTGAATACTACAAAAAAACTCATTTCAAGTATCTCCTGTCTTTCTGGTCTACTGAGCAGTTAACTGTATGTGCATGTTGCAGAATAAAAAAGAGAGCAGCAAAGAAATAGTTAAATTTTTTTGCAAACTGCGTGTACTTCTCTTGAAAACCTAGATTTGGCCTGACACATCTCAACAATATTCTCAACCAAAGTTACTTCATTTGTATGGGAAAGCTGATAGAATGGTTTTTTTTTAAAAAAACAAACAGATCCGTGAGAACCAGCATTTCTCACCACATAAAGTTAAGACTTATGTTTGAAAAAGAGTTTTTATAACACACACGATAAGCTCTTTGGAGCTGTTTTCAGAACCTATGTGCTTTTTATTTTCAGTGTCTTTATCAGAGGTTTTTGAACCAGCACAGGTCTCCTCTGCATGCTACTAGACTGTAAATAATAGCAACTTTTTTTGGACTTTGTTCTCAGGAAAGACAGGAATCCTTGACTTGAAAAAAACAAGTGTAGAAGCCCTGGAATTCAAGTCTCTAGGTGGTAACAAACCATCCTAGAGCAGACTATGATTTTCTTCCATTTCAATAAAAGGAAGAGCAGCAATTGAAAAGGACAGTGAACATTTGGATGCATTTTTTCTTTTAGATGATCCCAGCTTCGTGCCATTCCTTGTCTCTCTGTCCTGACTCTTAACCTTCTTGTCACGTTTGTTTGCATCCCAGACCTCATCTGAATGCCTCACTCAATGCAAATTACAGTCTTGCATCCTCCAGGGAACAATACCTTTGAAAGAGGTATAGAAAACAGATCTCCTTTTAAAACTGTACCTGAAGGGCTTCAGCACCGGTGCTAAGACATTCTATTTTATTACTCCTATTGTAGCAGTGTCCAAAATGTGTTACATGTTGTACCCAAAGATACAGTCTGGTGTTAGAACAGCGTGATTAGGGTGATTAGAGCTTTTTTGTCTGTGATGCAGCCTAACTCCAGCCACCTCCCTGTCTCATTGCTAATTTGCTGTAGATGCTGTGGTGAAAGAGGCCATAGGGAGGAATATCAATGAGTGTGGATAGTGTGGAGGAGCCGCTCGGGAAGGGAGAGAAAAACGCCTGTAGAAGCCTTTGTGGGAGGAGCAGCTGATGCAGGTGCTGCAGGTGGCATTGCTGATGGAGCAGGAAAGGTGATGTGGGATTACTCATTGCTCCTGAGGGCAAGGATCTGCTGTGCTGGTGGAGGAGTTACTGGGGATGAAGAGGCATAACTCAGGCTAACACAGAGTGTCTTCAGTGTTCTGGAAATGGCTGATGTGGGTGTTCAGGAGGCCAGAGGTGGAAGGTTGCCCGAATCAAGGTGTATGGACGAGAGGTTGCATCACCTGGGCAAGGGGAAAGATCTTCCTGTTTTGTGGAAGAAGTAGCAGGTGTCGTATTAACAACTTGCTAAGAGTAGGATGGAAAGGTTGCCCAAATGAATTTCTGCTGCCAGGTTTCAGTGTTGTGTGTGTGCAGATGCACACAAAAAAACAATGGAGAGAGAAAAAGGGTAGGGAAGCAGTATGAGACCTGGTGGGAACAAATGAGCCTTTTCCCAACATCCAGCACCTTCTGTTTCTCCTTTTTTCCCCCCGCAACTGTTTCTGATATCAAGCATGCACATACTGGCAGAGCTGCGAGGAGCAGGTGGTGGTTGTTGCTTATTTGTTAGTTTGCTTTGTCTCATCTTTGCAATCCATTTTTGTTAATACAGCTCCTGTTCCACAGGCTTTGAAGATCCCTTGGTGTGGTTATCTTGTGTGACAGAGGGAGCTGGGGCGGGTGAGCGTGCTGTGCTTTGTGCGCTGGGTACAGAGGGAATTCTTTGGGATGCAGTTTACTTTGGGTATTACTCTAATCACTTTAACAAGCCTGAGCAAAGAAACAAAAAGAACAAAACCAAGAAACAGAATTTCCATTAAAATGGCATTTCCTGAGGTAGGATTAAGCTTTCTGAGGCTGCCTTATACTGGGTACAGAAATGCCTCCAATAGACTTTTGTGTGAGAGAGTTGAGTAACCAATCTTTTTTTTTAGAGCTGTTAAAGTTAAAATTTAGGTAGATCAGGAGAAGGTGCTCACCTGAATAGCCATGCAGGCTCTAGTTAATAAGCTACTGCAGCAAGAGCTGTAGTTGTTGGGGACCTTGCATATGCCTTTCAGGTGATAAATTCCAATTTTGCCTTCCCGCTGTTTTTTTGTTCTCCGTCTTTGAGTGAAATTTCCGACGGGTATTGATGCAGGACTAACAGAGACAATTCTTGACATAAATGCTGAGCCATTAACTGTAAGCTGAAGATAAACACGTTCAAAGACAGCTTCTAATGATATGTGACTTCTGCTTTCATAACTCAGTGGAAGCAACGGGTTGTTCATTAGCTGTGTGCAAAGCCCGCGTGGCTGTGTTTACCCACAAATACCACATGTTTGCAGGAAAGCCAAACAGTCATTCCAGAAACCCCAAGCCTTGGGAAAGGTGTGCTTGAGCTGTGTACAGGATCCATGGTCAGGAGGAGGCACTGAATCCCAAGAAAAAATCTGCAGGTCCCCAAAAGCAGTGTCAGCTTTTCTAGCATCAGAAATCTAGATTTTGCCAGAATTCAGTAGCCGGAGCCTGAGACAGTGAAAGACCAGCCTGAAACCTTGAGTAACATTTTGTCCTATCTTTGGAGGATTCAGGATGTGCCACCTCTGTTTTAAGTCCAGGATTTACCAAGGTGTGCCAGCAGTGAGGTACCGTCCTCTGCTGAGTTCAAAAGTTCAGTGTTGGACACTGACCACCTGCTCATGCCCAATGATCTGCTGAGTGTTAGTGTTTACAATTTAAGCTATTCTTTTGCCTACAAGAGGCAGTAAATGGAAGCAAGAGCATTCCCTGGCCAGCTGGATGCTTTTTGAACACATCCCTTCCACCATCCCCCCAACTGATGCTTTATGTTTTATATCTGTACATAAGAAACTTTCCCATCTGTCTCCTACAGCTAGATGCAGTCTTTATTTCAAATATTCTTCCAAGGTAACTACTGACCCATTTAAAGCTGATACAATCTACTAAGCTCCTTAAATAATTTCTATTTAAGTTCTCCAGTACTGAATAGCATGTCCCAGTCCAGAAACCTTGGAGATTTCTCTCTTAAGAAGTCAGCATGGGAAGAAATTCCTTAGCTCAGGAGGCAGCAGTGTTTTGGTGGCTCTCACCGTGCGTGAGAGTCGCATCAGGAGGAAATGGTCCTTTCCTTGAAGAGCTTCCAATCGCCAGCCTTTTCTCAGCAGGGCCAAGCACAAGCTGTTGTATTGCCAGCCAGCAGCGATTAAGCTCAGCTGTCCATATGCTCCACCAGAATTTATTGTGCTGCTCAGAAATCAGAGTCTTTTAAGGCTGATAGATACCAAGACTGTGAAAAAAAAGAGGTACTTAAGTGCATGTCAACCCCATCTATGGGTTTTGATGGTTTTGCTTGCCAAAGCATTAAACAGAAGGAGCCTGTGAGGATGTGTAGTCAGCTAAAAATCCTTCACAGTGCCTGCTGACATCGTATCCTGACAGTGACTGCCTTTTTGGGATGTATGAACTTCTTTAATTTCATTAATGATGTTAGATAAACATATTCACACCAATGGAGAGTATTCCCTTTGCTACCAGCTCTGCCTTCTGATCAGAAATACCTGCAGCAGATGAACAGACCTTAAGTGGAGTTGTTAAGCACTGAACGTTTCATCAAATGTAAAGTGGTCCACATGGTTTTAAGTACTTTATTCTTACCTGAGTGCCTGTGAAAGTGAGTGGAGTAGAGAGGAAAGCTTTTATAGCTCCTGGAGAAAGACGTAGCTGAATTGGGACTGTGCAGTTTTCAAACAACCAGGAGGAGAGATGCCAAAATAAGTTCATCCCTTTTCAAGGTGCTGTCACTGGCAGCTTTCATTGTTCTTCTAAACAACTCCTCTTCTAAAGGAAAAGTTTCTGTTTTTCAGAGATTAAAGCAGTCCTGTCTTCATTCATTGCTTTGGCACTTGACTGATTCTTCCCTAATGGGCAGATTACTTAGGAAGTTTTTGAGCTGTAATTTCAACACGTAGACCAACATGCTGACGGTTTGACAATAATATAGTTTTAAAAAATGACACATAGCATCAGCACAATTATCTCCCCGGGGTGGTTTTTTTTCAAGCTGGAAGATGGAAGTGAGAAGGGAGGCAGCAGCATCTGACTTGAGCTTGTACCTCGGTTCTAGATGACAAATTGGCCCTGTTGAAATCCTTTTTTTCCATAGTCTTTTGTCAGAAAGTTTATTGATAGCCAGTCTTACTAAATAGTTCTGCCAGAGCATGCTTGGAACATATTGCATTAAGCCAATAATTGTGTGTGGCATCTGCAGTGTCTGTCTCACAGAGTGACTGCACAGTTGGGACAGCAACAGTGGGATGGTCTGTGGGAGAGATTCCCTTGTGCATACCCTGGGGCATGTGTCTGCAAGGCTGAGGATAGTGCATCAAAACAACATTATTTCTCAAATTGGGGAGAGTATTAACATGTGGAATCAAAAAATCATCTCTATAAAATGTTTGGTGCCCTTCTGAGAGCCCAAAAAAATGTTTTTTCTGCCTTAAGCACCAAATCAGCTAGTTAACACCTTGCTTTCCAGGAAGGAGTAATCCACTTTTTTAAGTGCTAACCAGGCTTGGTTGCAATCAATCAAGGTATTTATTGCTTCCCCCTAAATTGAAGCTCTGTGTACATTTTTCTGACAAATCCAAATTACTCGTTCAATGTTATTCGTCAAAAGAAGAATCAATGAACACCAGCAGTTCTCTCTAGTCCGAGTCACTTGCTCTTCAGAATCTCTACAATTTCTGGTTTCTAAAGTGTTGGGGAAAGCAGGGGTAAAGAGGGGATGCTGCTGAGAGCTGCAGTAATGTGTTATCTTTGCTCTCTGAGGCACTGGCCATGATGTGCTGATGAGCAAAACAAGCAAAACCAAGTTACTGCTGAATGAGCCAGGGATGGGATGGCTTTCCAACAGAGCTCTGTATGCCACACATCTCTGGATATTTCAGTATAAAGGCACCACGAGCTTAAGTGGATTTGGTCAAACCTCACATTCAGTCCCAGTTTCCAAACCTGCAGCACGATTTTCACGCTTCTTGGAGAAACCAGGGATACATTACCGTTTGTTACAAGATGCTTCTTAACTCTGCTAAGCAATACCTCCTTGCATGCGTTGGTTCAGCACAGAAGCAGCATCTGGAGCTGTGCCTGGGCAGCTGTTTGGGGAGTCCCAGCTCCTGTTCAAGGAATGTGGCTCTCTCTTCTGTGCCTGCCTTTCAAATGCCGCTGTTTGGTCTTCCTCTTCAGTCACCCAAGATTAGAAATGATTTTTTAAATGGGCAAATCTGTTTTAGGTCTTCTCTCCTGGTGCCTGAAACACCATTTTCCAAGCTTCTGCTGCACAACTGAAAGGACAAAATTATGATCAGTAAGACTAATTTATTGTAGGTGGAAGTACAGTTGACAGAGAAAAAACAGCAATTTACATTTTCCAGAGCTAAAGGGATTCCAGGAGGATGCTGTTTGCTTTCTTTGGTCCCTGATTTCCTACCAGCATTAGGGTTTCATGTCTTTCAAATGCTACTGAGATTTTAATGCTGCTTTGCTGTTATATTTAGCACTTTCCAGCCATGACTCTTCATAGAGACAACCCTAAACCTAATTGTGTTCATTTGCACAACACAAAATCACCCCCAACCTCCAGAAATTTGTAAAAACACTCCAAATGATCCAAGCTGTGATACTGTTTTGACTTTCTGTGCTACGTACACACGAGACCTTTCATCAGGCACTGCCTCTGGTCTGCACTGTTTCCATGGAAAGCTTCCTGCATTTATTTGCAACTCCAGAGAGTGCCAGTAAATTTCCTGGAGACTTAAGTAAGGCTCTGCTGGTACGACTGTGAGGTGGCAGCATGGTCTGGTGGTGAGGAGGGGCAGCTCTGAAGATGTGTTTTCTGCCCACGGTGCTGCTGAGGAATCTGGAACCACAGAGTGCATCTCTCCACACCTGCACTCCCCTCACACACTGCATCTTCAGGCTTTGTTGTCTGCTTTTTGGGCTTCAGGTGGCAGTTCCCTGTGGGGTTTGTACAGGACCTGGCATGCTGGGATCCCTGTCTCACTTGGTTTCTTTTAGGCATTGCTGTAATACAGACCAGCTGCACTAATATTTTAGCTGTAGGGAGAAATGTACTGGTTTGATGTGTGCTGTGTAGAAGAAAGAGAAAGCTACTGCCCCTAGCCCAAAAATGTGAGTAGCATAGCAAATATGTTAGTGATCTCCCAGAAATGTTAAATGAGATGGATTCTGCCACTGCCTTCGTCGCACTCTGGGCTTTTTAGAGATTCTCTTGTCTCGGTGAAGCTTCACATTGATGTGCCGAGGAGAGCTGGTGAACACTGAAAATAAGGCTGAGTCCTGGTGATGAGTTTTAGAGCATGATTTTTCAAGGGGGGCATGTTATGAAAGGAGAGGATAAATGGTCTGAAAGATCTCTAAGAGCCAAAGCACTGCAGCTTCATGGCAGGGCTTTATAGAAAGGCCAGATAAATGACAGAAAAGAGTAAATAACCTCCAGAATAAACAGACTGGTGCAGTGTGGGTTACAGCAGCCCCAGCAGGGAGGTAGCAGCAGTCCCCAGGTGTGCATGGCTTTCCTCACGCAGGGATCCTGCTGCTGCATCTGCAGCAATGCTGATCCCTGCACTGGAGCTGGAATGGTGCTGGCAGCCAGGATGAGGAGCTGTGAGCTCTGCCTGACCTTGGCAAGAGAGACAGGGCCAGAGCCCTTCCCAGCTGGTCAGAAGCACCAGCAGCTGCCCAGGGAGAACTGGATCCACAGCTGGCACTGGAGCATCTTTGCCAGCCAGAGTAAAACCTGTTACAAACTTCGGAGTTGAATCTCTTCCCCTGAAAAACAAACACAAGAGTGAGGAGTGCCCTGACCTGGAGGAGTCTGGAGGAGTCCTGAAGTACAAATAGCACGAGAAGGTGAAGAGCTGGGTACAGAAGCAGGTTTGTAAATGCCAGTGTGTGCCGGGGAGAATATATCTAATGAGCTGGTGTTGCAGCTGCCTTCCTTCTCCCTCTGACGTCTCCAAGATGCTGCTTGTGTCCTTCAGGTCTCACCTGAATTTCTCTTGGTCAAGGCTGTTGGTGAGGTTATTTCTTCTTTTGGCCTGAGTTGTCTGATTGGCAATTAGGGGAGGTCTGTCTCAGCCTTGCTGTGGAAATGGGGTCACAAAGCCCTGTTGCTGAGGGGCTGCAGGGCTGTGCTGCCCTCCCAGGCGTTCCTGAGGTCACTGAAGCCAGGCTTGGGCAATAGGAGAATACTCATCACCTGCTCAGTGCCTGGGCAAGGGTTGGGAGACAACATACTCTTGACTGTGGGGAATGCAAACAGCTGGCAAAGGTACTCGAGGTTTCCATGCCTGAGTCTTTCCAGCTCTCTGGAGTGAGCTCTTGGACCAGGGCAGACCTCTGGGGGTTCCTCCCACCCCATCTTGGCCTGGGACATGATCTCCTTTCTTTGTAACTTGCACTTACACTGTGCAGTAGTGACTTCCTTGCTCAGATGCACAGCTGTGGTCAAACTGCTTTCTCAGAGTAGTTATGAGGAACCACCACACCTCCTTTTTTTCCCTTTTTTTTCCTCTGGGGAGAAAAGCTCAGAAGAGCATTTCTGACTAGTGAGAGAAGCTGCTATTTTGTGAGAGCCCACAAATTTGTCCACACTCTTCAGCACTCTTCCAGCAATCAGAGATGCTGGAAGATTCTCACATGTCCTGCCCTGTTACGGCCCAGTTATGGAGCTGTTGTCCTTGAATTACTCAAACCCATTTTTGAAGCAGTTTTGTGTCTGCTGCCAGGCTCTGGGGCAGTGAGTTTCAGCAGTTCACTGCCTGATGAGGAGCTTCACAGTATGTGAATAGAGAGTATTTTCCATAAAAGGTGTTTGGGAGTGGGATCTTCCGGGATCCCTGACTAGCAGTGCAGGATGAAGTTGCTCAGTCTGTGCTCTGGTTTGTGTGGAAAAAAACCCGCATAAAATTCTAGCACGTCTTTAATGGAAATGAAATGATAAAATTGGGATAATACCTACCTCATGCTGCTCTTGAGGGTTAATTAATGTTTACAAAATCACTTTAGGTCCTGAGATTTAATTGAAGGAAAAATATTACCATATAAAATAGCTTTTTATGCAGGCATTGCTATAGGGTTTCAGCTGGGCAGAGTGCCGTGGCAGCCAGCATTAGCACATGTTTTACTACATTTATAGTTGTGAGGCTTCCTGTAGTTTATATGAAAATTGTCTCTCTGAAATCACAAATGAAACATCAGTGTTCTCCTCTAGCTTTGAAAGAATATTAATTTAGCATCTTAGGGCTTGACTGTCTATTTAAACTGCTGTAAATACAATCCTCATTTGAGAAAAAAAGAATGGAATATCTGTTCCCTTGCTTGGGATGAGCTGATAGAACTTGCTAATGACTCCGCCTTTGGATCCCATGGACGCTGCTGGCTCATATGAGCAATAAATCAGGCTGGCACTGGGTGTCCTGCAGTGGTTAAAGGGTGTATTTGGGTGTTCATTATCATCTCCTGCTATGAAGAGATTTTAAATACAGCTATAAAACTTTATTCCTGGAGTTAAAGTTAAATGTGGAAGTATCAGCCAGGGAGCAAATTCTGTTAAGTGGGGGTTTTCTGTGACTTTTTTTCTGGTTTGTTGTTTATTTTGGGTTTTATTTGTTTTGTTTTGGTTTTTTTTTGGGTTGTTTGTTGTTTCTTTGCCTTGTTTCAGGGTTTTTTTAAAGATGGAGTAGCAAGAGAAGGAGAAACAACATTGGGTTTGGCTGCCTTCGGCCGTTGTTATAAAACCTTGTCACTGCATAAACGTCACTTTTTTTTCTGCTGTAACATTCCTTGATTTCACAGAGTGGTACAAGTTGGGTGGACTTGGAGGCTGGATTAGTTACTCAGTGTGCTTCTGTTTCTTTTTTTTTCTGCCCTGCAGGGCGACTACGACCCCAGCAGAACCAAAGTTCTCCATTTCAGCATGAACCCAATGAGTTTGGCCAAGCAGCAGCGCAAGGAGGAGCAGCAGCAGCTGCAGGAGGAGTGTGAAAGGCTGAGGGGACTCGTCAGGGTGCTTGAAGGAGGTGGCTCCATCTCTGGGAACCTGGAAGGAGTTGGGGGTTTTCAGTCCCCACAAGAAGTTGCAGGTAGGCTGCTGGCTTCTGGTCCTGGGGATGCATTTATTCATCCGTGTTGCCAGAGGAACTGACTGCAGAGGCAGATGGAGGCATTGCAGACAGTGTGCTTGATGGAGTGGTTATATGGAAAATGAAAAAAGCTGGGTTGATGCAGGAGAGAATGAATGTGTGGTGGCAATCCTGTGGCAGTATGGTAGAGGGTGGGTGGTAAGGCTAAATAATAATAATTCATATCGTTTGCTCGTGATAAATGAAATACCAATACAACAGCCTTCATAGGTTGGTGCTGCCGACAGAGTGAAAGGAAATATTTCCTTCCTTTCAGGGCTGGTTTAGCCCTTGAGGTAGTACAGACAGCAGGAAATAACTTTCATAGCTGCAGGGAAGCAAGTGGTTGAAATCTTTTCAGACCTGGCTTAAAACAAATTAATATTGTTTATCAGTGTATATGTGCCCCATTAATCACAGCTACATTCAATACTCCGTGAAAGCAGAGTACATCTTTCACCGAGCTAAATACGTTTCACAGAATCTGTGGCATTCCAGCACAGTCTGTCTTCCCTGCACATACCTGAGTGAGACTTTGTAGCACAGTAACCCCAAAAATCAACACCTCCAGACATGCTCTCAGACTCTGAAAATGAAGGTAAGGATATCAATAAAAACCTGACCCATCACCTGGAACACTGCAAGGAATCAGGCAGAATTGAGTTTTGCTGGAGAGCCTAGGAGAACTTACTGCTGTAACTCTCTCATGCCCTCAAAACAATTTGTTAGAGAAGAGAAAAATAAAAGAGAACTGAAGGTCCGTGTGGAGCCAGCCTGATGTGTTCCAACTGCACGAACATGGTGAGTGTCTGGAGGTCAGGATCTTCCCTCAGATGAGGCAGAGAGAGCAGAGCCTTTCCCAAAGGTAATGAGTGCTGGAGACTTCAGACCCACAAAAGGGCAGAGCCCTGGTTTAAAGAAAATGCACAGAAGAAAACATCTTTTTCTGCTATGAAACCAGAATTCTCAGAAAGTAGCTTGTCTGTTTTCCCATCCCTCAAACAATGGCACTTTATTACTGCTAAGAATGTTTTGTTCCAGCATCTCATAGTAGGTTATGGTACTATATAGCCTTAAAAATATGCTGGTGAGAAGTGCAGATGGGATGGTTTATAAAGTGAAGAGCTCACTGGATGTTACAAGTGACAGTTCTGGCACTGCTCTTAGTGGATGCTCTAACAGATGCATAAGCATGAAACATTTGGCAAACATTTTTAAAAAGACCATTGTCTGTAGGAGCTTCCAGCCTCAGGCCCCCACCGAGCAGTTCTTGGGGCTAGTTCTTGCACTGCAGTTTGAATTGGAAATGCACTGGGTTCTGGGGGTTTAAATTGCAGTAGATGCTGCTGCCCAGTGCCCTTGTCTGTCCTCCTGTCCCCTAGTACCAGGCACGTCTGATGCTGCAGGTCCAGGGGGCTGACAGTGCCCTGTGAGCCTGGGGAGGGCAGGGGCAGAGGAGCTGCAGAGGTGAGGTCAGCCCCGTGTCTCTGTCGCTGATGAATGAACCTCTGGGGTATCATCTGCAGTAATTAGACCATCTCTTCTGGGGGAATGTGTTCCTCACGTGTGCCTCCTGTGATGCTTTAGTTGGAATTATTATTCTGCTGCCTTTCCACGCAGCTGCTTTTAGCTGCTTGTGAGGTGCCTCTGTGCTGGGATGTTACCAGGTTTGTCGGTAGCTCAGAGGGGATGCATTTTTAAAGCTGTTTTCTCTTCTGCCTTTGATTCCAACAGGAAAACAAACAGCTCACTGGGTTTCAGGGTGTTTCCAGCCTCATGTATGTGATGCTTTTTTTTTCCCTTTTACCTCAGTCCCAAGCTACATCATTCTGACTTCTGGTGACCAGCTCAGATGGAAGAGAGTGTCAGGTGCAGAACTCAGAAGGGTGGGAAATACTTCAGTGTCATTTACCATGGTCACAGGAGGGCCCTTTGGATTCTCAGAGTGCTTATAAGTGCATCTAGAAGTGGTTCTTGTAAACAAAATGGAGAAAAGCTGTTGTTGAAGGATGGAGCAGCCCCATGGATGCCTCTCTTTGAGGACAGGGTGAAGGTATAGGAAGCCAGGAAAGATATGGAAAGATCTTGGACATTTTTTTTCTTGTATTTCATGCAGTGCTTGTATGCATCACTGTCATGCATGGGGCAAATTGCCATAAATACACCTAAACTCTTGTTTCTGCTGTGTGAGCATTCAGCAGCATGGTGACTTCAGATATTGGGATGTGAAGAGATGCTGAGATGTTACAGTGCTGTGACCACAAGGTTACTAGCTGTAATTAGCCAGGTGAAGGCCAGATTTGGCCTTCTTGCTGGAGCAGGGAGAGCACTTGGTGGGTTTGGGGACAGCTGATCAAGTGTCTTGTGCAAACTGCATCCATTTCTGCATTGACTCCATCCTGCATCCGCAGTGTGGCTACAGCAGCTGTTCAGCAGTGGCTCAACAACGTGGATTCTGGTGGCCAGAAAACTCAAGCTGTCTCCCTCTGGATAAGACATGGAAGATCCAGGTTTTGCTGTTTTCTTAGCTCTGCCCACAGGAACAGCTGCCACAGGCCTTCTGCTTCAGTGTATTTTCAAGGTGTGAAGTGGGGAGCGTGTGGCAGAAGCTCCCTCTGCTCTGTTTGTCACTGTACAATTGGCTACCCCAGGGAGGGAGGTTTGTTGTGCACGATAAGGGAGAGGATTTCAGTGAGTTTTGTGAAGCTGTTTCTGTACAAAAATAACAAGAATTGGAGTTTTTCTTGCACCCCTTTCTGCCAGCTGCAGTCCCCATCTGTCTGTTTATCCAGCTCGTTGGTGTGACACACGCAAGAGGCAAATTCGGTTCTCTGAGCTTTTGAGGTGGCAGGTCCTTGGTGTCAGAGCAGAATGGGATGAAGAGAGAGCAAGGACAGAGTAGGAAAGGCGTGGATAAAAGCTGGGAGGACAACAAAGGTCATATATAAGTTTGCATTTTGCCTTTAGACAGAGAGAGGTAAATGTAAGATTTTATTGTCCTGTTTTGTCATATAACCTGACTGGCTGGTTGGTGAGGAGGGATTTGGGAGGCCTCCAGCCAGCCAGGTTTGCTTTGTTCAGCAAGCTTATGTGGTATGCAACAGCTATGCTTATGGTTCACAGAATTATAATTATACCAACCAAAAAAAGGCATTAAGGACAATGATGTTGATGGTTTTGATAATAATGTATTGGCCATTGTTAAATCCCTTCATTGGACTGGAGTGCAGCACATTTCTTCTGATCGTATTTCCGACTCCTGCGTAGGTAATAAGAAAATTATTACTGTGGACGTTAAAGCTCATTAAATGTGACTCTATTAAAAATCAAGGTTATGCTGGACTTTAAATCTCTTTGAGCATAACCGCTGGAGGCTGCAGCACAGCCTGGCAAGTTGCCACGTGGTTCAGTGGTCCTTTCCTCTCGTTTATGCCGTAATAGTCTCTGTTCAGCCAGGATGGAGAGCTGCAACGACATCCTGTCCTTTTCCAAAATGCAGATTGGCAGTGCAGGCTCGTGGGGTGTTAACAGGGGCAGGGCTGTGGCTCGGGGCGTGGGCTGGACCTCTGTGGGTGTTGTGTTCCTCTGCTGGGCTGTGCGAGGGCAGGGAGCACCAAGGTCAGGCAGCCATCTGGGGGGAGGCTCCGAGCCCTCCTGCCTCGAAACAGGGAGTGTTTCCTGTCACAGATTGTGACAGCTCTGGAAAGGTGGTGCAGGGCGTTGCTGCATGGATTCAAAGTCTGTTCCAGTTCTGTGTTTCCCTTTCCCCTGCTCTTCACACCTTCCCCCCACTGCCCCTTCGGTATTTCAGGCCACATATTTTTTTCTTCCATCTCCATAGCTTTTCCTATTTTTCCCCCCCTCTCTCCAGGCCATTTCTGTTTAGCTCTTCCTTTTTTTTGCCTTGTGGGGTCCTGGTGGATGTCTTGAATTCTGGCACTGCTAGAGATGGATTTGGGTCTTATTTGCAAGTGAAATGTGTAGGTGGCAGTTAATGGGAAGCTGACAGAGGTAATGACTTGTAGCAAAGCACAGGTAAAAAATGAGAGACAATGCTTCAGGTGCTCCTTATGTCCATTTGTGTTCTTATCTTAAAGGTGGCGTGTCTGAAGGTAGGAATGGATGACCTGTGGAAGCTGGTTCCTGACTAAAAGAATGCAGTAATGCAGATTTTCCACGAGCTCTCATGATTTATTGCTATCCCGTAGCTACACTGGAGTGTTCCCTCCTTCATGCAGCTTCTCCCTGTGAGAAAGAGGAAAAGTGCTTTTAATATTCTTTCTGGTGAGAGAGAGGCTGGCACCCCTACCAGGAAGGAAGATGGGGAAATCAACTCTGATTTCAACCATCTGTGGAGAACGTTGGAACTATTTTTCCGAACATAATCCCACCAAAAAGGAAAGCTGTTCATCCACCTCAATGGCTTCAGTGTCCTTTTCCCCTTGTTAGGGAAAATGTAGGAAAAGGGGATCCTTGATGAAGGACTGGGGAATCTCACTCTGAGGCAGGTGTTTGGCCCTAACAGAGATGCTACACCTGGCATTCAGCAGGGGCTGTCCCCAGCATCACAGCCATGCCAGGGCCTTGTAAAATGTATTTAATTGACTTTAAATTGGGTAATGAATTAATATTAAAATAATCTAATCTTGTTGAAGTGACAAGCCAGAGACGGTAAAATTTGTCACTGTCCCAGTGTGCTTGTGCTTCTGATGAATGTGTTTCTGAGTACAGAAGGTGACGAAAAAGGAGCAGATGGAATTTAGAAGTTGCTGTTCTCCATCCACAGTTGGCTGAGCCGTTGGTGCTTGGAAGCCTTGGTGCTTCCTGCCATCTGTGTAGGGAATCCACACATGATGAGGGCTGCACCTGTGAACGAGACCCAAGCCCACCTGGTGGAGGATTCTTCCATGACCTCTCTTGCTGGTGGGTGCACGTGTGGGAGTGCAGCCTCCATTCCTCACCTTGTGCCAGTATCTCATTGCTCAGATGGGGTTGGGCCAGGTGAGTGCACAGAGGGCAGCTGTCCTTCAGTCTCCTTCTGCCTCCTCCTGAAGTACAGGGAGGATTCATTAGGTGACCCTTTTCTCACGTTTAACCAGCCAGCTCCCCTTCACTTGTGCTGAAGGAATTGCCTTTGTTCTAAAGAGACACAAAGGTCCAGGGCATTTGCTGCCTTCCAAATGTTAAGGGACTTCAGCTAAAAGCAGGATGTTAGCCTTTGTGCCCTGCCTGTATCTCAGTAAATTGCTTTCTGCATATCCCAATTTCATCTGGAGTTAATAAAGAGCTTGACTTTGCCTCTGGTGCTTTGCTGTGCACTGATGAAGGTCTGTCCTCTTTCACTCCAGAGATGGCCACGTATCCTTGATGGGATGTGCTAGGTTGAAACTTCATCAAACCACAACATGGGGGAAGAAAGCATCTCCTACTGCAACCTGCATCTGAGATGTTGCATAGCATCAGAGTGCAAACCACAAATGATATGGAGAGCAGCACGAGGGATGAGTGTTATTAGCAGCAGTCCTGACCCACTGGGAGCTGCCTGCCCTCCCGTGCTGACTCTGCAGCCTCCGTGGGGCAATCCCTCCAGCTCTCAGCTAATTCTCATTATTATTGTTTTTATGGTGCTGCTTTCTCTTCTGCAAGACATTTAGACCAGTCTGGGACCTGAATAGTATATTAAGGCTGGGAATAAGCTGATAGTTTAAATAGAGCTTACTTTGATTTCCTTCCTTATTCTCCATATCCCTTTGTCTCAGCCCAGCACTAGAGATAGCCAGGTGGTGCTGCCAAATATACCTGTTTTCATAAATAACTCCAGCAGAGTTGTGATCTCCTGTACTTCATATTGACAGGGTTACAGTGGTTGGGAGAGAGTCCCTAAATGGTGTCAGAGGATTTGGGCAGTGTAGCTGTAAGGGGAAAATACCTTGAAGCTTTTGTGTGTTCTAATTCAGCACAGGTGGCTTTGATGGTAAATGTTCTGCACTATTGAAGTCACTGCAGGCACCTATAAAGAACCAGGTGTCCTGGCTTGAATGCAAGTCCAGTACCTCAAGAGGGCTGGGAGAAATGTTCTCTGGTTTAAAAAAACTTGCTTTAATCGTATATAGTATTCATCATCCGGAAAGATTCCCAAGGGGTTTTTTTTTGGAGATAATACAGATATGAAGTCATGCAGCACTGAGGATATTGCAAACAGTGTGCCCTGCCTGTGGCAAGATGCCATGAGTCTGTTGAACAACCAGAGCCTTGCCCCGAGCTCGGTGTGATCTGTGTGCTGCGAGCAGGCCAAAGGTTGCTGACCCAACAAACCCCCAAGGACTCCCAAAGCCTGCAGCTCCTTGTGAAACTGGAATGGGAGGTGGCACTGAGACATTGCTGGGACTTTCAGACTCTTGTCTGCTGTCCAGGGAGCCAGAGGTTTGTAATAAATTCTGTAAAGTAGTTCTGTTGTAGCTAGCGAATGTGTAAAACTTGGTGTCAGTCAAAGGTTACTATCCAGACTATACTTAGCCTTCACAAAGAGCAAAAAAAAGCTGCAGGATTTCTTCCTGCCCTCCTTTTCTACCAATTTCACATGTTCTTGGAGAACTCAATATTTCTGGTTTTTTAAGAGGCAGCCTGTGAACCTACATAATGCTTCACAAGTCCTACAAGGATTTTTTTAAAGCATTTTCTACCCTCTTGATAGGCACTGTGTAGAAATGGATTACAAAATATTTAGTAGAAGTAGAAGCCTTGTTCCAGAAAAAAACCCCCCATTTTTGCAAAGAAAAAAAATAGTAAAATAAGTTGTGAGAGAGAAGGAAATGGAATAGAAAATAAAAATGTATGTGTGATGAGGGGCACCAAATTTAAACACAACTGCAACAACATCTGCCATGGTTTCTGTAGCAATAGAAGGAAGGAGGCTCCCAAGGGAAGATTCTCTGGGCTTATTGATCCTGACTTGAATCTGGGTGTAATGGAAATGAGTAGCACTGCAAAAAGTACAGCTGAGGAGAAGGCTGCTGGTTTCCTGGGCAAATGCATTTTCCTTACTTGGTCCTGACACAGAAAAGGTGTGGTGTTACATGAGGGGGAAGAAGCTGCCTTTGCTGAGGTCGGTGGGAAGGTTAGAGGTAGCTAAAGTCACTACAGATGGGCAGAGAGCAAGGTTAGAGGTGACTTCTGGGAGGAGATAAGAGAAAATGTGTAGAGAAACCTGGGCTATCAGGGAGTATTCTGTATGCGGCTGTGAAGGAAAAAACTGGTGATAGAAACAGTATTTTTAAGCCTGATTACTTGGGATTCCTGTTCCCAGTCCATCAGTAGCTGAGTGAAATACAAAGTGACCATGTGGAAGAGTTGTTCTCACTGCCAGAAGTAACCCCCAGAAGTAGCTGTGCTCCTTCATGTTACTCAGGGGACGTTCAGAGCCTTTGCAAGAAGAAAAGTCAATGAGCTGCAGAAGGATCCAAAACCCTTCTCTCTGTGTTTTAACTCCTTCCCACCCCCACAGTCCTTATAAAACACCATCAGGTTTGTACTGTACAGAAACTGCTACACAGAAAGGAGCACCTTTTGTGGCCACAGTTCTTCTACATCCCTCTGGTCCTTCAATATCCCTCTGTGCTGATGGTTTCTTTGTCAGCCAGAGACAAGCCAACAGCCTGTTGATCTTTATTGTTGGTAAACTTTGGCATTTCTGTTTTCCTGCTTGGATATTTGAGTCGAGCTCTCACTGCTTGGTCGTGGCCTCCTTGGCAGCTGGGATGCTCCTGCTAGGTCTCCCCAGTCCCAAAGGGAAGGAAATGAACTGTTATCTGCAGCTGCCCTTTGGCTCCTGCGGGGCTGTGCTGTGAGCTGCCTCTGACAGCAGTTTGCATCACGGAGCAGCTTTTGATTAGGCCTGATGTGCCACAAGGCCTCTGGATGTACACAATTGAAAATGCTCTTTCATTCATCAGCAGGATTGAGAAGAAAGGCTTGTGCTGATGTCTCAAATTCAGGCTGACACGATTTCCCTGACATCAGAAAAACCAGCCTGCCAGCGTGGCGGAGCGCTCCGGCAGCGCCGAGCCTCAGATCTCTGCTCTGCATCTTGTCAATGCATTGTTTCTCCTGGAAATTAAAGCCTGATGCCTCTGTGAGCCAGTAGAGTGGTAGAAATCCAGTGGAGGAACTTTGCAAGGGTGTCAAGGATACTGGGAAGTCTTAAAAAGCCTTGTGCTGGCAAGGTGAATGTCCCCTTGGTTGGGGATGTTTATTGGATTCAGGAAAGGGAAAACACTGAAATTATTTCTCTTTTACTGCTCCATACTGTCCAAGGTGGTTTTCCTGTTGAGGTCAGGTCATAATAGGAAAAAAAAGACTGATTTTGCAGGTTTTCTCTGGAGTCCTCCTATCAATTTGCAGGTAAGTATATGTGGCCAGGAGCTGAAATCTGACTGTCTTCACAGGATAAATCAGGGCTCCTTAACACCGAATCCCAGACAAGGAGGGGGAAATATGTGGAGATTGAGAAATAAAGTGTGTCTCCTTGTACCACATTTTAAAGGGGCAACATGCAGCTAAAATTTGGAAGCCACCGGATAACTTTTGGCATGGATTATTTTTCTGGTTCATCTCCCTGTCTGTGGGAAGCTGTTTTTTTCTGAGAAATACTGTTTTGCAGCTGAATTTCCAGTTTTTCTTTTCACGTATGCTGATTATTTAGGAGCTGTAAATGAAGTAAAATAAGGTTCAATATTTTAGACCGGTAGCTGTATTTAAGAAGTTTATATTTGATGAGTAAGTTGATGACATTGCATTATGTGAATTTGATGTGCAAAGTTGTCACTAGAGTGTAAACATAGTGACAGCAGGACCAGCAATTCCCAGCCTAATCAAGTAAGCAGAGTCACACATTCTTTGAGCTATAGCGTAATAGAGACTGATTTACATATTAAAATGAGAGAAGCTACACAGATCCAACAATTAAGTTGATATTTTAATTGCCTAAAAGTCAGGAAATTCAAAGTTATGTTGCCTGCATCAGTTAATTTGTCACCCACGTCTATTTGTGGTATTTTCAATGACTTTATTTGGTACAAAGCTAATGTGGATTTAAATACATTTAATGTTAGCTGTGGATGAAAGGAGAGCTTTGGATTTACTGAGTTAGAAAGCAGACTAAGAGAACTGAGGATTCAATTCTTGGTCTGTTTAAAAGTAGTACAAACAAATTCCAGGTAATTTCTTCCTTAATATTCTAGTCGACATGTTGGGAGGGAGGGAGAAGGGAGCTATATTCAAATGCAATGAAAAAAATTCCCATTGATCTCAATAGACCTTGAATTGTATCCTTAACTTCTTGTTTTCTTTGTAAGGAATAAGCTTTATTTAATTGCAAATTCACACAAATGCACTAGTAGCACTAAGAATTACATCAATATATGGATTCTGTCCTTGATGTTTATGCTGGTTTCACAGGGCTGATCTTGCATTCAGATAAGCTCTCAGTATACAGTTCCCTTATCTCCCCATGCTGATGTTCTGATATATGAATGCTTGTTCCCTGCGCTCACAAAAAGCTATTCACATGCCGAGCCCGACGATTTTTTTATAATCCTTCTTTGAATTAGACTACAAAAAGAATGTGTTTGAAAAGGTTAACTAATGGATACATTTTTCTCCCTGATGAGGAAAAGAAAAATGGTGAAGTGCTGAAAAATGGTCAAGCAGAGTTTTGATCACGCTTTTCTAATCAAATACGTTCTAGGTGGTGAACAAGTAGGAGAAATGTTAATCCATAGTGGATTTATCTGGAATGGAGAACATCTATTTGGAAAGCAATCAGCATACAAAAGCAGGCACTTGTAATTACTTTGTTGTCTTAATCATGGCACTGACATCAGTACCATGATGTGGTAGCATTGTGATATCCTTCAGAATGTGGTGCTGACAGAAGGATGTCAGCAGGAAGGGAGAAAAGCCTGTCTTAGCATCTTCACTCCTATCGACCTGGCTTGCAAACACCCTGCTGTTAGGTCAGTAAGTAGATGCAGGGCTCTCTGTGCTGCTGCCTGTGGTCTGGGCACCTCGTGCTGCTGGTGTGGTTTTGTGCCAGGGAGGCGAAGGCATCATTAAATCATAGCAGGTCCTAAAACGCAGGAGACTCATGTCTGCCCATCAGGGATTTCTGAGCATCTGGGAGCAGTCCATTCTTTACAGTAAGCTAAAGCTACCTGGGGTGGTTTGTGTGTCACAGCACTGATGCATCTTCCCTCACTTATTGCAGTGTTCCCATGTTTTCTCCATTTCAGTGCCAGCTTGTCTGGCATCTCCACTTAGAGAGGAGCAAGTCAATCCAGCCTCCATTAGGGAACAGCATATTCATTCTTACATACAACCAGCTCCAGCTCAATGGATGAAAATCAAACAGATGAAAAGCTGACAATGAGATCAGATTCACAAATCTCCTTTTCACTCTCTGGCCCCCTGTGTGTGTTTCTGTCTCTGTTGAACAGAAGATTGTCGGTGGGTCCTGCTGGAGGACTGTGGCATGGTGGGTTGTTGGGAATGCATGCAACGTTGTAAAGTTACTTTCTGCCACGATCAGACACCGCCATAGTTGTGCAGCAAAAGTACCTAAATTAAACACATCAGAGGCTTCTGTAAGGAAGGGCTGGAGGCAGCAGCAGCAGCACCACCTTCGCTGGAGACTGCGGATGTGCCATCAGAAATCTCTCCGCTGGTGGCATCAAAGCGACTGTGCAGATCTGAGGGATTCAGCAAAGGCTTTCTGAATAGGCTGGTAATGACGACGGCGTGTGATTCCCCTTTTAGACTGCCATGCTGCGATGCCTTCCCTGAAACGAGGCAGGACTCGGGCGAGGGGAAGTTTCTGTCTCGTTTTAGAAAAGCGATAAAAATAAATCCCGAGTTAGAGCCGGCGATGTTAGAGCCGCGTAGCAGATGTGGGCTAGAGGCGTTTCCATCACCAGCCACCATGGGAAGGAACTCCAGGTCAGGTTGTTTCCATGATGAGTCCCTTCCTCGCTACGTGGGCAGGGTGCTGATGGGTTTGCAAGCTCCCTGCCGAACGTGTTTGGACTCCCATGGTGCTACAAGGAGTAGCAGAGATTACTCTTCGCTTCCATTTCAAAGCACTTCTTTCTACTACAGGATCCTTCATATTTTACAACGAAAAATCCCAGGGAAAAGGAGGGGAGCATTACTCTGTGCTTCTGTTCCAGAGGCCCTAGGAAGTTTTTTTGGTGAAGGGAGAAATTTTAAGCAGAATGTTCCCACATATGCGAAGGCTTCATCTGCAAGGTGATGTCCTAAGCCAAGTGGAGAGGCTGCTTGCAGCACTTGGGAACAGATTTAAAGCTAATGGCATCTTAGTTACGCCTCAGGTAGCTCAGAGTCCTCAGCTGCTAACCCCAACAGAAAGAAATAAGGATAAAAATTAGAACCAGGCATATCACACCTCCTGCAGCATGTTAAATACTGCTGCTCTCCTATGTCAAAGCTGAAGTGAGCCAGGTTCTTCCATACAACCAGGGCAAATAAGCAATTAGCAAGAGGTACAGAAATAGTGTTTAGGATGGTATAAAGTTGCTCTGAGAGCTATTAAACACCTCTCCTTGTTTTGCTCGTTGTTTAGAGTTGACACTTAACAAAAGCTGACTAATTCTTTGGTTTTTTTTCTTTTTAATGATCCGAATTCAGGGGAGGGCTCCTGTGACAGGCAGGAGAAAGAACTGCCATCCAAGTGAAGCTCTTCTTAATTAGAAAGCCCCTTGGTTGATTTAGTTTGCAGTGATTTGAGTGCTGGCTGGTTTGAATGTGTCAGCAGTCCTGACCAGCAGGATGCAGTCCTGTTCTGCAGGTTCTGGTTTGCTCTTCAGGCATCAAGAAGGGAAGCTGCCCCAACAAGGAGAGTCTGTGATGAGGGAAATTATAACCAAAGCCAGCCGTGCTCATGACTTCACCATCTGCTGGGAAAGCTCTCCCTTGGATGCCAGCACTGGTGGGAGCAGGCATAATGATGATAATATTTTCCACTTCTGTAGCACCCTCTGTCCAAAGGTCTCTGAGTATGCCAGATACTAATTAAGCACCCATGGGAGGTGGGCGGGAGTCTCCACACAAGCTCTTTTTGCTTGCAGCGTCTAAAGAGATTGTGGCACTAATTTTTGGGTAGCAATTCCTTCCATCAGGCAGTTCTGGAAGAACTAAAAGCCTTTCATAGTGTTGTTAGTTTGAATCAAAGCCGTATTAGGAAAGCAGTCTGGCTCACATTAACCTGCTGGACTGAGCTTATGCTCCTGAGAGGTCTTGCTGGAGGAGCAGCAGAAGCTGAATCTGCTGTAGCTGGTTCAGAATTTCTTGCAGCGTAAGACTTGGACTTGTGTCCAGTCCCTGATATGTGGCCTTCTGAGGAAACTGTGCTCTTAAGATCAGATGGAAATCTCAGTGCAGTGCTCTCTGCATGTAAAAAATCATGGAATCATCCTCTGGTTTGGGTTGGAAGAGACCCTTAAATGTCATCTAGTCCAAACTCCTGCAATGAGCAGGGGCACTTTCAACTAGGTCAGGTTGCTCAGAGCCCTGTGCAGCCTGACCTCGAATGATTCCACCCACCACCTCTTTGGGCAGCCTGTGCCTGTGTGTTTCACTGTCCTCATTGTAAAAAAACCTTTTTCCTTATATCTTATCTGAATTGATCCTCTTTTAGTTTAAAACCAGTTGCAGAAGGCCTGCTAAAAGGTCTATCCATGCCTTTCTTATAAACCCCCTTTAAGAACTGAAAGGCAGCAATGAGGTCTCCCTGGAGCTTTATTTTAGATAACTCAATCTTTTTTTTTTTCATAACCTGCATTTCCATAGGCTTCAGGAAATACATGAATAACACTGAATGGTCCATCAGGAAGGAGTAAGCACGTGAAAAAGGGAAAAATTTGACCACAAATCTTTAATGCGTGATGCCAGCACTCACGGTCCTGGATTTAAAAGTATGTTCCCATGAAGATCCATTTAACATGCTCTTCAGTTGGGTAGTGTTGTCACAATGAAGCTTTTCCTTCCCCTGAGTGCAAGGTATGAAATGAAATCTCCTGATTAAGAGCAAAGATACGCCTACTATCCACCATCTCTAAGAGGAAAAATACTGTTGTCAAGTATCCATTATATGGTGTGTAAGTGTATTTGAGGCTATTAAAGACAGTTATCCTCAGAGATTTATATGTAACAGGTTAGAATGGAGGAGGGTGGGGGAACAAGCCCTTGCTGTGTTTAATTATTGCTGGGTGCTGCATGCACTTTTCTCCATTATTTACTTAATCTTAAATGCCAGATGCTAAAGGGCACCAGCATCAATTAACTGCTTAATTAGACTTGCAAAGAAATCATGTAATTTAGTTATAGGCAAATAAAAAACCCAAAAATGCACAGAACAGAAGCTCAGGGCTCTCTTTGCAATCATTTTTAAAGCTCCCTGCATACATTGTTTGCTTTCATTGCTCACTGGAAACTCTTTGGAGCACTTTCTGTGCCTCTTGCCCTGTAGGGAGCCAAATGTCTGGATGCAGCATCTCTTGTTCGTTCTGAGTGGATTTAGCCACAGCTTGCTTTGTTGCTTTCTAAATTCTTTTAATAGAGGTTTGGGTGAAGGATTTATGTGGTGCCTCCTCCTGATCCAGAGCAGAACCTGTCCCTTGCCCTTTCTGTGCTCTGCATCCCCTCTGGTGCTTGCTGTGGGTGCCCGGTCAGGAGAAGACCTTGTGCTGCTCCCTGTTCCTCCTAGGAAGGCACATTTTTGTGTTTTGCTGTGTATTTTAGTATTTTAGCATGCAGCCCAAAAGCACCCTAGCTTTAACAAAAAAGCCTTGCTTTCCTCACCTCAAAATAATAGGAAGCCAGATACTTTTATTCCATTAGCTGCCACTCTGATGAATATGAGTGTTCTCAGGAGTAGAATGCATTCTGTTTTATCAAGGCCTACAACTCTGTCTGAGTCCTTGTGTTGCAAATTGCTGTGAGAGGGTAATAATAATGCCCTGGGCTTGGGTATAAGCAAAGTTTTCCTTCTGGAGAGCTGCTGCTGCCCCTGTGACTCTGGTGCCACTGTTCTCACTTTGGTATCAGCAGCGCTGTCATTGCACTGCCTCTGCAGCATCCCCTGCTTCACAACTTCTGTTTCTTTCTTAGTGCCTGGATGCTGGAAGCTGCTGACATATTTTTTCTCAAATGTCCTGAAACCTTTCTGAAAACAAGGTGGTGTTCATCTTTGGAGAGCTTTGTTCTCCTTCAGTGCCTGTGCTGTCTCAACACTGCTCTTTTCCTTTCTGAAAATGCGACCCAGCCCTTACAGAGTTCCTTATTTCTTCAAAGCACTGTATAAACATTATCTAATTAAGTATATATAACATGCCCTAAAGTATGGTAAGGGAAAACTGCAGCACAGCATTGAAGTTTCCAGCCACTTGATCCAGTGTAAAATCTGATTGAATCACTAATTATTTTTCAAAATGCTGTGCCTAATGACATGTATCAAGGCAGGAAGATCAGAGCTGCAGCCAGAAGCACTGGGAGTCAAGGAGAGAGGGGCTGTCAGGTAACTTCTGTATCAGTTCTGGAGTTGGTTTGGATCTGCACTCTGAGGTGATAAAGAAAACAACAACAAAAAAGAGTTGCTGCAGCATTTGGAGCTTTCCTGTTTTGATCTATATAATCAGCTCTACGTTTCCTGTTGAAATGTTCATTAAAATTGCAGCCCCTGTGATTATGCAGCTGCCTAATTCAAATCAATGGGGCTCCTGAAACAATTTTGGATATTTTTAAATACTGCTGTAGAACTTCCTTGTTTACAATGTTATGATTAAGTGACATTTTTTTTTTAAGTCATCTAAAGCATTAATAAAAATCTCTTTAGGTTTTCTCTATTTTTTTTTGTTTGATTGGGTTTTTTTGGTTTTTTTTTAAATCTGAGCAGATACAAGTAATGCAAACCTTGCTTCATGGCTTTATCTTTTACTTCTTAGTACAGAATGTCTTTTTGGATTGATAACTAAATCAGAAGCCCAATTATACAAGTTCTTTATAATTCCTAGTAAGCCATAATTGACTTTTTTTTTTGGTTTGTTTGTTTTGGAATCCAAACACAAGTAAATAAAATTAACGGAGCAGCAGAATAAACCTCACTGAGACCCTGTAGATAGTGAGAGGGAGTGAACAAGTGGCTGTGTGGTCCTTAGTTGGTGGCTGGGGTTAAACCCTGACAAACAGTCATGCTGGGCTTCCAGCTCACCAGCTTCTGAGGCAACTGTTGATAATGCTGCCAAGAAGATTATAATGTCCAAAGGGTCAAGTGCTTCAATAGGTCTCATGCTGAAAGGGAGGTAATTTCAGTTTTACTGGAAAGATGCATTCAAGGTAATTTCAGCTCAGGAAATTCTGCTTTGGAATGCTTCAGAGTGATGCCAGGGCTCCTGTCAGTTTGTTTAAATGGCTTTGGGTTTTATTAGCTTTTCACTTTTCTAATACCTTGAATCCCTTTTACTGTTTGTTACTGAAGCCTTGGCACAGTTCTGATGTGTTTAAGTTGCAGACATTACAGGAAAATACCTAAATCAAAACATTGTGGGAGAGAGACAGCATGAACAAGCAGATGTTTACAGTCTCTGACTTCTGTGGTTGAGGAAAAGCAAACACATTCCTATAAAAAACTCAACGTGGTAAAAGCATTTTAGTTGCCTATAGTTACATGCTTCACCTGCTTGCAAAGGTATTTTTCTAGTTGTCTTTTGCTTTTATTACCTCTCTCCAGCTGTACTTATTAACTCCTTTGTTTAACTCCACTTTGGTCCCACTGGGGCTGCCGGAGCAGGGGAAGAGGCAGAGCTGGCACAGCTCAGGGCTGGATCTCTTGGTCACATCATCCCTTGCTGAACTCATCTGCCCGAGCTGGCGCTGCCAGGTCAAGCATTGGGGTGGCCAGATGTGAACCCCTGCAGATGTTTGAGCATCTCAGCGTGGTTGAGCCCAGATGGTCTGGTACCAACCTGCCAGCGCTGCTGTCACTGATCCATCCCTGCTCACAGCAAGGGGGATGGTACTGGGCAAACTGGGCAGGTCAGGACTGATCAGTGCTGGCTGGAAATTGCCAACTGTCTCATTACTGGCTTGAGAAATACATGAGGGTTTTAAATGAACCCCTTCCTCTGTGGTGCTGGAGAAGTAGGGTGCAGCCTGTAGGACTGAGAATTGTTATTCAGTATCGTCCTTTGTGTCCTCTTGATACTCAGAACCTATTCCTCTACTGAATTCACCTATTGAAAGTTGGAGGTAAGTGCTTTGGATGTGGACATGGGAAGTGATTGAGATGGAAGAAGACAGGAAAGACCAAAGCTTTTTCTTCTTTTTACAGAGAATAAATTGAATGTGATTTGGCCACTGCACCTTAATGGGTAATCCCCACGCTGAGCCTCAGATGAAAAGAAGAAATCTGTAAGGCTAGAGATAATGCAGGGGGATTTTTGCGGACTTTTCTCAGATGTAAAGTGAGCTACTGAGTAGCACAGCCTTTAAAGGCTAACTTTTTCTTCAAGCACAGAGCTAATTCACTGATTTCGGCAAGTTGGGTAAATCTATTTCTCGTTGCTTGCACATCCCAAGCACACAGACCTTTTGTGCACGCCATTTTTTTCTTTCCTCACTTGTTCCTCACCATACACTTTTCCTAAGCCTCTCTGACCTGTTTTGGCAGTGCTGCTCATGCCAGCAGCATGGTCTCTGTGGCACTTGGTGTCATTGACCTCAGTGGGAAGAGTCCAGCAGCGAGTAAAATGTTCTCTAAACCTAAACCTGAAGTGAATCCTTCTTGTGGGAGGCTGCAGTGCAAGAGATCAGGATTCTCTGTGCACCTGCTCCCTGGCGTGGGGTGGATCATTGGAAACCAAGAGTCAGGGTTACCTCACTGCTGTGGTTTTTTTTCTATACCAAAATAATCTCTTTGGTGACTAAGCACAGGATTTTTTGACTGATCTTATTCCAAACAGGCTGGTCCTGCACTAAGCCAGTGTTTGGTGCAGAGTTCTCAGGAGACAGAGGGATGGAAGGGTTCAAGCAGGTCAGGAAGCAAGAGGATCTGCCCAAGTAGGGCAGGAAGAAGGGATGTAGAGGCTGTGCAGGGGGAATTCAGGATGCAGTTGGAGAAGAAAAATAATGATGTTCTGGAGCAGGCTGTTCCTTGAGCCTGCTACCACAGTTGGTGTGGTGGAGCTTGCTGCAATGAGCGTGTTGGCCTCTCAGGATTCTCAAAGTGCTTTGCAGACTTCACTGCAAAAGGAAATCTGCACAGGGATTGCTTCATCCACCACTGATGTGCATCCATGGCTAGTGTGAAGTACAGCAACTGCTCAGTGCCACACAGGAGCTGTCCCCGTGGCAAAAAGTGAGAAGTGCCTTTTTAACTTGAAAGTGGAGGAGGGAGAATGTGGTCACCAAATGGCATTGGTACAGGACTGATGCCACAGTCCTGGGTTGTGCCCTCGGCCCCAAATAAAAATGCTTTGCCAGGAAAATGTTTTACCTCTTCTGTAACACTCCGGGTCTGAGTTTCTTACCTTCCCTGAAAAATGGTGTATCCAGAGCTCAGTGTGCTCCCTGCCATAACCTTTAGCTCATTAATGATTCAGGGAATGAGTGCCAGCTATTGAATCACAGGGCTGGGACCCAGCTAAAGGTCAGGATTGTGTCTACGTACATGAAAGCGAGCACAACCTCTTCCTTCCAAAAGCACTAACACGTGGGGATGTGGAAGTTCTCATCTGTGAATTCTGCAGCACTCACATCAGGCTTGGAAGCAAACAGACAGGTAGCAAAAGGCAGCTTCCCAGTTGGGGAGGATCTCATCAAGGGACTGATGGAGTTGAGGAGATGTGGGCACAAGCATACAGCCATTGTTACTCTCCAGGGTGGAAGAAAGTGCATTTCTGCCAGCAACGCAAACAGTACCTGGGAGCAATTGGAAAAGCCAGGCTAACTCCCATGGCTTGCTGGCCTCTGAGATAACACTTCTACCTGTGTCCTGTGTCCCACTGCAAAGGTTTCCTGCTGCTGTTTTTTCCTGCTCGTGCTTAATTTCCAGTCTCTCTGCCTCCAGCAGCTTTTGAGCACTTAAAAGTTTTTTTGCAGTTAAAACTTCTTGCCTTTTGTAGTTTGATTTGTGTGATAGAGGATTGAATGCCTTGCATCTGTAGGGAAAGACAGTCTCTCCTTCAAGACATGCATGGACTTGCCTGTCTCTGCTGCATGTTAAATTGAAGGATTTTGCCTCTGTTATTTGGGATTTCTCAGTTGTTAAAACATTTCAATGCCTGTCATTAGCAAAGGGACATTAGGCTGACAGAACCAGTTTCTCAATCTCCCACATTTACTCACCTGCATCAGTTCTGCTGAGCTTAATTTTCATTATAATCCACTGGGTCACCTGTTCTCCATCAGACTGTTCTCTCTAAGGTTTTGTTTCATTAGAACTTTATTATAGAGCTAATTTTATTTTTTAGAGCCATCAAATTCAAAGCTGAGCTATGAATTTTCCTGTTTAAACAGGAAGATATCCCGGGTCTGTGCCGTGATTCAGCAGATTCTGTGTTCTCAGGGCTGTCACCAGATCCGTGCTGTTGAATTAAGTAGTATCCTTGACTTTCTTTCCCTCAGCTCCTCTATCTGTAAAATGGAGACAGTGCTAATCTCTCGTTTGTGTGGCTCCATACGGTTTGTCCAGCACTTCAAAGATGCCAAAGACAATAAAACTGCCAAGCCTCCTTTCACTAACAGGATTGATGATTTACACCCAAAATGCTCATTTTTGTGCTAAAACAAGATCACCTGAAAGATACTGCGGTTGGAACCAACCCAAGGAGGGGGGAGGAGGAAACCATCTGTTACACAACAGCAGAAATGTTTCAGGGCATTTGCCTGGGAAGCTCTGGGTGACAAGTTTGGAATATGAAGGCTTATTTATATGGATGGAGCTAATTTTCTCTAAGTTATTCATTTTTCACTTAGGGAATTACCTAATCTTACCAGAGACTCTAGGAGGAAAGATTCATTTGTTCTCTGTCTCATTCAGCCCCAGGCAAGCCTGAAGATGCTCTGCCTCTTCCAGTTCTGCTTTTTTAACTGATTCTATTAATGGAGCTTAAAGATTTTCTTCTTCTGGATAAAAAGGGTTAATCTTTCTCGTTCCCACTCACTCTTCTCCTCCTCTTTTTCTGGAGAGTTCTTTTTTTGGCGGCTCTGGCTGTTTCTATCATCTTCTCCCCCTAATCTGCCACTATCTGAAGAATTCATTACATTTCAAATCAGAGGCCTTGCTGCATACATTAGCAGGTTTTAATAGACTTGCCATGACTCAAAAAGGAGGAAAAAAAGAGAGGAGATTTAAAACTCTTGTCTTGCCGAAAGCAGACAGATTGACTCAAAAATGACTCAGTCAATAAAAGATGAGTTTTGAAAAGGCTTCCCTCTGCTCAAAGGGAGCTCGTATTCCAGCGAATTAGGTTTTTCTAAGCCCACTGTCAGAAATTAATAATACATACGGCATGTAAAATGGATTTAGCCCTCTACAGCCTTATACAAACATATCTTTGACTTGCTAAATGTGACACGACTACCAGGATTTTCCAGCCTTTATCCCAGGAGTTTGTCATCTCTCCAGAATGGTGACCTCGGTGGAATTTTTAAGCACATTTGAAAAAAAAAAATTGGCTAAATGAGATTTTAATTAAGAATATGTTTCTACTTCCCTCACTCTTTTCTCTGCCCAAACCCTCGCTGTCAGAGCATTTTATTATTATTTGCAGTCAAAATTATGCCAAAAGCTCTGGTTTAAACTCTCAAGCTATCAAGTCTCTTTGCTTGGCTCTTTCAGTAGCCTTCCTTTGAAGAAAGATGCTGAGCATTCTGCAGAATCTTTAATTTGAGTGTGTTTTGTTTCTGCTGCCACAAAAAGGCTTATAGACCAATAAAATACATCTTTCTTAGGAAAAAAGAAAGGGCTTCTGTCTTATTCGATCAATCCACAAATATTCTTGTGTGATTTGAGTTCTTCCCAGATGATCCTGCTCACCCTACTGAAGGTAACTCAAATATGCAGATGTGAAATCACTCACCACCACTGTTTGTTCCTCCATCACATTCCCTCAGCTGACAAGAATTAAAAATGGTATTAATTTTATCCTCCTTGATGGTTTGGCTGGATTCAAACTGGCCTTGTTGAAACCACAGAAGGTGTTGTCTTGAGCAGGTTGCTCCATACAGCCTTTGGGATGGCTGTGGGCTGACTGCATTTGTCAGTCTCTGTTTTCCCATTCTTCCAAATCCCACTATTTAATTATTATAATTTTTTTTTTTTTTAAGATATCAGAGTGGTTTTCAAGGTTTCAGCCTTGAAATCTTTTCTGCATTCTCTCTCTGAAAATCTTATCCTCCACCTTTTTACTTACAATGAATTATCTTTTAAGCTAACTTTGCAAAGTCATTGTATGTCCTTATCTCCTCATGGATCTATTCTGTCCTCAGCTGTGTTATTCCTCATATTGACTGTGGGCTTGTGGAATGTCCTGTGTGAATGTATTGCAGCAACATGAAGTCTGACTCTGGACAATATCTCCTAGACGATTCAGAGAAACTTTTAAAAACATCAGTGAAGAAATGAACACACTAAAGTGCTCCATTTTGGACCATTATGTGCTCTATTGATGTTGCTTGGGTTTGAAACAAGCAGAGCTCATAATTTTTTCAATATGTTTACAGGCTCTATGGAAAGTCTGAGCTTAGAGTTGTCGACAATATGCACCCAAAAGTGCAGCAATAGTGTGTTCTTTCTTTCCCACCATCAAACAGGAGACTTGCTCAGATTTTCTTGTGCTTTTCTGGCTCCAAAGAGATCTCTAATCATGGGTGTTGGTGTTTAGAAGAATTTCCATTGAAGTAACAAGAGGCATTTTTCACAGAGCTGAGGGTAACGAGCTGGTTCAGCACTAGCAAAAGTATTTCCTGGGTCAGAGATTTCTACTTTTATCTCCAAGGTCACACTGTTGCTTTTTTTGTCAGTGGTGGTTCGTGGTTTTGGGTTTTTGAATATAAATTTGACATCCCAAGGTTACGATCCCAGGGTTATACATCCCTGGTTTCTTGGGTGTGATTTCTGGTCAGAATGTGGAGTCAGCACCTGCTGGAGCATTACTTAATGGGATTTACTTCCCCCTAACTCCCCTAGGCCAGGCTGGATGGGGCCCTGAGCAACCTGATCCAGTGAGTGGCCTCCCTGTGTGGAACAAGGAGATCTTTAAGGTCCCTTTCAATCCCAGCCATGCTGTGATGCTGTAACTCAGAATGGCCTGGCCTCGAAGGACACCCAGGAGAACATTGCCTTCCCCAGGACCCATTTCCCCCAGAAAAGTTGTGAGACTGAATCTCATGGCCTTTCTTGCATGGGCAAGGACCCTGCTTACTCATTTCTGTCAAGAGCCATGAGTAATTGCTTCCTTGGAATTCCACAGCACTTGTGTTCTTTGTTCATGGACAGTAGCCAAGCAAATGCTGGGTTTTGGGTTGTACTGTAAGATACAACCAGGAGTTATACAACACTCCCAGGAAGAGAACACCTGACTGTCTTGCCTTTGTCCAGTCCTTGGTGTTTAAAATTCTTGGAAAACCCAAATATACCAGACCTAGAAATCAGCTGGATTTCTGCAGCTGGAACTGCTGCTGGAGTCATTCTTCCTCAGAGTCTTTTATTATAACATACCAAGCTCCTTCCCAGGATAAGTCTCCAAAGTTAATGTCCTCTTATCTCGTGTCATAATCAGGAGCTTTTAGTTTTCTTTTGAAGTTGTGCTCCTGATGTTGGTATAGAGATCAACAAAACTGAAGGGACCAAGCATGACTTTACCTCTAGTTTTGTGTTTGTTTCCAATTAGTTCGTATTTATAGTCTGTTCCATGTTCTCTTGATTTGAGAAAATAGTTTTCCTGGTGAATATTATCTCTCTTGAGCACCAGCTGCTTTGCTGGGACATAGCCACCCAATAATCTCCTTGGGAATAATTGCTGGTGTCTTTTCAGATAATTCTTGTGAAAGGTGACAAACTGCTTGCCACAGTGAGATGTTAATAACACAGAGATGCCCTTTGTTTGAAAGCTGGTGCAGAAATTACCCCATGCAGTTGTTGGATAGTCAGATGTGTGATGGTAAGAAGTGAGGAATGTATCCATTCATTTGCATTTAATTCCAGGCCTTTTGTGTCACCTTTTGTGTAAACCATACAATTTCCATCGCAGTGGGGAATGTGTGCTCATAATACAGAGGGACAGGAACATGGGCTCACTCTCAGCAGGAATCAGGGTTAAAGACATGTCATCTGCTGAAAAGGAGGAAAACATGGTCTGCAGGAACTACACTGAGAGAAACAGCCATGGATAATTAATGAATCCAGGTTATTAGACCAGCTAGGGGGAGATCATGCATCCCCTTGTTCCCTCTGAGTAGGCATCAGGAAAAGGGAGGAATCTGTGTCCTTCTAGGGGTGTATTGAGCTGAACTGTCCCTGCATCTGCCCCAAATCACAACCAAGACTTACTGCATATTTTTCGTGTAATCAGAGGCTCCTTTTACCAGCCAGATCCCCTGCAGCTGTCTGAGGTGGACATCCTTCTCTGTGGCACTGAAATTAAACTCTTAAAAACTCTTTAGACTGCAGCTGACTACCATGTTCCCAGTGTAGGTTTCTCAGCTTTTTCATAAAGTGATGATGTTTTTTTGAAAACAAATGGCATAGGTGTCTCTGTTCTCATGTGATTTATAGTCAGAGAGGTCCATAAATACTTGTTTTACCTTTTTTGTTCTTCCTTCTCTCTTTATGGGTAGCTAGAAGGTCTCTGAGTAGGCAGTCAGTCCCAGTGATGAACTTTACAATTAGAGCCTTAGCACCCGTCTTCCAAAATTTCTAATAAAATTGCATGAATATTTAATACCCAATTATTAAATATTTAAAAATTGAAAACGGAACTGGCTTGGAAGTTTGCACGTGATGAATAATTCAGGATCAAGAGAGAAGACTTGGCATTTGGGCTGAGACAGATGTTACCTCTCCTGTCTCCTTGCCCAGAGTTGATTTTGGTGTCCTCCAGCCTTGGCATAGTTTGTGGACATTGCTTGGAGACATCAAGAGTACCAGCACAAGGTTAAGGGAAATAACCTTCCCTTGTCCATAGTATCATTTCAGACTCCAATGGAAATAAAAGCTCCAGAGGCTGGAATAATGTGATTGAAAGCCTGGTTATCCAGGAGATGGCTCTGTTTCCAAACATCTTTCATGCTCCAGGGAAATAAGTTCGCTTGTCTTTACATCTGTGTCACAATCCTGCAGTTCTGTTGTTTGAAAGCCCTTTTTCCCCTCTTGCTCTGCTGCTGCTCCACGCTGAACCAGGGCTCCGTTCCACTCCAGCACAAGTCTTTAAAGGATTGTTTTCATAAAGTGGACACCAGACAATGAGGCAGAACATGAAAAATTTGCCAATAAAAGCAGGGCAGAACCTGCTGTCCCGTGAGAGGAGGTCTAGGGCACTCGGAGGAGTGCTCAGAGGGAACATCTGATGTGATTCTTGAGCAAAGTGCCTCTGAGTCCTGCTGCAGGAGCACAAAGAGCAGGGAGAAGGGTTTGGGAAAGGCTTGACTAGTTGGCATCCAGAGAGCCTTCAGGCCAAGAGCAATACATTTGCAGAGCCAACACTTCAAAACACTATTAAGGGGATAAGCAGGGGGGGGAAACAGAATTGAATAGAAGGAGCGAGTGGAGGCTTTTTAGAGCTTAATTTCCTTTGGAACAAAAGCCCTAAAACAAACTCCACAATCTTCTGCCATTAAAAACACAAGAAAGGTGGCGTGCTGCAGAGCCTTGCCTTTCTCTGTGGGGGTGGCATTGTGTTCTCCCCCCAGCTGGCCAAAGCCTGTGCATTTTCCTGGCTGTGCCCTGCAGGCTGTGCTCAGTGCCCACAGGGACATCAGTGACCTTTCTGAGCCACCCCTGCTCAGGGACAGGGCACAGCATCACAAAAGAGGGACTTCTGGAGGTGGGGATGGGGTTATAATGACTGTGAAGAGGTGGGCAGAAGGGCTTGTTGACAACTGTGCTCCCAAGCAGTCGGAGAGTGTGCAGGTTTTAGAGTTTGGTCCTGGTGTCCCAAATCAGAACTAAAGGGTGCCTGTATGATGCCCTGGTCCCATCTCAGCGTTCATCTTACACCACAGAGTTATTTGATAATGACTTTAGACATGGGAGGAACCTCTTCAGGCATTTATTAGTTCTATATTTTGATTGTCTGCCTGCAAAGCTACAGAATGTTTGTGTTGTGAGCACAGACTTCGCAGTGTAGTGAACAGAGGGAGACAAGAAACTCTAAGTAACGTAATCTTGGATGCTACCACTGAGTCAAAGTAGCATTTCCGTGAGTCTGAGCATCAGAATTTGAGTATAGAAAGTTCCTTGAGTAAGAGCAGAATGGCTTTGCTCCTGGGAAGGCTTGAAATCATCTCTTGCCAGCAGTGGAAAGCTCCCGTTCACAGCCTCGGTGAACATCAAAAGCTAATAAACTGTGAAGCACTCTCTAATGCATGATTGAATATTGTCCACCCTGTGCTGTGAATGACTAAAACTCCTTCAGAAAGTCTTCACTGTGAGAGGGAACAAACAGCTATTTCTGGAGCAGTTTTTCTCATTTGCTTTAATAGCAGATGTTGGGTGCTGTTTCAGAGGTTTAAATGCATCCGTTGTTTTGGGGTAGTACTAAGAGTAGTGATGTGCCAATGGGAACAAAATAATGGGCAGAGTGCAGATGAGGTGATAGACAGGGGATAAATTAATCTATTAAAAGCTTCTGCAGACCACCCTAATTAACAATGCATATTATATATGTTAATTATATAGTTCTTAGGATTAATCTTTTCATTAGACACTTGAGTGGTTTCAAAGCACTCTTTTTCTTGTAAGCAACTTAGTGGAGAAGTGATTCTCCCTCATCTGACAAGTGATACAAGTTATGCCCCTGGTTTTTGCTACCTGACTTCACCTGAACTACAGCCTGTGAAAAGTCCCACTGACAGTGAAAAGTCCCTCTGATTTTTTTTTTTTTTTTTTTTTTAAACTCCAAAATAGATTACCTGGAAAACATAATAGGCTGGAAGAGTTATGCCTCATACTTGCTGGCTAGTTCTAGAAGCAGAAGTTAAGTACTTTCCTGTAAACTGAAGTGACACAGTATATTTGTGTTTTTAAGGTGAGGCTATTTTTTGCATCCAAAGTTAATGACTTGCTCCAGCTCTGGCTGACATCACTTTGTTCTGGGAAGTGCTGTTGGGCTGTAATTGCCATATGGAAGGGAAATGTGGCTGCAGGACTTTAATCATCGTTTGGGAGGTGGAGGGAGATGTCTTCCTGCCTGGGTCACAATTTATGACCAGTGTGACCACCCTAATTTCCAAACTGTTTGTGCCATATCATGCTAATTGATGAAGTCCACCCTGGGCAATAAACAGTTCTCCTGAGGTTAATTTATCCTGTGTCTGGGGTGTGTGTTTTCATCCCCTCTGAGTTCTGTATTGCTGCTCACATCATTAAAGCCACAGATTTTAGCAGTACCCAGGGTCTCTTCACACAACACCATGCTGCCTTCGCTGAGAACAGCTGCAGGGGTGGCTGAGGAGCTGAGCTGAGCTTCCAAAAGCCCCCTTGTTTTCTGCCTGCCCCCACTCCAAAAGCCAACAAGGAGAAGGACAGAGAGCTCCAAGCAGTGCCCAGGCTGGGATCCCTGAAAGAACCTTTTGCTCAGTGGTGCTTCACTGGCCAACTTCAGGTGTGCTTGTGAGTTTGACACCTTGGTGTTGTAATCTCAGTGTTAGTAAATGGATGAAAAGAAAAACACCCTTTACTTGATCCTGATCCGTGTTCTCTGCGTGTGTAGGTACTGCAAGAGTTTCCACAGCTTCCTCTCTCTGGTCCTCGGTGCCCTGCTGCTCTCACCTTGCCCTTCCAGTGTCCTCTGCCGCTTTCTGCAAGTTGTCTTGAGGATAATTAATTATGGACTTCTTTCCAAGAAGTGGTACCTTTGTAAAGGTACATGGGTTGTCTGAAATGGGGCCTTCAGCCAACCATCTTCAGTGAAAAGAAACATCTGGGAAATTTTTTTAGTGGAGAGTTCTTGGGCAGTGCAAGAGCTGCAGCTGGTCATAATGGTGGAGACCTTTACTTGTGCTCTGCTGCCTTTGAAAACTCTCCCCAGAGCTGCTGGAAGGGCAAGCTGGTGGCTGGAGGAGGGGGCTGGGAGATGCATTGAACCATATGGTACATACACGGTTTAAAAATAAACCAATGTTGACTGATCAAATAAATACCACTTAGGTTTCAAATTGAACAGCCAGTGCAGTCTGTTGAATATAAATCTGTTTTTACCTTCAAGAAAAGTTATAATTCATGGCTGTAATGTCACAAATTTCAAGTTTTGCAGAGAGCAGTGTGAGGCTGCCAGACTGTAAGGTCGAGCAGGGGTGGTGTGGGGCTGTGTGGTCCCACTCCCCCAGGGCATAAAACACGCCTATAAAATCTAGCAAAGCGAATTTTATTTCTCAAAAGCAATGGTCGTAAACTTGCCTACATCAGAAAATGTTCAGCTCTTCTCCTATTAGCCTTTATTTAACACGATACAATTTATTTTTATGTTGTGCCCTTCACAGAATATCACAGAAATCTTTTCAGACGCTGCTCCTCATAAACCGAGGCTGGCAAAGAAAATTTCAGCTTGGGGTTTGAGCAGGGGAATGACTGGAAGGGTCCCAGGTGCAGAGAGTCTCATGGGAAGGACAGACCTGCAATGGATGGTGTAATTCAGTGTCAGTTTTGGGGTGCAGGGGGGTGATTAAGGGGTGCCACTGCACGGCAGCAGCTTCTGTAGATGGGGGAGAATGAAGGTAATTGTGGCCTTGCTGCTTGGAACTGAGAAACCAGTGTTTCCTCTTCCCATCATGGGCTTTGTGTGAGCAAGGTGGTTCTGGCATCCCTTCTGTGAGCTGGAAACAAAATAAAAGCAATCTCTCGTTTAAATAAAACAGGGTTGGTGAAAATGCAGCATCCTCCCTAGCACTGGAGGGTGGCATCTGTCTCGAGGCACCCTGGCAGGGTCAGCAGGGACAGGAATGGATGTGTAAATACTTCATCCTGGGTGTGTTGGAGTGAGCGACCCCAAAACATGTCACTGAGGGAAAGTAACCTTTAATGGAGAGTTAGAAAGGATGTCAGGCCTTTCTGAGAGAGATATATATTAGCTGGATTGCAGCTGAATTAATGCAGCTACATGGCTTGTGGCATCTTTGAGGATGGGCAGAACAGATTTGTATTTTCCTGGAAAAGACTAGTGATGCATTTAATTTCATGCCACTTTTGGCATGCTCAGAGCCACATTGTTTCCTCTTCTTTCCCTGGGGAAAAGGTTAAGCATGAATTTGGTTTTCTTTGGTGTAGAGGCTGCTATTGTTATTGATTGACCTGGCTGAACTCGGAGCAAGAGCCAAAGCTGTGGTATTTCCAGGCTTCTCTGCACAGTTTCAGATGTAAGGAGTGTCAAAGCAATGGAATAAGAAGCAGTGACATTTTCAATATGAGACCAAAAAAGCCCAACTCATATTTTATTTATTTATCCAAAATAGTTTGAATTATTCATTAAAGTCAATGTAAGTGTGTGAAAATACAAGGTGTTTCAAGAAGCAGTATCATTAGGAGGAATTAATCATTTGGCAATATTAATTCTCGAACAGATTAATGATTTTTTTCCAGTGAGGATATTTTTTTCCACATCAAGCTCTTCGGGACAGGCAACTTTTTGTACATACTCTCAGCCTGAATACAAAGGAGATGGGATAGTATTTCTGTATATTTTCCTGTTCTGTCTGTTCTCCTTTATTTTTTTTTTTCAGGCCAATGGTTACCCCCTAGCCAAGGCATGGCCTGCCAAACCTCATGCTTATTTTCTCAGTTCTCATTTGTTTCATTAACCTGGAGATGCTTTGGCATCCCTTCTTCTCATGAAGGGTGTTTGTGGTGTGACTTTCCCCAAACACAGCCTCTGCAGCTTCTCTCACCTGTTGTGTGCAAGTCGAATGAGGTCAAACACAGGAACTCAAACAGGTTCTCTAAAAACAGAGATTCTAGTTTTCAAATACCATCTTTTAAAGATGTCATTAAACCTAATTCTCCAGATGGTGGGAAAGATCTGAATGGATCAAGATGTTCAGTGCTCTGTGGGCGGTAGGTAAAAGGGGTGGACACATCAGTGCTGTCACCAGAGCCCTGCTCTGCTACTGCCCCTGGCCAGTCCCAAAAGGATCTCCCTCTGTTCCATGGCCTCTGTGGCTGTGCCTTAAACACTGCTCTGAAACAGCTGAGTTGCACTCTTGTGCGAGCAGTGACTGTAAAATCAATTTTTCCTGACTGTGCTAGAAATTTGGCGGGAATTAGCGGAATTAGGTGAGGCTTAAGAATTAACATTGTCACAGCTTTGAATTCAGATGCAGGGCAAACAAAGAACTGCCTCTTAGCTTAACATCTTCACTTGATGGGGGACATATTAGAAAGGTTAATTACTGTACCCACATCTGTGCATGTACTGCTGTCCTGCTGGGCTGGGTGCAGGGAATCTGTGGTGCCAAGTCTGTACTTGGACAGATCCATGGTGCAGAGAGGCTCCATAGGTACCCAGTGCCTAAAAATAGACATTCTGGGCCATTTTAGGCACCCCAAGTTGTCTGAGACATTGGCCTGGGGCTGGCTGGTATCACACAACCTGCAGGAAAGCTCTTTCCTGCAGAAGCACGGTGAAAAGTTGTGAAAGACATCTCAAATGTCTTTGTTCGAGCAGTGGGATCCCATCTGACTTTTCTCAAGTCTCGGTTTACTTTCCTCTCAAGTTCCCCTTCCGTGGGTCCTGCTCACGGTGTGCTTTCTGGGTTGTGTCAGCAGATCCCTCAGTGGAAGGCAGGGGAGCAGCCACAGTGCTGAGAGCTGTCCTGAGTTAAACCTGGGGTTGAATTGTTCCCAGGGGATGGATGCTGCAGGAGGGAGGCACCAGCAGTTGCTGTAGCAGAGCTGCTGAGGACTGCGGTTTAATTGGGCGTAAAGGAAGAGCAATCTCTGTTTTACAGTCAGGGTTCAATGGACCTTTCATGGGGGCACTCAGGCACTCCTCTTGTGTCCCCGTGCCTGCTTGGGTTTTTTTTCTGCTCTGTCCCTAAGCTACAGAAGCCCTGTTGGGCGATTGCTGATGGAGTCACAGAAGGGATGACAAGGCTTTATCCCACCCCTGGCTGGCGCTGGCGCATTCAGCTGCATCTACATTAGCAGTTCCTGAGTTCAGCACCTTGTGCCAGTGGCTGACACAAGGCATCTCTAACGAGCAGATAAGTTTTTCATGCAGATTAATTCCTCCAGCCAGGACGCCAGCACTGCCGCAGGCTCTGCAAAGAAGGCCAGGAGGAGCAGCAGGGAGGCAGTGAGGGCACACGGTCAGGGGCAAAGGCTCCCTGGTACTTCACTTACTCTGGAAACCCCCAGATTTCTGCATAAAAGACTGATTGTAGTCTAAGTTTTTCCTTTCTCAGCCTGAGGGTAGTAGAGGGAAGCAGTTGCCATTGTTTAGTTGCTGTTGCAGAGTCAGAGGGATGTTTAACTGGGCTGGTGCTCTTGGGTGGGGGTGAGGATGCTTGTGGTGGCCACTGGCAGGACCAAATCTGAGAGACAAAGCAGTGGAAAAGGCACTAACTCTTCATGAATAACAAAAGCTGTTCGAGGAGTTAATGAATTAGGGTGCCATCCGCCTCCAAGGTTATGAAAGTTGGGAAAGGCAACCTCTGAGATGCGGTAGGAAGAGGCAGATTTACTTTTCCAAGGCTAGGCTGCATTTATTAGGGAAAAAAATATTGCTGTTGGCCATGGGCAATATATTAAAGGCAGTGCTGTCTCTGACAGTGACGAAATGTTATTTACCACTGCAGTGTGGTCACTGAATTTTTACCTTCATATATAGGATTTTGTCCTTAACACTTGCATAGCTGAATGAAAACTGAGAATATCCAGGTCAGAGCGGCCTGTTAACCTCCCAATTTCAGGGGCTGATTACTTGATTAATCAAAGACCACACCCATCTGAGATGATGGGAAAAGGGTTGTAACAATGCAGAGAGAGAAGGGTTGAGTTAATCACACATTCATGAGTTGTTGTGAGTGGGAAGGTGAGCGGTTGGAAAAGACAGAGCCTTTTTGAGCTCATGAGGAGGGACTGTGTGTAATACACAACCCTTTGGGCCATTAAGGGCAGTTTGGATATTCTCTACTTACTTTACATCCTCCTACAACTGGGGGGTTCCCTGTATAGCAGAGTTTTAGTGAACTGCCTGGTGATGTTCCCCACGACTGGCTTGCTCCCTTTCATAAAGCAAAATGCAGCTGTGGGGAGGCCCAGGGTAAGGCAGTCATTGCTGGTACATCACCACCACAAGCTGCTCAGGAAGGTGGAGCTGGATTAGCTGCAGGTAAGCATCTGGCCAGCGTTGACTCTCCCTGTGTGGATGCTCTCACTCAGAAGTAAAGGGACATGTAGTTCTCTTTAACCATTAAAGAGTTCCTGTCCTTGCCTGGGGATTAAACTGAGTTGGATTAAGGCCAAAGTACTTCTGAGCAGGGGCATCCTCAGTGGCATTTAAGGCACTTTAAGTTAACACATTGAATTATCCTTTTGTCCTGTCCAGAGTGCCTAACTGAAGTAGGACAGGAGATGAGAGGTGACTGGCATTCTCCTGGTGTGCCTGCAGCTGCTCAGAGGTGAATCACTGGCAAGCCCATGGCCTTGCAGTTTCCATCCTACATCCTCCCCGTGCTGTGCCTGGGAGGCCAATGGAAGCACTTTCCAGCAAATATTCAAGCAAAAAAATTTCCAGCTCACTTGGGAAGCGATAATGTTTTAGTATGGGCTCTATAAACCCAGCCAAAAACATTCCTCATATTCCAGCAGTCACCTTGCTCTGAAGTTCCTGCTGTCCTGCTGGACCTGAACTAGCTAAACTCTAGACATATGGGCTGCAAATGCTGCAATTATGTCCCTGATCACAGCACAAAGCCTTAAACCTCAGAATGACAAAGAGGTATTCGACTGAGGAAGTCTATTTGTTTGCTGTTAGAAAGAGTCAGGATTTTTCCTAACCCTGGACTTGATAAAACAGGCTGACTTGGGAGACATCTCTCGTGTATATTAGAGTAAAGCCAATCTCTGTAATTAATGGGATGATAAATCGAGGTTTAATTACTCAGAAGGCACCTTGGGTGAAAGATTCATGGTAATTGTTGTGTATCCTCTTGAAGGATTCACAGTACTGGCAGCTCCCTTTGTAGCAATAAAACACAGGGTGAGTGGCAGGCAGTCTCCCAGGACCTCTCTGATAGGGACTAGTCCAGTTAAGGTAGCAAATGCAAAGAGGCAGTGGTGCTCTCTGGGCTTTTTATCACAATAAAAACCCCTTCCCAAACCTTGAGGGATCCCTAAGCAGTGTGTCAATTTGAGATCAAAGCACTTACCTCAGATCTCCTCCATTGGAGGAGATTTCCCTTGCAGGCAGCATCCTCCCCATGCAGCCATACCGAGGCGTATTTTGGACCATTTTTCCACTTTATTGCTTTGTATAGAGGAACACCCTTCTCTTGGGTTCCGTGTAGAAAACAAGATGTGTGCATGTGGAGAAATGGATGCTACAGCTTTGAATTTTTGTGCTATGTTGTTAAAAGTCGGGCTGAGCAAAAGAAAAATCCATCCCACCAAGACATGTCTGTTTTCCTTATTCCCCAGTTTGCTATTTTTTTGGTCTGCTGGGGCCGGGAGGAGAGGCATCCAGCTTGCTTGTTTCTTTACTCTGCCTGCTTAATTCACTTTTTAATTAACCTTTTCAATTCACTCAGTCTGGCCAGCACTGTAAGTACAGCACAAGGGCTCTGTGCCGGTGACATATAAGAAAATACCCATTTTCTTCCCTTACCCAGAGCTGAAGAAGCAAGTGGAAAGTGCAGAACTGAAAAACCAGCGCCTGAAAGAAGTTTTCCAGACCAAGATCCAGGAGTTCCGCAAGGTGTGCTACACCCTCACGGGGTACCAGATCGACATCACCACGGAGAACCAGTACCGGCTCAGCTCCATCTACGCCGAGCACCAGGGGGACTGCCTGCTTTTCAAGGTAGGTCTGTGCACCCCTGGCTGCACCTGCTTCTTTGGGTTCATGGTTTTCAACCATGCCAGGGGGTATTTGCTCTTTCTCGGTGATTAGACTGGAAAATCACAGCCCCCCTACTACGTGGCAGCGTTCCCTGTAAAGGAAGTAAAGATCTTTTCTTCTGTTAAAAAGTAGGAGGTTTGACATCTGGTCTCCTGCTTATGTATCAAAGTCTGGAGTAAAGAGAAAAAACTATATATGCATAATACTTCAGGCATCTGGCCTGGCACTTCACCTTTTTATATCAGTTATATGCTGCAGTAATAAAACCTTATGTAACCATCAAGGCTCATCATTACTTCACTATGAGATATATGTCCCTATGTTTTTTTACCATCCTCTAGCTTGTCTGCGTGTCATCATCTTGTCTTTATGTAAATTGGAATCCCTTTTGAGCAGCAACTCATCCTGGTGTGTGTGAAGTGCCATTTATGTGAACAGCACAGATGAGTAGCAATAACAGTCTGTCTTCTGTCTGTCAGGTGCTGTTCTGGTCTGGTTGGGTGGGCTGTGAGGTTGTGGCTTGATAGAGGGGCTGTTTTTCTGCTGTGCTGCCTTCCAGCTGGCAAAGCTGATGCATTAGAGAGCTGAGGTGTGCCCTTAGGAGTCACCAAGCTGTTGAGTCCTGTCTTTAGGTTGGTTCAAGTGCCAACAGCCCAAGGTTACTGGTCAGTGGGAGAACTTTCTTCTTCTCCACGGCGAACACAACAGCACTTAAAATCATACCTGCCCCACACTGATCCTCCCTAGGGAAAATCTCCTTTATGAAAGGTTTTGGGGGTGTTCAGTACAGGAGGGAACTCTACAAGCAGGAAGTGGGGAAGTTCTGTTTCTGCAGACCAACAGCTGTGTGCCACATGTGGATGGCTGCAAGGTTGTTTCTCTACAAAACAGGACAAACATTTTCCTGTTCTGCAACTTTAGTGCCTCAGAAAAAAAAACCAACCTACTAAAACCCAACAAATAAAGCAAGCGAGGTTGTGTGTAAGACAGCATGTAAGACAGGATTTTTAGTAAAACTAGTAAAATATCCCCAAAACAGTCATATTGCTTGGCCTTAGGAGAGTTCTGGACTATCTGAGGCACACAGAAGCAACAAAAGAAAGCTCAGTGCCCAGGGAAGAGAGTAATTCTGTTGGTTTTAAGGTGCTGCTGAATCCCAAAAACAGTGCTCTGTTGAAGTGGTGCAGTGCTGCTCTAACACTTCCAGAGACCTCTGCTCACACCTGTACTGTTAAATATTTAAGGAATGAAGCTTCAGCAGACTCCTGGAGATGTCTGTTGGGTGCCATGGCTGGACAGTACAAGTTGCAGTTTTTTCTGCACCCCAGGAGAGATGGAATGCCTGGAGAAAGTTAAGAAAATGTGAGAAAATTGTGTGCTGGCCACATGAACAAGAACTGGTCGGCAGCTCAGGAGCTTCTCTCCAATAGGAGCAAACTCTCCTTCGTGAAATAGCAGTATAAATAACTTACATGCAGGAGAGTGGATAATAAAGTACAGATTTCTCTCTCTACACATTCTTCTTGCTCTCTCTTCTTCCCTCGAGTGTTTATTCCCAAGTGCGTCCCAAGGATGGAGGCAAGTGTCACCAGGCAGAGAAGATCTCACATTTCCTAGAGCCCAGGCTGGGTCATTTAATGATTCCTGGAATTCTTCAGCCTCTCTTACCTCATCACCTCACCGGACAAGAGGAGTAGATTTGCTAATTAGAACATGAACAAGAAAATTTCAGACTCTTTCTCCCTGTTCAGTAAATCGCAGACAATTCCCACCGACTGCAGCTTTGAATAGTAGTAGAATATAAACAACAAATTATTTCCTTGCTGAGTCCAGGCAGCTGGTTCTCATGTATGTATGAAGGCTTGAATCCTGACTACAGCTTCCAGCAGTGTGTTTATGCTGTGGAATTTCTGAGCCATAGCAGACTGTGGGTGTTTGTGTGCATTTCATTAACCCAGAGAGGTCACAAAGCATGGATGCTATTTGTATTTATTCTATTCCAGCAGTTTATGGAACAGGGTCTATATAATTAAACCAGAGAAGTCCCTTGGCACTTTACAAGCTTCTGTAGTTCGGCTGTAAACTTTAAAAGCATATTTCAGTAGCGCTGCTGGTGGCATTTAATTTCAAGTGAGGGACACAATAGGAGCTCCTGTAACGTAACCCCTTCAAAGCTAAATGAAGATGAAAGATGTGCTTGGTTTTCCTGGCCAAGGTGTGCTGTTACTATAGTGGAGCTTATTATCTACCTGCTGTATGTGTCCAGCCAGTTTGCATTAATTGGGATTACAGCTCCAGTGAAAGGGTTAATCACAGTGCCGTGCTGGGAATGTCAATGACTGCATCTATAAATGAGCACTGAATTCCAATGAAACCATACCAGTATTTATTGGTGATCCCTATCGGTGCAACAGATGAGCTCATCAGCCTGAAGGATGTTCCAGTGATTTCCAGCCCCTCTGTGAGTGCGTGGGCAGAAAGGCACATCTCAGGCTTCACAGCGCGCTCCCGCTTGTTTGCTCCTTTTTATTGTTTCAATTAAACGCTGTGGAAAGCACTGTTATGGATTCCTCACCAGGAGTTTAGATTCTGATGATTTTTTTGTGGGCTGTAATGCATTGTACCTCCTGGGGCACTTGACAGTTTCGTATTCCATTCCCGTTGCTGCTCCATTAGATGTGTCCAGCCACGGCACAGATTTTGTGTTCTCTGTGATGCTTCACTGGTGTGTCTAGACCAGCCCACCTGTCAGATATCCAGGAACTGCATTGACTCCCTTTGCAACAAGCCATTAAAGATATCTGTTAAAACAAACAAGCATTGCAGGGGAACCTCCAGATCAGCTTAGCCAGCTTGGAATGAGGCAGTGGCAAATCAGGCTGTCATTGCCTGGCCAGGTGTACCTTGTGCTGTTTATCCTTGTCTCTAGCTGGGTACTGAATGGGAGTAAGGAAATGAGGTCTTTAGAAAGGCAGTGACAGTTGTTTCAGACAAAGAAAGTCCTTCAGTAAACAGAAAGACTGGTCAAATTTGAAGAGGAGATGATTTGGAGACACTTGTACAAATGAACAAACAGTAGAAAGAAATTAAATCACAGGCTTTTGCCTTTTTGTGTGCCTAAGGACACAGTCCCAGCCAAAGCATTTGAAGTCAATCAATTTAAAAGAAAAAGAGTAGAAATCCTTTTATTTGATAGACCCTATGGCTTCAAGGATCTACTGAGAGCAGGAGGCCAGTGCATTTTCTAAAATGTTAAGATATCTCTGTGGACAAATAATAATAATATCTAGTTTTATATTAAATATGTACATTTACCTGAAGTAGGGACATTCACAACTCTCTGCTTGGAGGGGTAAAGGCAACTCCTTACTATAGAGGTTAGGAAGAGAATTCCCCTTCATTCTGCTTATTTTTTGGCTTGGGTATACAAATGGTTTTGCTGCTGCTGTACTTGGCAACATTCAACTCCATCCTCTGGAGACGGGAGTGAAGACCTGAGTAAAGGATAGGGAGCAATCTGTTCTTGATTATCCTCAGTGCTTCAGGTAAACTGTGTTGCAGCAAGAACGTGGAGCTGGTCACGTTGAAAGGATCCTGGGCTTTATAAACAGGTCATCGATCTGATCCTGTGTAATTGTCAATGTTTGCAATCTTCCTGGCATCAGATTCCTCTGCTTTCTTAGAAAGGAGTGCTCAGATTTCTTGATAATTCATGCCTAAATTATTTGGGTCTAAATTGGTTGGGAAGGAGGTTAAACCAGACAAACTCTTTCCAGTATCACAGTGGTGTTATGTGTCGGAGCTCATAAACAATCCTGCCTTTAGACAGATATTTTATATATCCTCAGAGCTTGCAGAGTACAGAATTCTCTCTGCTTCCAGATATCACCCATATCGTTATTTTCTGTCAAAATTATCAAATGAAAACCCAAGCACCACCTGTAGTTCATTGAAGAGCATCCCCAGGTTGATAGGCTGTATTCCTTGACAGAGAATACTCAAGATACCAAACAAAACCAGAATCATAGCTCGAGAATGTGGCCAGCTCCAGGGCTGGCACTCCTTGCTGCAAAATAAAACCTTTAGTGGTGTCCTATTGGATTGGTAATACAGTCATAAAATCAAATAAAATCAAACAGCTTTTCTGCAATCTGATAAATTAAAAAGCTGTGCAAAGCACACACTGTCTTCGCACACCTCTTTAAGGAGTTAAATACAGAATTAGTTTGCAGATCTGTGAGGGAAACTTAACTATTGAACTCCAGGGCCACCCAAAAAGTGAACACTTGCTTCTGATGTCGATCACTGTGGATGCATAGGGGTGTAAAAAAGGATATGGGATATTTCTTCCCTTTATATGGAAGGGTATGGTGGAAGAACAGACACCACCTTTAACTGGCCAGGTCCTCCTTTGCTTGCCCCATGGCTTGGGCACCTTGCTGACCTCTTGCTTCTGTATGGACCAGGTGTGTAAAATGCAATAGGGCAGCAGCGTGCACAAGATGCAATTGTTTAATTCTCTTTTCTCCAAGAGGGAGGTGAGGCTGGATTGAACAAGAAAGAACTTGGAGACTGTTTTTCAAACACAAAATGATGCTGACAAACTGCTGACTAAGGGGGGAGGCAAAACTCGTGTGGTTAAACGTGCAGAGAGGGTTTGTTCTGCTGAGATTCCAGCACAGTCTGAGAACAAGCTTGGCCAGGGCACACTGGTGGATGATGTACACCTCAGAATAAGCAAGATGGTTAATGCAGGGATTACTTTTATTCTCCTGAGTGCTGTTGTTTCATCTTGAAGCTGACAGCACTGTTGGGAGCTGTGATTCTTGAGTCCACATTCTTGGCATACCTGCAGTTCCAGTTATTCCTCCTTGAACATAGCAGAGTGTCTTGGAGAAGCCTGTTCTAGCTGTTTGTATCTTTTAGTATGTCTGTCTTCTCCTCTCTCTTCCTCTTCACCCGTGATGAGTCTCGAGGGGGGAAGGAAGTCGCAGTTTTGATGGAGAGCTGTTCTTGCAGCCGCCTCGCACTCTCACACACACAATCAAAACTAACAATGGGGCTCATTGCAGAGCAGGCCAGGCAGCAAGAGATTGATTAGGGACTGTAGGCCTCTCTTAACTCCTCATTCTTGTTAATTACAGGTTGTTTCATCTTCATATTTTGTTTTCAATTTGCCCGCGTGGTTATTGGAGTCTTGATTTCAGCTCGGCTCTGGGGATGCCTGCCATGGCTGTGCCTCCGTGCTGGATGATTGCTGGGATTCCTGGCAGGGTCAGCGAGCACCCATCCTGGGCTGCACTCATCAGCAGCCTCTGAAAGGAGCTGCTGAGCAACCTATGGTGTTACAGCATCAAATCCTGTGTTTAAACTTCCCACATGTAATTTTCTTTCAGATGTTGTAGCAGCCTGTTTTGTGTTAGGACCTAACTTTAATTCTCGCTGCTGTCTTCAAATTGCTCTTCTTCATGCTTTTTTTTTTTCTTCTTTACACAATTTCTCTCTTACTGCATATGCCTCCCCGAACAACTGCCTATTCCCTAGTGCACATTAGGGCTTTTTCCTCTTTTGTTTTTAATGAAGCCAGTCACCTCGAGTACAGTGGAAAAATCTAACAGAAAGTTTTATTTTGACTGCAGAATTTCTGAGCAAAGGCCTGAGGAGGCTGGGCTGAAGCCTTCTTCCAGCTGAACAAAGGGAATGTTCTTTGTCTGCCTCCCTTCCCTGCCTGTACAGGGTGGATGATGCTCCTGCCAATGTCGCTGGACTGTTGTGAGGGTAAATGTGAGGGTAAATGACCTTTCTGAAAGGTCAGGGATTTGTCTTGCTCGTGGGTGCATCCTCTGTTGTAGTGACTGATGTGTTACCTGGTGAGGCAGATACAAAACCTGTCACTTCACAGAAGCAGGCCTGGTTTGGGGCAGGAGACATGAGGTTGGCTCTCAGATGCCATCTGAGCTTCAGGTTGTCTCTCTGCAATTCCCTGTTTGTTTTGTAATCATCAGCTGCTGACCACCAGCTTGCTTTTGCACTTTCCCTTCCCTTTGCCCCCTCATTCCCCAAGGACATGGCAGTGCCCCTGTTGTATTCCCAGGTTTCCCTCTCCACAGCATCCTCCTTGTGCTGGCATGAGCTCTGCATCTCCATCTGCACTTCCTTTGGCAAAGGAGCAGGGCACCGAAAAAAAGGCAGCTTTTGAGTTATCCACACAAATTCTTCACCTAACTTCAGCCCCCATCACTGTGCCAGGCATCAGCCATCCCAGCTGAAGGACTTCACCATCTCTCCTGGGCTTCTGGTGAGCTTGGGAGGCATTAGATTTACAGTTGGACTCAAAGATTGTAAAGGTCTTTCCCAACTTAAATGATTATATGATTCTGCAATAACAGTAAGTAACAAAATTACAGGAATGCACCTTTTTTTTTTAATAAGTTTGCGATTCATCTCCCTCCAAATCCCCTTCGTTGAAATACCTCTTACTTAATGAAACAGGAGTGGCAGCCTGTGTGTTCTGGGGCGAGTCACGTGCACCATCAAGGAGCACAGGTCACTGATGAGAATTTAATTAAACCACAGCATCCAGGCTGGCGTGGCAGCGTGTGTGACCCTGGAGGGACAGGGGCTGGGCGTGGAGCAGGTCATGCTTGTGCCCCAAACGAGAGGCTGCAACTCCATCCTGGTGCCGTGGGGCAGAGCTGGGCAGAGCACAGAGGAGGCAGAGCAGGTCCTGGCCGCCTTACCTGCTCTAACAAAACCCTCTCCCTCCTCTCTCCCGTCCCAGCACGGCCCCAGCACCCGCGTGATTGCAGTTTGCTGAAGAAGGGTTGTTCTTGTCGCTGGCTGTGCCCGGTGTCCCTGCGGGAGGTCTCGGGAGAGGAGGATGTCTCTGTCCGCCTGCCGCTGTGTTTGAACAGCTTACAAAGGGCTGTGTGGGCTGGCAGGGATGTGTTTGTGCACTGTGAGATGGAGACTGTGTTAAAAAAAGGGATAAAGCAGAGGGGACATAAGCAAAACCCCTCCTGGATTCCTGTTCCCGTCTCTGCTGCTAAATCTGCTGTAGGTCACTCGACCTCCTGGTTTTCTCTGTCCCTCTCGCACCTGGGTGCGAGGATATTACAATTCATGGACTCCCAGGGGTTTGAGCAGCTTTTCAAAATGTCCTGTGGTGGGGAAGCTGCATGTGGATGGGTTGGAGATGTAACCAGGGCAGTTGGCTTTTCTTGCACAGCAATGGATGCAGGAAATTATCCCTCAGGCACATGGTGCATCCTGAAGGGCTTGGGGGCTTGGGGCAGCATGGGTGCTCTTTTCCTTTTCTTTAGGTGCCCACCACCCCCAGCTGGCATTAAATATCTTCAAATAATTTCATTTATTTATTTATTTGAGTCTCTGGTAGTTTCAAAAGATGTTCTACTTAGAGGTTGTGTGATCAGCACTCTTTAAGGAAAAGGCAGTGCCTTGAGCCTGGGCGATGGGGGAATACCAAGCCTCGCTGCAGCACACATGAAATGGGTGTTTTGCAAAGCAGCTTTTGATGCACGCTTGTTACTGTCCCTGGCTGCTCTGTTGTGATTTTGCAGAACATGCAGAGCCGTGTCAGCAAACCCCAGCCCGCTAGTGGCCTGCATATGGTTCTGTTCAAAGCTGCACATGAAAAGCAGCGGGAATTGCTGGAGGTTTTTATCCTTTTGCGAGGGGAAAAGCATGGAGTTTCTGGGTACCCTGCATCTCAGTCATCTTCCCTGGCTGCTCCACAGTCTCTGTCGTTTGCTGTCCTTGGACATGGGGAGGGCACAGGTCAGCTCTTGTGCCTTGGGCCCCTTCTGGGCAGGTGCTGGTCTGCTCCAAGGCAGGAGGTTCAGCCAGAGCAAGGCTGTCACGGCATCTTCTGTGCCATCCCTGTGTGACAAAAACTGTCAGGGACTTCAGCAATCCCTGTGGACATTTCCTCCACTTGTGATTCCACATGGACACCTCTGACACCTCTCTTCAGCTGGCTGTGAGGGGTGGTTGGTGGTGCAGAGGGTGAGCAGTGAGAGCATTGCCAAGGGACTTCAGGGTGGCTTTTGTACCACTCCTTCCCCTTTTCCCTGTATATTCCAGGAACAGATGTTCTTCTCTTCTTGTGAGAAGACCTCTAGGAAAAGCAGTTAGTTCCAGGAAACAGCTCTGAGGTGCAGATGGTAACATCCAGCAAAGCACCCACCAGCATGTGAGTGCCCAGGTCGTGGCAGCACAGCTCAGCCTGCACAAAGCCACCAGTGGGAGTGGGTGGCAGTCACTGCCTCTCTTTTGTCTTGAGTAAGCAGCATGTTGTTCAAATACAAATATAATTAGGGCTCTTCTTTTGGGAGTTATAGCTACTGTCCATGCTTGAATGGGGCAAAAGATTTTCTAACCTTCAGGGAGGGAAGAGGGTGTGTGTTTGTGTGTATAAAAATTGTTCACAAGTATGGAAACACAGCAAAAGATTCTCATGGTGGCGTGGCCCTGGGACATCGATTGCCTCCATCTGAAAGGTGTGTCTGGGTTCACATGCAGGTCTTCTCCTTTATTTGTTGTGAGTATAGATGCTTGTGTTGCACCTTCATGTAGGATTTCAGTTCAAAGGCTTCAGCCTAAATTCAGTTTGGGTGATGAGGTGGTTGGCTCTTTCTCACGACATCTGGCAGGTCAGGAGGAAGGATGGAGTGGGAAGTGGGGGACAAGCAGAGAATGGGGTGTTGTGGTCACAAGTCCCCATTGGCAGCCAAAGGGCCACCATCAGGAGTGGGACAGGAGCCAGCATCTCACAGCTGTACAGTTCCTCTGTCATCCTTGTATTTCTTCCACACTTCACAGTCTAAAAGCTCAATTCTTACATGGTTCTTAACCATGAAGTTGGCACTGCATAAACCAGTTAATGTGCTTTCTCTCAAACTGGCATGCCAGCTTAAGATAAGAACCCATATTTCAAAGCTCTTTAGGCAGCTCTCCTTCATGGGATCCCAGCCTCTGCCGTGTTTGGGTTTTCCCCAAGACCCTCATCTAAACAGAGGTGTCTTTTTTTTTTTATGAAACCACTTGTAGAAAAGCAAGGATAGTAACTACTATGAGTGTACCTTCTGCTTTGCTCTGAGGCCTCCTTGCACTGTTTGAAGGCAGTTAGTGCTGGAGAGGGTTGGAAGCACATCAGGCATCCAGCTGTGGCAGTTCCTGAAGTTTCCATGCTCTTCACAGCATCAGGGAGTCTTCACCATGATGTGCCATGCAGGCTCTCCAGATCATACCAAGTCCCATCAGGAGTGCAATGTCAATCCATTAATATTGCTGTGTCCGTGCAGCAGTGACAGAGTGCAGCAGTGTCCTGAAAACCCTCCTGGAGAGCTTCGTGCAAGGACTGACTGCTGGATTCTGGTGGATTTCTACCTGACACCACAGAGCAACAGTGCTTGCAGCTCAGCTCTTTACATTCTGTATACTTAAGGAATTAATACTTCACATGGATACAGCTTTAATGATTTAATATTAGGGATAATATTAAGGATTTGATAATGTGTCAGCTGTCTTCATTCACGTTCATGGAAATGGTGAAAAATCCTCTCTGTTCTCACATTTGCTTCAAATAGGCAAGTCCATGAACCACTGTAACTCCACACAAAAACCATTCCCTCTGCCCCATGTGAGCGTTAGTGCTACAAGCAGGTAACTTAGTACTATTTTAGGCCTTTGTATCTAATGTATTTTCTCTTTTGCCAGTTGCATGAAAATGTCCTTTGAGGAAGAAGTATGGAAAAGTATTTTATGTCAAATCTGTCTTACAAAGACTTGTAGCTAAATCACGTTGTGGGGAAAGCAGGGAATTTGAGAGCTGAGGATGACCTCCAGCTTTGGTAACTCCCAAGATTATCTTTTGATGGCATCTTTTGCTTCTAGAAGAAAACAAACCAGTCTGCCTGTGTCTTGGAGGGAATGTATCAAACTGAGACTTGAAAATTTTAATTTGTCCCTAATCTGTTTCAGCTAAAGCAGGTAGCTGATAACAGTAGATCTATCTCAGCCGTCTTCTGGGGAGCTGTCATAAATTTAAACCTTTAAGCAAAAGGTTTGTCTGTCTTAATGGAAGGCTCTGGGGAGTGTTCCGTGCGCTGGCTGTCACTTTGCATTTCCGGGACAGACCCGACCCTGGAGAGAGAATGATCTGCAGGTGATTTTTCTCTGAAGTAGAGAGTGGAGAGCAGCACAAGGTGGGGTTTATAATCGTGTCGGTGCCTTTGGTGAGTGCCACGTGCCATGTAGCTATGATGGATCCGCAGCAGGGTTTGCCATCGGCTGTCGGTTTGCCAGTCCCTGTGAAGCCTCCTGTGTTTGTGGGTGTCGAAAAGGCCCAGCTGACATTTGCAGGGAGGCCCAGAGGTTTTGGACATGTGTGTAAACAGCTGTCTCTTGCTGTGCTGCTCAGGAGGTTGTCAGACATCTGTGCTCGTCTCTGTCGGGCAGGAATCTCACCACCTTGTCCTGGGGAACCACGGGAGTTGTCCTTGGCTTTTTGGCAGAGTCACTGCAGCCTAAAGTTGTTTTTCTTCATACAATTCCATTAGAGTGATGACAGTTTCAAGTTGGAACAGAAAAAGACCTGATGAAAGGACCACTCTGTAAGTAGGGAAGATAGACAGAGTGGAAGCAGTAACTAGCAAGGTAATAGACGGTGATGGATCTATAATCTCTGAGGCTGCTGTGTGCAGTAAATTCCTAAATAGTGTCCTTTCAGCCCTAACCTATTTATTTGCAAAGTGCTAAATTTAATTTTCCTTAGTCTGCAGGAAAGCAAGCATCCCAGGAATAAACCTTTAGCCCAGCCAAGAAGCTGTGCCAAAGTGCTTCTCCAGCATTTCCATTTCCTCTTCGCCCTGCGCAGAGCGTCGGGGCTGTGCCCCCAGCACGTCATCACTCGGGCTGGGATGGATCCTGATCAGGAGCCTCTTCAGAAGGGAAAAATTAATAGCTGCAGGCTCAGTAAAACCACCTGGACTCTTAAGACAAAGATGAATGAACCCATCCCGAGGTGGGAAGGCTGGCACACGAAATCCTGGGAGGGAGCTCATCCTGCATGTCCTGACGCTCTGTCTGCCCTGTAGATACAGGGCTGAGCGCTAAAGGCTCAGCTCAGAATAACTTCAAGAGTTGAACAGCAGATAAAAGCCCACGTATTCTGAAATCTCCACAAAGCTGCGTCTTGAGGAAGAAAAGCAGTGAGTTTTCCAAGCAGTCAATGCTCTGTGCACTCACCCGGCAAAGTTTCAGCCAATGTGGTAAAAAGTAGGTTTCTGTGCATTGCTTTTGTCCCTGGTAGCACTGTGCAGGTGATGTACACAGCATGTGTTCTTCTGGAGCTACATTTGGTTTTTCCCCCAAAATTCACAATTCAGTAGAGTTTTAGAAACTTTGCTTTGATAAAATATTTCAGGAGCAGCCGCACAGCATCTGAATCCAGGAGCTGGCTTTGAGTCAGCTCAGTTATCCTGACCCCAGTGAAGTGCAGTGTGGGCTGCTGCTAATCCTGTTGCTTCAGAGAAAATCAGATCTCAGCTTCACAGCTTTGCTATTTTCCTGCCCGTGGAGGATTTTGGCAGAGCTTCCTGTTCCTCTCTGGCCATTTCTTTTCCCCATGATGGCAGCACAAGCAGTGCTGCTTTGGCTGGTGGGGAATGTCCTGCCAGTGCTGCCCTGAGATTCCACCATATCCCCAACATGATGCTTCTCAAAGACTCTGTTCACTTTAGCTGTCTTTATTCCACTGAGTAAAAATCCCAACGAAATCTTGAAGTAAAATGCCATTGAAAAGGCAAGTGAGGTTTTGTGTACATTTGTTCTATTTTGCTATTTTTTAGCACCTTAGGAATGAAATTTGGGATGTGTAAGTTTAAATCCAGCCCTTCCCTCTTCTCTAATCTCAGCCCAGAGAAGGGTTCTGAGCTTCTCGGTTCCCTGTGCTGCTCAGAGCTCTGACATCCCTCTCACATTTATTTTAAAATAAATAAAAATAACAGTGCTGGGAGTTGAGGGTGGAGAATTATGCAGGTCTTTTGCTCACTTTCTGCTCTGACATGGAGCTGGTGGGAAGGGTAGCTCTGCTGCAGGCTGGGAAAGGACCTTCCTTGAGCTGATATTGAATTTGCTGTGGGAATCTCTTTTTTTCTGGAATGAGGTGAAATTGCCATCCAGAGGTGGGTGCTGTGTCACCTGCCCTTCCCTCATCAGTTAAAAGGTTCCTTGAGTCTTGCTCTTTCTGCTGATAGCGTGGGTACAGATGAGAAAATAGATATTTTTTGTGAGTTGAGATGATGTCTTTCTCCGAGAACCTTTCTTTGCTATTCTTTCATTTTAAGCACAGTGTCACAGAAAATTTCATTAGCCACACCAAAAGTCTCTGAGCCTGCAGTCTGCCTGTCGGTGAGTGATAGATGTACAGCATTGATTAATATTTACATTGTTTGGAGATTTTCCCTTACCCAAGGGGCCATATGGAAAGCCATAAGTCCTTGAGCCTTGGAAGAACCTGGGGTTCACTCTCTGCAGTGAAAACAGAATTGGTAGGGTGTTAAACTGAAACGGCTTCTCCACTAAACCAGAACTTAATCAACTTAAAACCACATTTTCCTAGCAGATTTTCCCCCTCGAGCCAGGTCTACAGGGAGGCTTCTCATGCAGGGGGTAAGTGGGCAGCACACCAAAGGCCTTCGGACTGCAAAGGGGCATCTCCAGCTTGCCTGAGCTGCTTTCATTACTCAGAGACTGAAATTTTAATCATTGAATTAATTTTTCAGAAACTGAAGTGCAAATCTGTACCCCCAGTGGCATTAATAATGAATGCAGGGAAGAGAGACATTAGGAAAAAAGAAGGGCTAGGAAATTTGGGGCTGGGGAAGGAATGTTTTTTGGGAGAGTTATTAATTCGAAGAGATAATGTATGGGTTGTATATCCTTCTCCCTGGGCCTTTCTCCTTCTCTTGCCCATGCTGTGTCCCACAGAGTCTGCTTCATTTCTGTCCAAGGCATTTCTCCAGTACTTTTCATTCACCTGGATTTATTTTTCCAGGGTAGACAACCAGCTCTGGACACACAGGGTCCCACTCCTCATGTCCAGAGCAGCCCCCGAAGCGTTGGGGGGCTCAGGTCGCATCCTGAGGAGAGAAGGAGCCAGGAGCTCACCTGCTCCTCCAGGTTTAAAGACGAGGTCTGAACTACAGCCAAGATGCCAGAGCTTTCTGCCTCGCTTTTGGCTCCTTCCTTCCTCTCTCAAAGAGCACACAGGATTTTTTTTTTTTTCCTCCTAATTAAAAGTATTATATATCAGAAGATTAATTAGAAATGAAAGTGATTTTTTTTCTCCCCCCCTCCCTTTTCTGCCAGTGGAAAAGGCCTGTGCCAGGCTACTGCCAGAGGGAGCTGGGATTTCTCCCTTTAATGGATTCCAGGCAATTTGCCTCTGGACAGCTATCTTATAAATAATGAATGTTTGCACAGATTCTCCCAATTCTCTGTCAGCGCAGGTGGTCTTCACTTCCACCATCCCAAACAGTTCTGGAAACCACAGGGTGCTCCCAGCCTCGGTCACCACGCCAAGGGGGCAATTCCTCACAATTCCCCTCCCTCCTCCTTGCAGGCATCACGAAGATCCCCTGTGGTTATGGATTTGTATCTTTATTTTTCTGAAATCCCACTGACCCATCACATCTGCCATTCCTCCTCCGTCACACTGCCAGCAACACCTCCTGCAGTGGACAGGCACATTTGTCCTCATGGTTTGATGGGCTGACATTCTCCAAAGCCTGTAGGAATGCTGCCAGCAGCCAGGACTCCAGCCCAGGTGCACACTGCACGATTGCAGGGCATTCTCAAAGCCTTTGTGCTGCCTTTCCAAGGCTCTCGCAGTAAGAGGATGATTCTTTGAATTGTCGTAGTAATCTTCAGAAATGAGGATTTGGTTCAATGGGTGCTCCACGGAGACCAGCCTTAGAGGAGAAATCCTCTCCCAGAAGGAAAGCTGCTGTGGAGTTAAAAGCACCCAGGAGTGTTTTATGCAGAGCAGGGGCTTTAAAGTGGCCGTGGTGGTGCAGGGATGAATTCCAGCCCCGAGCAGGACAGCACAGCCCGAGGGCTTCTCTTCATACAACACCACTTGCCCTGTTTATTTCCTTTCCATTCAAATGGAAGTGGTGACTGCAGGCAGATGAAGGTGAAGGTCCCCAGCTGCGGAGAGCTCCTGTGGACAGCAGCCACCTGGTCCAGAGGAAGGCTGGGGATTGCTCCAAGAACCTTTTCTGTGGCTCTAAATACAGCAGCTAATGACACCTTCCACTCAGCGGGAAGAAAACAGAATTACTAAACTTGCAATTTGGCACAGTGGGAGTGTGAGTTTGTCCTGCCAGTTTCTTGTTGCTATATATTTCCAAGACTTTTTTTTTTTTCCTTGTCTGAGGCAGGTGGAATCCACATGAAGGGGTTCACTTTAAGGACTCAAATTATGCGTATGGAAGGCACAGCCCCAAAAGGAAAATACTGATGGCTGCTTATAAGTCATCCAGCATAAAAAGGAGAATGTTCATGTTCCCTGGGAAATGCCACATGTCTTGGCCTTATGAGTAATGTGTAGTGATGTCCCATTAGGAGCCACATTCCCAGTTTGGTGTTGAAGGAGAGATATATATTTCCATATAATTTAAATCATTGTGACTTACGGTTTAGGTTTGTGCTAGGCAGGCTGCACAGGGGTTCCAGGGGAGTTCTGTTTGAGATGGCTTCAGGGGCAAAAGAAAGAAGACAACTGAAGGCAAGGTTAGAAATAAGTGAACGTTTCCAGTTGAGCAAGTTTTACGGTCATGCACTGTGGTAATTGAAGGTTTGCTGTTAAATGCTACAAATCTGTGCTGGAGAAGAAAACCTGGCCCCAGTTTGAGATTGCTGCAGTGTGAGGTGGGAGAGCTCTTAGGGCAAGAGGTGCTGTTTGTAAAGAAATGCAGGGAGCAGTAATGACAGGTTAGCAAGGCCCAGTTCTTTTGAGCATTTCGTAGAGGAACCCATCATCAGCAGAGGTTGTGAAGGTTCATCCTGAAGATGCATGAAAATTCAGGTTCATTTCTCCAGAAGTGCCTGGAATGGACCTGCTGAGCTGAGCTTGTCCTGGTGCTGTTTGGGCATTGTGGGGTAAAACAAGTGAATACTGTGGAGGTAAAACACTGCCTTTCTAGCTGCCCTTCTGCACCTCTGTATGCTTGCTGCCAAATCTGTGTTTGAGCTGGGGGACAGACAACCATCAGCAGCTCAGACCAGAGAGATGTGCTCAAAGCTCATTTCTTCAGCCAGCCCCGGAGCACTTGGAGGAAGCAAACGCCTGGTTTCTGGAGCAGGGACTTGCTTTAATGTTCTTATCAACTGTTTTGCAGTCTTTGTTAAAAGAGGTCAAGGCTCATTCCCCTGGGTGGAGACTTCTTGAGCACAGTACTTATTATTAGGGCAGCACCATATCTCGTAATTAGGGATGTAATTCCCATCTCTGTAGAGAGCCAGCCTGTAGCCTGGGTGCCATTTAAGGGTTTCATGAGATGAATTAAGCGAGGATGGACTGAGCAATACAATGAATTTCAGCAGAGATCACTCACCTGAAGTCCTGCAGGTGTTTCAGACGAGATGTGAAAAGTAAATACCTCCCCTCATCTTCCTTCCCTTTCTTTTCTGTAGCAGACAAGGAGAATGGCATTGTTTTGGGGCCATGCAGCAGTGACCTTCTGACAACTTGCAGCCTGGTTGTTTGAAAGGTTACATCGTCCCCTAGTCCCTGCTGGAGCACCTGGAAGAGCCTCTATTTCTTTTTTTGTCTGACATTAAAGATTTTTACCTGCCAAAGACCTGTGTCTTAGAAAATTGCTGTTGCAGTACATCTGAAGAGTCAGATTTGGCAGGCTTTAAAGTGTGATGTAAGAGATTCTTACTTAATTTAGCATTTTGTTAACTTTACTTTTTTTTCCTCCTTACCTGCACGGGTAGCAGCGCTTGTGTTGTTCTGCAGGGAGTTCTACAGTTTATATGCCTTGTATAAAATAATTTAAAGTGCAGAATAAATCAATCAAACTTGAAAAACAAAGGAAAGCAATCAACTTCGGGCTTGAAATAAGGAGTAGGTGAAAGGCTGAAGGAAAAGAAGGACAGAGAAGATGAATTGTGAAGAAGAATAGAAACAAAATTGTGTACAGCGGTAAGACAGAAAAAGCAAGGGAAGGCCAGACACACGAGTTAATGCCATGTATTTTCCCCTGTAATTATATTCATTTGATGTAGATTTGTGCCAGGCACTTTACAGCAGTGTTAATGAGACGAAGGAAGAGTTGATATCCATAGCAGTTTCAAGGATAGGACTCAAAGCTGTTCTTGGTGGGCATGGCTATATTTAGCATCACAGCACACTGGATTTAGGATGCCATTACAGTCTTACACGAAGGCTTCTGAAGGAAGATCTCAAAGCACATTGCATCAGTTCCTACGCAGTATTTCCCAAATTCTGTTTCCCAAAACGTTGAGAGCTACAGTTGCCAGTTGTTGCTGTGGCTGTGTTCATATTTTTGTGCAGCATGTGCCAACATGGAATTTGAGTCAGATGTCCACTGATGATCCTAGTCTTGCCACCTTTGTGGAATTCTTGTTCTTCAGCTGTCTTCAGGACAGGGTTTTATGACCATGGGCTTATCTTCAGGTGTGAGGATCTCCACAGTATCTTAAGGGAAGGAAACACTAATTCACCTCTTGCATGGAGCATGGTTCCTCTGCAAATTTGCATTTGCCTTCCTTGCTTTCACACATCATCCTCCAGAGGGATGAGAGCTCGTTGCCCTCAACCCCCCATAATCCTGTTTATAACCTCGCTCTAATGATGCACAGAGTGCTGAGGAGTCATGTTCTGCACTCATGATTTTTCAGCAGTGCAGCTTGAAACCCTTCATGCTGAAAAAAAAACAGTATAGATTTTACTGGGAAAAAGGAAAAGAAGAGGATATTCCCAGGGATTACAGAAAATTTACCTTCCCATATGTATGGCTCAAAGAAGCGTAAAGCTCGTGCACTCACAGACAGTTATGTTAGCAACAGGTAGGAAAAATGCTCTGGAATTATTCACACCGGCTCCTGGCAGGAGCTCAGAGTTTCGTGGGTTATCCACCAAGGCAGAGATGAGGTGAACAATAGGGGTTTAATTTAGGGGATGTTTTCCCTGCGTTCAGCACGTCTCTGCAGCTCCCACCCCCGTTCCCTGATTGCAGTGTAATCTCCCTCATTACTCTGTGACCGTAACCTCCTCTCCCCATTTCAGCAGTGAAGAACCAGCAGCCAATTTGTGTCCAGAATTAAGTTTGTGACCCTCTCCACTTCCCTCTGTACTAGGCAGCTGTGGAAGGAGGCACACAAAGACTCTCTACTAATTGTCAGCAAAGAAGGATTTCAGACCCTGAATTACTTGCCGAGATTTTCTGTAGTTTATTTTGCTCTCTGCAGCAACAGTTTTCAACAAAAGCAGAGGACTGATTGCTCCTGGAGTTTATTGTGCCTGGTTTTAAAGAAGGCTGAAAGGGTGTCAGATGGGAGATAGCTGGTCACTGTCACAATGAGGGGATCTCACTGTCCTCAGTGTGCTTTGCCAGCTCTCTGGGAAGCAACCATCACACCTAGAGCTGTGCATGACACTGCCTTTGCTCCGCTGCTGAGGCTTCAGGTGAATTGCTTATTAGGGAAGGCAAAACTGTGGATTTCTTTTTGGAAAGAAGGATGGGATTATTCCCCCAGCTGAATAAAGCTGCAAGTTTGGGGCACAATTGACCCATTTGTACTCGCAAATGTACAACAGCTTTGTAGGTGGTAATGACTTCTGTCAAATTCTTTTATTTGTCACTTTGAACTATTGGATTATAGAAGAAGCACAAAGACTCCTTGTTGGTAGAAAGATGGCTTGAAGTTGCTGAATCATTACAAGCATCTTAATGCAGAAGCAACTAATCTTTTCATCCAGTGCTAGCTTTGGGCTCTGCTTTCCCTCAGGACCTGGATGTTGTAGAGAACGAGAAAATTAGTGCTAAAAAGATTATTTGGCTGTATGTGAAATGATCCTCTGTGCTCCCAACATTTCAGAAGGCTGCTGCTCTCTGTGCTGAAATGTTGCAGTGTAGAAAACACAGGTAAGATCTAGAGGAGCACCCAAGATGCCCACAAGCACACAGAGGGCACTTCCTGTTGCTTCACGTTTACTAGAATATGTTGTATGTAGTGTTCAAAACTGTGGGTAATTACATTTTGCAATGAGATCCATGAACATCTGTTCTTCTCCCTTTCTGTGCCAAGTCCCAACCTCTGGGAGTCATGTTGTCTCCACCACAGTTAGATAGCACATTTGCCCCCTAAACTAAGTAGAGGTTACAAGACAAGAGGAGAAACCTCTCAGGAAAAGCATTTTTCTTTTAAAACTTCCAGCGGCAGCCGCGCAGGGAAGAGAAGAGAGAGGGAGACGTGGTGGCAAGAGCAGGAAATTGTGATCCACTGTGGTGCCCACACTGAGCAATGCCCAGTGATGAATGATATTCATGAATTAACAGCTTCATGGGAGTTGGGTGTGTGCCTGCCTGGCTGGGAGGTGCATAACTGAGTGTCGCAATCAAAAAAAATAAAAAAGTTTTTCATGCCTTCTGTTTCAGCAGAAGTTTGGAAGTCTGGTGGGATCCTCTGCTGTAAATATTTATCTTCTAGCTCCTTTTACACCCCCCCTCATTGGGGAAGCTCTTGGGTGATGGCAGAGGTCCCACAGTAACTGCAGCTTTTCTTCTCTTAGCAATGACAGTGGCACAGTCTTGGTGGCTGGCATGTTGCAGGGAAGAAGGATGTACTCCATCTAGGCTAGACTTGCAAAGAGTAAATTGGAGTGAAAATAGATTAAATCTTTCCATAGTTCAATGGCAGAAGTAAATCACCCATCATTTGCCTTCCATCTCCCAGATGCATTAAAATGTGGGAAATGCTCCATCTCCGAACCCTTCATTTCTTGACAAGCTTTATTCACTCTTTCCTCTCTGATGTTTTTATTAATTTATTCTCCAAGGCAGTTCCTGCTGTGCCAGCTCCTTTGCATCTGCACCTGCATGGCGTAGGGAGATGTTGATAGGTCTTGCACAAGGAACACTGGATCCTGAACTCAGGGCTTGATGGATATTCTACAGCTCCTCTGTGTTTCTTTTCTGTCTTTTGCTTTGGGCTTTTGCAATATCCTTTGAAAGGGAACAGCAGAAACAAAAAATTAAGGGTTCAAAGAGTTACCAGTCTTTTCTGTGCCTTTTGTCCCACATTATAAAGTCCCAAGTAAAGCAGATAGAAAGGTAAAAAGCAAGGATGGCTGTACTGTGAAAGGCTTGGAATGCTGATGGTTAGTGATAGAACAGGATTTTCAGGAATGGGGGAGTCCTGGTGTGGACTCACAACCTGGACCTTAGGATTATGCAGTTTTAAAGATGCCTCCTTTGAAGGCTCTGACCTTGTCCTTCTATTTTCAGGCTTCAGCTTTATTGCTCTCCCAAGGAACTCAGACAGTTGATTAACTCGTAACTCACTAGTTCTTGACACATTAAGCAGCAAATTTGACTCTAATTAACAGCTTTTATTAACCCAGGTTCCCCCTTCCCTCCTCCCTTTCACTCTAGAGACTCCTCAAGCCATTACAGGTTTTAAAGTAATTTCTAATTTTTTTTATCTTTCTTTTTTTTTTTTTAATCAAAAGCGAATATGTGCAGACATTGGCATGCACAGCTCAGGTGGAGGACATGTGTGTCTGTCAGAGGAACATTTGGAAAGGAGATATGGTCGTCTGTAGGGAAGCAAGGGGTTGGACTGTGGATGGAGCTGGTGGCTGGCCACAGGGTTGGCTTGACACCAAAGAGGAAACCATGAAGGGCAGGCTTTCCTCAGCTCCCCCACCTCCTGCTCTGCACAGTTGCTTCCCAGCTGACAGCAGCCAGGCCAAGCCTCAGTGATCCACCTAGGTGTTCAACCTGGCGTGAAAATGAGAGGGGGCATTGCTGGAGCTTCTGGCCAAATTGGATGAGAGCTCTGCTGCTCCTCCAGAGCCTGCCAGCACTCTGCTGCTGGAAAGATCTGCATGGAAATCACCCTGCAGGGAGCTGAGGGCACAGAGAGAAAGGAGTTTGGGAAGTTATCCCATACTCAGTGTCTGTAGTTATCCCATCTCTACCCCACATTGGTGCTGGTGAAGGGATGGGATGGGATGGGATGGGATGGGATGGGATGGGATGGGATGGGATGGGATGGGATGGGATGGGATGGGATGGGATGGGATGGCTGAGGAGCTGAGAACAGCTGAGTTTGCGCCTCTTCTTCCTCGCTGAGGTTCTCTGATCTTGTTTGGTCAGCTGATACAGCAGCTTGTTGGTGAGCACACAGCCAGAAAATCCAGGGATCCCCCGACTGTAATCCAGCACTGCCAGTGAGTGCCTCACTCCGTCTCATTCCCCATCTGTGACTTGGGAGCAGTAATCACTCTGCCAGTTTGTCCAGGTGTTCCAGTTCTGGTGTGCAAGTTCCTATTGAAGTGTTAATTTTTATAGCTTGCAAGGGAGAGGGAGGTTTTTCACCCTTGTTCAAACAGAGAGAGATGGTTTATTTTCAGATTTCAAAATGCAGTGGTGTAAACCTGCCTAAGAAGCCACCGTGGTATCTCTATTAAAGATGTTTTTCATAAGCTTTCGTAAATGTGTTTCACCACTATTTCTCTGAATGTATCTAATTCAGTTTTGGACTTTCTGAACTCTTGATCTGAGACAGAGCCTGCGACTGTGAGCTCCAGAGGTCAGCGCAGGACTTGAGAAAAGAGAGGTTTTTATATCTGTTTAAAATTGCCTTTCTGTTCCTCTGGGTATCATTTCCCTAGCATCTTGCAAGAAAAGAGTAAATACCTTCATTATTCTGTGCTTTCTCAGGTTTCTCCTTAACTGCTAAACAGCTGTGTTTTTATATTTTCTGTAACTAAAGCGAGTGAAGCTCTCCCAAGACAACCCGTGGTGAAGATGAAGCGTTTCAGTGCTCCTAAGAGGCAGAGCAGCCAAGGTCAGCTCAATGCCCCCCAAACCAATCGTGTCATATGCAGTCTCACCACATCTCAGCTCACTCTCCTATGCAAATAGCTGAAGAATATGTTAGGCAAAACCGGTCCTCGGGGAACAGCCACCGTAATCTTTCACTATGTTGAATATTGATCGTGTGTTATACCTCCTTTTTTAATTTAGTTCAGTTAGTTTCTGGATTTGTAATAGCACTTTATCCCCTGCTCCGTTGCTCAGGCAGTTTCTTGTAGCCTTCTTGGCGGTGCTTTGTCACAGAGGCTTTGAAAATCCAAATAATTAAACCTAATCCTCAGGGTTTCTTTCTTTTTTTTTTTTTTTCCTTATGAATTTTAGGGAATTCTCCTAGATGGTAAGGGAGTGGTTTTATTTATTTATTAGCATTATTTTTGCCTTGGGGTTTATTATTTCTTATTTAGTTTTATTTTGCACAGAAATAAGTTTTAAGGCCTCATATTCTCTGGATCATTTTTGAAAACCTGGAGTCAGGCTACAATATTGCTTCTTTCTTGCCTGGTGGTATACACATCCAATTTTAAGGCTAATTTATTTTTTAACAATTTCAATACTTTTAAGTCCTCAAATATTATCCTGCCTTAGTGATTCATGATCCTCTGAGGATAAGAGATGTGGTATGGGAGCTTGCAGATGATTTTGTGAATTGAGCAAACTTGCCAGGTTTCAGGAGAGCTATATGCTGCAACAACACCCAGGATGGCTCTGACAGCCAGCAGGTAAAGACTTGGCCCCATCACAGGACACATCTGGAATCCATCAGGGGAAGTCTGAACTCCCTTCAGCATGTCCCTTTGCTGACTTCAAAAAGGAGGATGAAACTAGGCTTCATTTTCATGTTTCTGTATTAGCAAGATTTAGTTCGAGTACAGACAGACCAGAGGTCTTTTTTTATTTGGACTGTGTAGAAGATAAATCAGGTGTGATTCTCGCATTATGGCTCATGAGGAGCAGTGATGGATAGTTGTCTTTGTCACTTCTTCTCTGCCAAGAAGAATAAGAAAAATAAGCCTTCCCTTTTGCAATCCAAACAAATCCCTGTCTGCTCATGAAGCGAAAGGCAAGGCTAGGAAGGAAGTTACCTCGAGGGGTTCCCTCCAGATCTGACACAGCAGGGAGGAGGAAATTCATTAGAGATACTTCGGTGAGTGGGTGTAGTGAACACACAACTCCCAATATGTGTATTCAAAGGGTCTGTCTGAGGTTAATGCTGCACTAGATCTCCTCTTTTCTGCTAAATTAGGCTAATATTTAAACAATCTTCTTATTAATTTCTCTGTTAATTCCAGTGTTTATCGTGTACCAGTAACGTGTCTAAGTCTCTGTGTGTTTTATTCTTGGAGTTTCTTTGGTGCAGAGGCTGGCAATGTCCTTATGCCATCATGTGTCTCAGCATAACCTCTGTGGCTGTTGTTGAATTCTAGAGATGAACATAAGGATTACGATCTCGAGAGGTTAAACAGAATAGATAATCCTCTGTTCCTCCTTCTCTTATCCTCATTTCCTTTCTCAAGCCATTTGTAGTGAGGTTGGCTTCTCCTGATGAGATCTTGGGTGATCCTGCTTTGTTTGGACTGCTGTCTGGTTTTCTAGGCTGTCTCATTTCCTTGTCTCTTCAGTATTTCCCATCTCTTCAGGACCTGTTTGCTTCTCCGCTTACTTTCCCCGCCAGGTTCCACAGGTTTCCACAAAGCAGCTGTATTGCTCCAGCATCTGAGAGTAATTTAAATGGAACTGCACTTAATGGTGATGCTGCCAGCACTCATTTTGATCTTTGCATCCGGGGAAATTTTGTTATTTTCATGGAGTTCTCATCATGACTTAAATATAAAATAAGCAGTTGTAGGGCGGGAGGGGATGCCTTGCTCCACTTCACTGCTTGGGGTAGAAGATAATGTGCAAGTGTGCAGGACTATAATGTTTTATTCTCTTAAGATACCATGTTGGCTTCCAAAGTTAGGTAATTTCTAAGGGTTTCTAATATTTTTTTTATGAACAGCTTTAAATAGAAGTCATTAGACACTGTTGTTCAAACTTAATTAACTGTTCTCCTTACTGAATTACAGCACAGCAAAGAGTGACGGCACTGTAGGATGGTGAAACATCTCACTAGATTTAAAAAAAAACCCAAACTAGATTTAATTAGAACACAGGACCTTTGGTAGCCCACTGTCAGGTTGCCTTCTGGGAGATCAGGCTGTGTCTCAGCTGTGTCTGCACAAGGAGGTGGTATAAAACCATGTGTCTTTTTAACAAGACCAGCAAGCAGTGTTGATGTTCTAGAATATAATTGCGTTGAAAGGAAACAGTTAAATATAATTTCACAGAGTCACAGAATGGTTTGGGTTGGAAGGGACCTTAAAGCCCATCTCATCCCACCCCCTGCCATGGGCAGGGACACCTTCCACTGTCCCAGGTTGCTCCAAGCCCTGTCCAACCTGACCTGGGACACTTCCAGGGATGGGGCAGCCACAGCTTCTCTGGGCACCCTGTGCCAGGGCCTCACTGCTCTCACAGGGAACAATTTTGTCATTATATCTAATCTATGGATATTAGAAAAAATAACATGATCAGAAAGTGGATTTAGAGGTTGTTGACCTGCACATTACCTAGAATTGGTTTCTAGGCCAGGTAAAGTTGCCTGGAAGCCTTTGCAGGATTAAAACAGGCTTATACTGTATTTGACTTTTGATATTTAGAACAAAACTTCTGGAAGCAGCTAAACCTTCCCATCACATTCTAAAGGCTGGTGATGTTTTGACACTTAATGCCTCGTAGCACCGGGTGAGGCCTCACTGAAGTGTGGAGGAGCACCTTGGGGAGATTGTATGACCAGGTCCCACTGGGAAAAGGCTTTGTTTTAAAAGATCTTGCAGAGATGTCTGCTCTGTCTCCATCCTGCTGAGAGGCTGAAGGAAATACAGCAGGGTGAGCATGTCTGCAGAAAACAGGATTCACTGAGTCGTGTTAGTGTCAGCAGTGCCAGCCACAGTCGGCTTTTGCCATGTGCTGGATCCATCTCTCCTCCATCCTGTGCCTTTGTCTGACCATCACAAAACAGTTTGGTTTCTTTAGCTTGGCTTTGGAGCTACAGCAAGAGCTTACTACAGCTCTTTTGGAGTAATTTTCACCTCCATTCCAGCCAACTAGATTAGACTGCAGATAATGCTAGGAGTGAATAAGAGCTCCAGCTCCAAGGGAGCTGGAACGTAATTACAGTAGATGAAGGGTACTCTCCTCAGCTCCTCCAAGAGTGCTGAGATTAGACTGTAATCATTGTTTGTAAGCAGACAGGAATGAGGGGTAATCAGCCAGGCAGCCCTTGCACGTTATTCTAGGAATTAATATCAGCTTCCTGAAGTAGCTCATCAATTCACACTTATATGAAACCACAGAAATCAACAGGTCTTGTCTTCCCATCATGGGAGCTGCCAAGCAGGCTGGGCCCTGTGGGGCTCAGGCTTGGGGTTGGATCTGTGGGTCAGGCAGGGTGTGCAGAGAGGCTGACGTGGCTGTGAAAGAGGGAATGGTGTTCCCAGGAAGGGCTGTGGGTCTCAGCTCCACAGGGAGAGAGGCTACGAAGAGATTGGGTAATGCAGGACCAGGAGAGCTCTGGAGCTGCTGCCTGGTGCTGCTGCCCACGGAGAGCCCTTGGTTCACTGCACCAAGGAGGGGAAGGCATCGCTTTTTCCTTCAGCAATCTCCTTCAGCCTGCAGAGCTGCAGCAGGAGGGAGGGAGGGACAGCGCTGGGAAGGAGTGGGGAAGTTTGGGTTTGAAGAAAATCTCTGCAAGTGCGCTTGGTGCTGCTTGAATCCGGCCCTCATTATTAAGCCTGCGGGTCCCAGCGAGCACAGTGAGAACATCGTGTACAGACACAAAGTTAACACTAGGCAGCAAAAGTCTTGACATCCCTCTGATGTGAAATGAGAAGAGAAGGAAAAAAATAGCTTGCAAATCCAGGCAGAAATCATTAGGAGAGTGAGTCCACAGACCGTAAAGGGTCATTTGAGTTTCAAAAAAACACATGTATTGCCTTCACCAGAACTTGCTACTGCAAGGCAGGTGGTAGGACCATTCCAGTATGTTAGCCCGCCCTGCTTCCCTCCCTTCAGCAGTTCTCACTGCCAAGTCCTTTGCTTCCATCAATTTGGGAATAAATCACCAACCAACCAAATGATTATCTCTTGCAGTGCTTTACATACATTAGTTATGTGCTCGGGCTTTTTAATGATGCTGCTGCTCTGACAGCTCACTAAATATGACACAGCTTTATGGGTGGCATTGCTAATACTTTAGCAGCCAAAGGTTAGCTGCTATTATTAACCACATTAGTACTGGCTCTTGTAGGAAAAGTAAGTGGAGATAGATGCTTTCTCCAGAAAGCTCACAGCCTAAAAGCCAAACCCGAAGGAGCATCGAAGGAAGGAGCAGCCCATGAGCAAATGTGGTGGTGGCTGGCAAAATGTCATCAGTTTACACTTGTGGCTGTTGGTTCATTTGGTTTATTAATTGGAATAGAGGTAGGTCGAAGGGCACAGCAGGAACCTGGCAGCCAGCAAGAGGAAGAGAGACAGAGCCAGGCGTCACCTGCCCGTCCTGATCCACTGCCAGAGTTCTGGAGATCTCTCTGCAGGAGGACGTCTGGAAAAATTTGGAAGAAGAATGTGTTCATGTCTGCATGGATTGCTCCCAAAAGTCTCTTCCAGGCTCTTTTCTAGCATGGGGAAAAGCGTGGGAGGGCACATGGGTGAAACTGTCTGGGCTTCAAAGCTGCAAACCTTCCTCGGCAAAGCAAGGTATGTGTGGCTGCCAAGGAGTACCTGCACCAGGGAAGGGCCACGCAGTGGAAATCTGTGATGGTGAAGAGAAATGAGTGAGTTGGACACCTGGAAAGGTGGGTGAGGAGAGAGAGGAGCCCCTGGAAGAGGATTTTGAAGTTAATGGGTAAAATGAGCTATGCTGAGGATGAGCAGCCATGAATTCACATGACGTGGGCATAATTATTGTGGCCCAGATCAGAGAGGAGGAGCTGTCTAAACTCATTTCTTTTTGCTGCATTTCTCATTTAGATATGTTGTTTTATCTAATGGATCTTTGTGCAGCCGAGCCTGGGAATGAGAAAGGCCCTGTTTGCTGTGGTGGAGCAGTGAGCAGAGCGGACAGGTGGGGTTTGCTGATGAATATCAGCTTCCAGGAACGAATTGTTTTTCTTGCTCCTGCTGCTGCCTTGCTGAGGGACTGGGGCAGAGATCTCATTTTGGAAATCTCACGGCGTGACTGTCGTATTTCTTAGAAAGGACAGTAGGGAGAATAAATCCGTGACATGAAGTGGGGTATGATGTCTGTGGGTGACACTGGCTGTGCTTTTGTCCTGTGCTCATCACCAGCCCCATTGCACTGAGGTATTCTGCCTTGGCTACCTGGAAATCAGTGTCAGTGCCTCCTCTGATGGACTGTTAATACTTCCCAAAGCCCTAGTAGCCTATCTAATAAAAGCCACGAGTGCCTTGGTGCCTTGCTGCATGACTGGAAGATTTATTGCTACAAGCAGCAGAAAAGCATCTGGGGAAGCAGAGGGGTTGGTTGCTTAAAGAAATGTTAATATCACAGGTCCCCACATTCCAGTTCATCTTTACCAAAGGAGTTATCAGGTTAGAAGGTCCAGTGGGAAGAGAGAGAACATGTTATCAACGCTGTTATAGTGAAGGCTGTGCCAGCACTTTTAATGAAAACCTTCTGTTTTCAAATGGCTATAAATAGTTGGTTAAATGCACATAAATAGATCCTACCTGGGGGTAAATACTTGACTTTGAAGTGAGCAGACGGCTGCTTCTCACTTTTAACCTACATAAAATGAGGGACAGCAGTGTTGCCAAATATGAGTGTTGAAAATTGTAAATGCAATGTAAAAAATAACAATATGCTTTGAGATAATTTTATTTGCCATCTGGTTTTGAGCTGTCGGTTATACTTGCATCATGTTTTCTCTGCAACTGCGAAGTTTCTTTATTTTGAAACAAAAACAAAAGATTGCCATCTAGTACCTTGACTTCAGGATATCGAAATTGAAGAAAAGTTTTTAATCAAATCAAGTCTTGCAAAGCTTTTCAGAAAGAGAAGAATGCTGGCAATGGTAGGGCATTTAGAGAAGTTTATTAATCTCTTTTAGTTTTGTGTAAAAGCAGATTAACCAAACAGACTTAATGAATGCATCAGACATCTCCATGCATTCACAATGAGTGTTTGCAGGTAGGCATCTGGAAATTAGAAAGCATTAAGTTAAAACACGTATTTTCCCTCTATGGTTGTACCCTAAAGAATTAACTTTCTACACCGTTATAGGCATTTGCTACACTCTTACAACCACGTGTAGCCTAAATAATCTGTGGGTTTGTGATTAAAGCTTTTTTAATATTTATATTCCTTGGGGTTTTAATATTTGATATTCTTGTCTCGTTTTTATGGAAAAAAGAAAAAAAAAGGCAAACAGAAGCTGTTTGTACAAGACTGCTGCCATTGTGAACTGGCATGAAGACCAAAGTTCCTTTTTTTTTTTTTTTTTTTTTTTTTAATTNTTTTGCTTCAACTAGTGAACATGGAGTGGGAGGTGAAGCAGCTGCGTAAACCATTTTAAGTTGGTATAAAATGGTTACCTTGCTGTATAAAATGTATGGAGTGCAGGTCACATTCCCCACTAGATGGATGTGGCACCTCGGGACAGGGTTTAGTCGTGGACTTGGCAGTGCTGGCTTAAGGGTTGGGCTCAGATGATCCTGAAGGTCTTTTCCAACCAAAATGATTTTGTGATTCTGTGGCAGAAGTGTGGTCCTACCACAGAAGGAAGAGAGGTGTTTGGAGCTGAACCTCCTCGAAATTGTTTCCCAAATGAGACAGGAGTTGTAGCTGTTGAACGACTGCAGACTGAAGGCAGATGGGAGAAAATTCTCATTTTTCCTTGGGCTGGGTTATCCTGCTCCTCTGGTTTTATTTAAAGTAAACTTGGTCAAGAGGTATTTTGGGGAGAGTTGAAGACTTTCAGCTGGGCTGGGCTGGCCTGAGGACAGCATCCAGCTCCCAGCCTTGCGCGGTGAGGATCCGAGCGCACTCAGCCACGGCAGGCAGGGATTTCGGAGGGGCTTGCAGACCATGGGGGCTTAACTGTATTGTGCAAGGAGGCTGCAGACCTTGGCTGCGACCGAGGCACCGATTTGGCAGGCTGCAGGCGTGCTGTGCCCTGGATTGGGTGTCTTTTCCCCCGCACCCCAACAGAGGCAGATCCCACTGCCAGCTCCGCCAGGCAGCCGATCTGTACGTGGAGCTCGTGCCCACGCAGTGACTGCTTTGGGTTATTCATCTCCTCTAGCAGGCTCTGCTGCCTCCTCCCACCCCGAGCTAATCACTTTGCAAAGCTTCCAAGGTACACCAACTTTGTGTGGCAGCTAACAAGCTTAGCTGATGAGTTCTGCCATCATCCTTCTCCAGAGCTAATCAGCTTACCAGTGCTCCAGAGCTAATGGGCCTGTGGGTCACAGCAGCACCGTGAACTGCTCGCACACGCCTTTCCCACATCCATCTTTAATTGCACGGCTGATGCTTTAATGGAGTTTCCTCCTGCATATGCTTCGCCTTTTTTTCCAATGGTTATCACTTGTTATTTTGCAGCCAATTCTTTTTTTTTTTTTTTCCCTTCAGATGCACAGTTCATTAAAGACTATTTTCATGCTATGGTTGAGATTTCAAATATCAGCTGCTTCCCAGTCATCCCACCAAGGCTGGGTGGTGGCCAAAATTTATTTACAAACGGAAAATTACACTTGGGATAGCACATCTCATGAGCACTCTGTGCTTTTTACCAGTGCATCCCTGAAATATATCAGTTCCAGCAGAGAAAATAATTGAGTGATGTCAGCTCTCAAAAGTCAGGATTTCACAGAGCTGAGAGTGGAAGGGCTGAGAGCTGCTGCAGTGGAGGTTCTGCAGCCGAAGAGCATCATCTTCAAGTGCAGCAGCTGAGAGCTGCACCTGCGCCTGCATCCCTCCCCTAATTTGAAGTGGCTTCACAATCATTTTGCTAGAAAAGGTATTTTATCCTTTTCACTCACTACGTGAAAGCAAGTGGAGAAAAGCAACTGACAAAGAAATGCTGATGGTAACGTATAAAAAATGCCGACTCTGCGTTTGGTGAGCAACCCGACGATAAAAAGAATTTTTTTTTAACCCTTGTATTTTTCAGCTCTTAAAATGGCAGGCGATGGGAGCAGGTAAGGCATCTGCCTGAAACTTTGTGTGAAGTTGCAGTGTGTCCCTGGCTTGGCAGTGTCACAGGCTTGACAGGAAGGGTTTGGTGCAGAAATTGAAGGGTGAGCACAGCTACACATTTCCAGCTGTGCGCCATCCCCACGAGCAGCAGCACTTTGTGCTTGGCAGCAGGGACAGGATGCCCATCCTGGTCCTCACCTGCCCTTAAAGCAGAGCAGGGGCAGAGCAGGCAGGACCTTTTCCAGGAAGAGTCACTCAGAAGGGTTTTGCCATCTGAGCTCCCAGCTGTGAGCTCGCCGCAGGAGTTCCTCGTGACTTAGGAAAACATAATTAAATGCTGCTCAGTGACTGCATTGTTAATAACATGATTAAAAGGAGGTTCCTCTTGACCGTATCCCATTCTTGAAAGCAAAATGGAAATGGCAGAAATACCATTTAGGAATTGGGATGTTGGTGTCTGTTCTAATTTTCATTAAATTCTGTGCTTCTGCTCCCCTACAACTGTGGTTGCGCAGGTTAATTAACACATGTTGTATGAAAATTAAAGTCCTAACATTGTATTTTTTTCAGCTGAGTTCTCTCCTGCTCTTCTCTCCAGAACAAAGAGCAGTGCTCTTTCTTCCCTTATTAAGATCTTAGTATTTTATAGACCTCTTTTATAAGCCTCTTGTTTTTTGTCCCTTCATGCAGTTTTCTCAGAATTTCTGAGGGATTTATGAAAACCTCTTTCTTTGCTTCCTCTAGTGCTTTTCAGTACTCTCCTGGGCCTATCTTAAAGAAAGTGCACAATGTTTCGGATAAGTATAAGCCACCAATTAAAAAGTTGCATTACTGTATAACCCAGACTATTCCCTATTTTCTGTTCATTACTGTCCAGTACTTTATGCAAGTTTTGCTAACTCTTGGAAAAAGCACTACCAAAACAGAGGCCTGGTTATCCTCTGCCCTGGGCCACATCAATTTCTCTTACCATACTATACTACCACAGAGGATTTGCACATGTATTTAATAATTTTTCCTTGCTCATTTTGCTGGCATGGGGTCATAGTTTGCCACTCCAAATTGGTAAGCTCCTTCCCAAGCCTTTATTTAAACTCAAGGTTTGACCAAAACCCAGTGTTTTGCCTTGCCCAAGAATCCTTTGGTTTCTGGGCAAATTCCACACAGGTAGGAAGGAGTCCTTCATGATACATGACAAAATTAATTGGGTAAAAAAAGCACTTTGGGACGCTTTTAGTCATTTCAGATGGTGTTTCTGCGAAGCCTCAGTAAATATGTCTGAGGAGGGAAGAGACAAAGTCGGAAGAGACAAAGTCATGTTGCCCTTAGGACACTGTCCCAGACCATGGAACCCAGAGTCTGATGTTTCTTTTCTCTCTTAAAAACCTGACCTAGCTTCTGCTTCCCCATAGCAATGTGCCAGAACTGGGGTGTCCCAGCTGGGGAATATGGGGAACAGCAGTTCCTTCTGCTTGCTCTGAGGTCTGGAAATCCAGATTTCTTCTGAGCAGAGACCGAGAGAGAGGTCCTGACCACCCTGTTGGAGGAGGTACAAAGGGCTTGCTTTTCCTTCGGTCCTGTTGTTTAAAACACATCGTATAAATACATATAAACAAATAAAAAATTGTATAAAACACCTCACTGGGACCAACAGAAGTTGAGCAGCTCTTCAGAAGGGTTTAGTTTGGAAGCAGGTTAGCCTGGCTGCCAAAGAGGGATGGCACAACACAGTGTCCGTGGTGGAGTCTGTCTGTTCTGCACGGAGATAGCGAGGGGGAAGTGGGCTGGCTCTCAGCCACAGCAACAGATTGCTCCTCTTTTGCAGACTGAAGTCATGTCTGAAATAAATACATGCACTCACTGCCACGTATCTTGCACGGAACAGTGAAGGAGCTCAGCAGAAATGAGCGTTTTTGGCTGGAAATTTCTGATAATGTTGTGTAGAGGTAGATTTAAATCTCTGGGGCAAATATTCTTCCATCAGAGCGTCGTTAGTGGCTGCAGCCTTTCATGTGCCTGCAGCTCTGGCGTGACTATACCACACCATCAAGTGAGGATGGTGTAATACATCCAGTCTTTTAGCTGGGATCCTTCTGGACTTATAACACCTCCATTCATTCCTATTTTGTGTCTTGCCATACCTGAACGTGTGTCAGACGTTCACAGGTGGTGAGAAAGAGCGAAGAAGCCCAGTTTCTCTTCTGGTCGTGTACTTTTCTCCCTGCTTCAGTTCTGAGCTCTTTGCTTGGGGTTTGACACCTCCTCCATCAAAAGTTCCATCTCCCAGGCCTGGCAGTCACCCATTGCTGGTGAGGAGCACACCTGGAGATGTTTGCCAGGCTCCCCGTGGAGGGTCCCTGGTGCTGATATTCCTTTATCTATAAAACCAGCAGCGAAAGGCTGGGGCTGGTGGTGCCTTGCATAGTGCGTGAGTGTAATTAAGAAGATCAACTGTGCCAGTTTTCTGACTCCCCTCTGCTCGTGTGAGGAACAATAGCGCTAAATGATGATTGTAATTCATTACAAATGCACCCTAATTAAATTACCCATCAGTGGCTGCAAGATTAATGATACCATCCCGAGTTAAAACATTATTAAAGTTAGGCTTGTCACATTTTTCAGTTATTATGTGGAAGTTCACAGGGAGGAGGGATGGGGCAGAGTGCAAGGTGTGATTGGATGATGCTGTGGAACACAGCTGGGGCAGCCAAGGGCTGTGGCTGATGGTTCTCCTTTGGGCTTTGCTGGGGACAAACCCTTTGGAAGCTTTTCTCAGGTATGTTAGGAGGGGTGTGGGGCTGTAATTCATCAGGGAATGCTGTTAATCTCTTTGTAGGATGGGCAGGAAGGTCATGTAGGGAGTCTGGCACAGCAAGGAGCTGAGTCTGGATCTCCCAAACTTAGGCTTAACTCTCTTAGTTGTCTTAGTTGTCTTGCCTTTCTTCTTTTCTATTTTTTGTATTTTTTCATGCTGAATATCATCCAGTCTTAAAAGTACCTATAAAAGTAGCAGGGAAACACCATGGATAACATAAGGAATAGTATCAAATACAGCAGAGCATCAGCCTTTCTCCCCTTCCTTAGAGAAGTTTCACATTGCAAATGGTTCTCAACAGCAAATATTTACAAGGGGAAGAAAACTCAACAACACAACTTTGCCAAAAGTGCAAAATTCAGGACATTTTATAAAAAGAGACAAAACAAGACACCTGATTGTGCAGCACTGGGAATTTTGCTGTCTCTGTACTGCTGGAGAAGCCTCTGGAGGTGTTCCCAGGCTCAAGTGAGGGGGAGGACCAATGCGTGGGACGTGTTTAGGTGGATGAAAAGGAAAAAAAAAGAAGTCTCGGCATAAGGACTGTCTCTCTGAACACCCCAGCACAGATTGGCTGTGCTTGGCGTTGGTTCTGTCATTAGCTGGCAAATAAGCAAGGAGGAATTTTTTTCAAAGTCGTTTCATTTTCCAATATTGTACATCCTGTCCTTAAATGCCTTTGCTGATTGGATTGATGGTGCCAGTCCAGAAAAGGGCATTGTTTACCATTCAGGGCTGGACTCTTAATAGATCTTCTCAAACTCCTTGAGAAGCAGCTCTTGGATGCTCCAAGCAGAAATAAATTGAGCAATGTGGTTGATGTGCCCTTTATATCAGTGGAATGGACCTCATTAGAAGGTTGTACACAATTGCTTTGGGCTGGAGCAGCAGAAACAAGTGGAGTTCCTGGAAATGAGAATAAACCAGGGCTCGAATGAGAAAGTTGCATGTGTCAGAGAGGAGGCAGCTTTGTCTTTGCACAGTGCCCTGTTGGGTTGTTGTATCTGATGGACGCTGGGGCAGCCTGGGGCTTGTGAAACACAGGAGGATGCAGGAAGGGGTGCTGGAGCAGCAGGTGCTGGGGAGAGAGGCAGCCATGGCATCCTCTGCCATTCCATGGACTCTCCAGCACGGTGGTGGCAGGCAGATGGCACTTACCAGCTGTGCAAGCCTAATTAATTCACGTCAAAGTTCCTGGAAGACATTTCTCCGGGGAATGGATGGTTACCAAGAGGTTCAAACCCTGCTTGGAGATATTAATAGTGAGTGTCGTCATCTCCGGGTTTGGATGACCTTGCTTCTGTTGATAAAATAAGGCATTTTCCAGGTTTTTTGCATGTTCTCTTCAGCAGTGCTGTTGCTCATAATATTGAAATGATTTCCCTTGAGGAGGATAGGAATGAATAACCTCAAAGACTCTTCCTCCATAAAATCATCTGTAAAAGCCATCTCTCACTATACCAGATTTGTAGGTGCAAGTTTTAGAGGCAGAGGTAATTTTTTATCTTTTATGTAAAGGTGGTGAGGCCCTGGCACAGGGTGCCCAGAGAAGCTGTGGCTGCCCCATCCCTGGAAGTGTCCAAGACCACCATGGACAGGGCTTGGAGCAACCTGGGATAGTGAAAGGTGTCCCTGCCCATGGCAGGAGGTGAAACTTGTTGGTCTGTAAGGTCCTGTACCATGGGCATCAGTGCATCCAAGAGGGAGCAGACTGGGGATTGCTGCTGCCCAGATTTCCAGATCTTGCACACATTAGTGCAGGGATGGCAGCCAGATGTTGGCTCTTGGAGCAGTGGGTGCCTCTGTCACAGACCCAGCGTGGTCTTTGAGTTCTGGGAAGGTAGAGGCATCACCTGCAGCTCTTGGCGTCCTGGTCACATCTCATCCTCTGTTGGAGAGTTCAGAGCTGCTTCCACAGCCCATCAGCATGTGAGTAAATACATGTTGAAGGAGAGCTGCCAGCTGGCTCAGCCATCAGAGGGGCCTCCCCCACAAATTTTGGTAATGCAGGCAGATTTAGGAGCTAATATCAGAGCTTTGTGGCCTACTTCTTTCTCTCTGGGGGGTTTTCTGACCTGGCTATGTAGCCTTGAAGCTACATATTGCTCTGCTTGTTGTTGCCTTACAAAGCTAAATGGGTTTTTCTTTTTTCTTTTCTTTCATTTTTTTTCCCCAGGTCTTTGGACTTGTTTTTATTTAGGACACAGCCCTTTTTGTCTTTCTGGTTTTGCCTTTCCCAACCATCTCCTACAGACAGGGTGGTTGGGATTCAGAGGAATAGCTGACTCACACGGGCAGATGTTGAGATTTTCCTTTGTAACTGAGCCTATGAAAGGGGAATTTTCCTTTAGGCATTGCAGAGGGAGAGCTCTGCTGGCTCTGACAGGCACCGGGGGAGTGGTGGTGGGAAGGGGACGTCCTTTAACTGAGGATATGGGATGAAACTGGGGAGTTTCAATGGTGCCATAGATCAGTGATTTAGATCCAGTCTGTGCAGATAGAGATGAGAAGTCATTACGTGCTGCCCTCTTGATCAGTGACCTATGTGAAATGAGTTTGGGTTTAGTCCAGTTCTCTGCGGATAAGCTGTTTGCAGAAAGCAATCAACGTATCTGGCATGGACAGGCACCCCAACCAGCCACCTCAGCACGGGCCAAGGATGGAGAGGTGTCCTGGAGGCCAAGAGGCAGTTACACAAAGTTTTAGGGCTTTTTCTGTAATCTGCTGCCTTGGTGCGTCTTGCGAATTCTCCACGATGGATCTCCACCTTATCAGCTTCCAAGCTTCTGGCTGGTGCTTTGATGCACCCACAAACTGGAAGGGACAAAAGCTGAAGGGTTTTGAGTCCTTGGTTCATGCTGAGCTTGCCTTTGTGGTGAAATAAAGTGCATGTCAAAGGGGATTGTGTCTCATGGGGTCGTGTCCCCTTACTGCCTCAGGGCTGCCTCACCAGAATGGCTCTGGGTCCAGCTCAGACCTTTCTCAAGAGGAGGAGAAGCTGAGGCAGAGCAGAAGCTCCATCACCTGGAGCTTCCTCCTTGACCTTGGCTCAGCCAGGGCTCCACACCCTCACAAAGGGGTTACTGCTTCATTCAAATGCTGCAGCCACGAGCAGGAGATGTCCAGTGGCCTCCAGGAGCTGAAGAGCACCTTGTGAGGATGGAGTCTCTGCAGCGTGGGGAGGTTTCTTTTAGAATAAATAGCTCTCTGGTTAAAAAGATGCATATTTTGGGCTGCTCAGTGATCTGAGGCAGCAGCAGCACATGGCAGTGCCTTGCTGTTTCCAGAGACTGATCCCTCCAGGACAGAGCTAAAGAGCAGAGTTGGAGGAACAGAGGAGTGGGTGGGTGTGTGGATGGTGCTCCCTCCCCACTGTCCATGCCTGAAGTCCTGCCAGCTCATGGGCAGTGTCCTGGTTCTGTAGCCTGTGATCAGTGGTCAGCAGATGGGCCCCAAGCTCAGCCTGATTAGTCCTGTTCAATCAACAAGGCCAAGGCAAAGTTGCTCCCTGTCTCATCCCATATGGTGGCTCCTGCTGTCGCTGTTCTTGTGGGAAAAGCTCTGAGCAGCCTCCTGGTCTCGAGTCCAGCACCTGTTTTCCCCCTCACCAAATAAGAGAGAGCCCTGGAAACACCAGTGTTTGTGTCAAGCATGGTTGCATGCGAGTGGTGACGTTTGACTCACAGTGCTACTGATAGCTGGGAGCTGGCACTGCTTCGTCCCAGTGGATGCTCCCCTGTCACTTGGCAGGGACAGGCTCCCAGTGGGAACTGCTCCAACACCCTGCAGATGTCCAGGGTCCATGCCCTGCCTCGGATCTGTGAGCATAAAGGTGAAACAGATTGATGAAAATTAATTCTGAACAGATTCCTGAGCTGTCATTCAGTGGCTGAGGAAGGGATGGAGAGACTAAACTGAGGCAATTTGGGTAACTCCAGCTTGTTCTTCATGTTTTCTTTTGGAAACTGTCACTTGGAGTTAATCCTTTCTGTGGATTCTTAAAATTTTTTCAACCACAGCAAGAAGCTGAGGAAGTTGCTTTGTAAAATTGTATGGTGTAGGGTGCCAACAACACAGCTGGCTCCCCGGGAAGTTCAGAAGAGTGCCTCGAGTTGGTCTGTCCCTTCCTATGGAGATGAGGGTAGAGGGAATGCAAAATTGAAGGGCTCTAGATTCAGGACTTGTGTAATGACTGGCTGTGATCCAAATGGGTAATGCACACAAAGCTTCTGGACATCATCCCTTTAATGTCTTTTATCCCAAGAATGTCCTAAACAATTTCCTGATATAGCCAGCCCTCAGAGCTTTTGCCAATCTCACAACCTTCATCATTTCTGGGTTGTTCTCTCCGCTCCAGCTCCCCACACTGGATATCTCCTCACGTCCTCCTATTGTGTTCTGGCATGCTGAAATGGAGAAGGTCTTCTCGTGGTGCTCAAATGCTCCAATTAATCACCTATGGCAGTTTGCGTCTCTTATTAGTTTGGAAATTCAGAGAAATGCCAAGGGGTTGGCACAATCTGTTGAGGTGGAGCATGTCTGAGTCTGCTGAAGAGGAGCTGGCTCAACCATAGCTGGTTTTGTTTGTCTTCACAGTTGTTACCACACGTTTTCTGTGATCACATAACTGAGATCTGAGTAGATCCAATTTCGGTTTTTTCCCTCCTCTTATGATTCCGGGCTTATTAGCCCTGACAGTTATTTATTTGTCCTTAGTTGTAGGCTGAGGCAGCTTTATGGATAATGTGGGAAGCATGTCTTTTCTAATTAGACCACAGTCTGTTGTCTGTCTGCCTCATGGGCAGGACACAGCATGCTGTTTTGCTGACTTTATAACAGCAGGAAGCCCTGGATGCAGGAGGTCATGTTGGGCTTTTTTTTGGGGAGGTTTTAGAGGAACAGCTCACAACATCAGTGTTCCTGAGACTAAGCAGAAAACAAAACCTATGGAATATATTCTCCTCTCACTTCCCACAGTGAACTATTGAAATTACACAGGGGCATGACAAGGTACAATAGGAACTGAAAGCAACACACCATGCCCAGCCAGACCACAAGCTGGGTTTGCAGGAACTTATTCCAGCTTATTTCCTGTGTCTCCTAGCAAGGTGCCAGAACACATGTTGCATCCCAGCTCTGGCAGGAGTTGTTCTCAGAAGTATTGCAGCAACTAATGAGGAACATTGGCTTCATGGAAGCTCACACCTTTTCTTTTCCCAGCATGATCACCTGTAGAATGTGCATTATGTCACCATTGTGAGACTGGTAGCTTTATATAGTGTCCTATCTTGTATAAAAAGTCAAAGCTGCTGTGTCTTGCTCTTTGAGTTCAGTGGCCCATAGCAGGGGGGTTGGAACTAGATGATCTTTAAGGTTCCTTCCAACCCAAACCATTCTGGAACTCTGTGAATAATTTTTTTGCATCTTTCTTGACAGCAGCAGACAAACTTGTGCAGAGCAGCTCCTTTGTGGACAATGAGGGAGTGAAGTTTGTTCTGGTGCCACCGGGGGAGCTGGGATGGAAGGACAGCTGTCAGGAGCATATCACCAGTCCTCCTCCTCCCAGTCTGACTGAGGACAGAGTGCTCAGCAGAGCCCTCATCCACACCTTTTCCATTTGCCCCTTATTTCAGCAAAGGGATCGGAAACAAGTCGTGTTCATTACCAAACCTTGCAATTCAAGAAAACTCTTAAAATAGCAACTTTCTTCATTCTTCAGCCGCTGGCTCAATGCCCAGGGAAAATAGTGGGTTGAGAATATGAGGCAACAACTTTTCTTTTTCCAGTAATAGTGCTTTCAAACTATATGTCTGTTTTGAAACATTAATCATTGTAACTACAGGGTAAAAATCTCCTGCCTGTCTTTAATCTTACCTGTGCAATGAGATGGCAACACTGAGCTCTTGCTTTCTGTGGATGATTAAGAAGGGCCAAGTTTCAAAAAGTTGACTATATCTTTTTCTCAATTTGCTCTTCTGTCAGCTTAAATTAGAGATTGTCTTAGCCATTCTCTTGCAAACTCTCCTTGTCCTGTGATCTTCTCTGCTGTTGCAAACTATGCAGGGCTGGTCTGGGTTAGTCCTGCTGTGGAAAACCTGCAGTAAAAGGTTTGTCAGAAAGTTTTGCAGTAAAAAATAGCCTTGTCTGAGGCAGGCATGGGCACAGCGTGCAGTCAAGAGATGTTGCATTGCCTAAGGGTCTGCCCTGCGGGAGAGGTACAGAACTACTCGTAGGTCTTGATTTCTTGTGCCATTTTTATGAGATTAAGAGTAGTTCTTGACAAATATTGATGTATTTGCAGTGTAATTACCAGGCTTGGTTGGTATTTATATCTCCTTTCCAGCCTGAGCTAGCGTTGGTAGGTGGTGTTAAAGAGGTGCTGCATGATTAGTCGCATTAAGTGATACTTCAAAGAGTTTTCCAGACAATAACTAACTACAGTTTGGTGCCTGTGAGGGGAAAGAGATCCCAAGGTATTATTTGTAGCATTTCGTGTTTGTAAATCCCTACGGAATCTCCGAGAGGCAAAAGAAATTCCATGCACGTGATAAATAAATGGTATAAAACGGTCCAAGGCGACAGCCAACCTTCCCACACGGCTCGGATGCCTCTTGCTGTACACATTGCCTCCTGTGAGGTGGATGTTCTCGTGAGAGGAGTGTGGGCACGGAGGGGTGGAGGCTCCTCCTGCTCTCTGGCCAGACGGTGGAAGGGCTCGGCGCTGCCTGGATCACCCGGGGCACTGAGGAGCACCTGGCCCCGACTTCACAAGGAGGGTTGCATGGATGGCTGGGCAAACACAAACGGTTTTGACTCCTGCAGTGGCTTGCTCCTGCAGGAACGTTCATGCAGGCTGGGTAGCCGGGAGATGAGATCCTTGGACGTGGGTTGTGTTTGTGTTGTTCCTCGGCGCAGCTGGGGATGTGCCCAAATTCCTAGCGAGGGGACAGTAGGGCTGAGCAGTGTGTGTTGTCTTCATTGAACTTTGACTGTTCCTTATGTTCATTTCTGCAGTGTGTGCTCCCATATCCCTTCTCTTTGAGACCTACTGTTGGTGAGAGTTTCTGAGGAGCCAGGAGTAGGTGTCAGCACTTAGGGTAGGATGGCTGCTCTGTATCTCACCATCTTCTGGTAGACCTTCCTTTGGCTTTCCGTTCTTGCTTCCTTACTAGCAAAGGAATTAAACACAGCAGGCTATTGTCCTTTACTGCTGGCTTCATTTAAACAACCTGCAGGGGCTGTAGAGAAACACCACAAGCACTCTGTCCCTCTCCCATCTCCTCCTCCAAATGCTTTCAGCTGTCAGCAAGCTTGGGATAAAACCCCAAGGGTAAGTGACAGCTGCCAAGCCAGCGCAGAAAGTCAGAGGTTGGGAAGTAAACCAACTGATTAAAGAAAATGGATTTCAGAGAGATGGAGAGGAGGGCAGAGTGAGCACGTAGAGGAGGAAGAGAACTGAAAGCCCATGGTAGGAGCTGGGCAGAGTAGCCAGGGTGGATAAACAACCAGCAGGCGTGTTCCACCAGCGCGGCTGATTTGTTCCTCTCTTCCGAACGGTTTAGCTGAGACCTGCAATTTGAAAATAAACTTTCCTTTTGTTTTTTAAACAGTTCAGTGCCTGGGAGAGCATCAAACAGCTCGGGTTTCAGATCAAAACGAGACTGTGGTGGTTGTGTTGTCATTGTACCTGTTCCGCTGCTCTGGTCTTTGGGAGGAGGAGGTGTCTTTGGGGAGCGGGTCCAGCCAGGCTCGTTGCTATGGCAAAGTCTCTGCTGATGCCTGCTCTCCGCCTGTAATTGCTATTCAGCAGCTGTTTCCAGTGGTTGTCTGGAGGAACTTGCACAAGTTATGGACGTGAAAATCCCTCCCTGTATTTTGGCCTTTGCTGGAACTCAGCTTTGACAAGAGAGATGCATTAGCTTCCAGACTCACAAGTAATTAGGTTGGTTTGAGTGTACTTTGCTGAAAGTTAAGGCTTTGGGGCTGGGAAAGGAGAATGGAGGGGGGGAAGTGGCAACTTTAAAATCAATATTGCAAATGCAATGCAAAAGAGTGTAATTAGCATGTTTTGCAGGGCCTATTAATTCCTCTGAAATGCTGTTTATTAGGCAGAAGAACTTTGGGAGCCCATCAGTGGATTGAACAGGTTCTGTAATGAAATGTAAATGGTGTAATTGGGCTTGTTCTGAAAGTATTTATTCTTCACCTGTGACCCGCTTGATTGCGGTTTGACAACACGAAGGAGTGTGCATCTCTTCGTTAATGACAGCTAATTCCCTGGAGCTAATGGAGTGGGACGCCCAGGCACATGGCGCCGGGAACGGCAGGTCACGCCTGGAGCTCCGCAGTGATTGGCACCAATCCGAGCACAATGTAACTTTAATTACAGTAATTCCAAATCTAAAGCAAGCATTTAGCTGCCGGAGAGAGGCTCTTAATTTTTGCAAATAGGTGCCTGTATAATGGGCTGACCTTTTATTAGGCAAATATTGGGATGGGTGGGAATGCTGCCCTCCAAGTTGCAGGTAAGGTTGTTGGCTCCCATTAGCTCGGTGAAAATCACAGAGGTGTGTTCTCCCTGCCTGGGTAACCACATGGATTTCCTTCAACAAGCAACGGAGCCAGGGGGGAGATGTGGTGCTCTGTGCTATTTAAATGCATCCTTTCCATCAAGGCATGAAAATCTTCTGCTGCGCTTCTGCCTTCTGTGTGCGTTTTTGTCAGTGTAGACAACTGGGATTTCTGTTGTTGTTTTCCCTTTCTACAAACCCTCCTTATCCAAACTGTGCAGTGCTAAATATCTCCAGGCACACAGGAAAGGTCATGCAGCTCCCTTGGAGAGCTAAACACTCAGTTTTGCCTGGCATTATGGTATCCTCAGTTAAGTGCTACCATCGGTGCTTGTTCTGCTCCCTCTTCTGTAGGGTTGAGAGGTGTATGCCCAGCCACAGCTTCCCTTCTCTCATGCTGGAGAAGGCTTTTTAAAGCAGAGACTGGCTGTCCTGTGGGAGCAGAGGGTGCTGTGCTGGTAGAGAGGACGAGGGGGACTAGCAATCCCCCAGCTCTTCCCAAATCCATTAAGGCCTGCAGCCTCCAACTTGCCTTCTGATAGTTCAGTCTCTCTCTCAAGAAATGGGCTTGTTAGAGTTGAAATGAACCCAGGCAGGGAAGTTTTTTATCCAGGAAATGTCCTGTGTGCCTGGATTTGGAGTAGGTCCCCAGGGGAGTGCTGTGGGCTGTTGTGTTTAATGTTTGGAGCAGAAGCAATACAATTTCTGCAAGCAATGCCTTTCTTTTCTGTTTCATTATTCTTCCTCCTCTGCCTCTTTCCATCTGCAAGCTGAGAGGCAGAGATGTGGCAGTGACAGCGTGGTCACAGATCTCTCTACATCACTGATCTTGGGCTTGTCCCACTGATCCTGGGCTGGAAAGAGCAGGGTGGGAGGCAGCTGTACACAGGGTGAGGGACAGCACAGTCAGGAGACATTTGGCAGCCTGAAGAAATGAAGAAATGAGCACCACTGGGTGGGGGACTGGCAGTGATGGGGTGTTGATGCTCCTGTAGAGAAGCAGGCAGTGTGAGGCACTTGCCTGAAACCAGCCCAGCGGTGATGAGAACAGTGGCAAAGAGGAGGGAGCATCCACACAAAGCCAGGCACGTGCTCCTTCCCAGCAGATGGCTTTCCATGCACCATTCCTAATGCCAGCAGAAGTAACACCTTCTCTGGATGAGCTCACGCTCCTGCTCGGGTACAGCAGCCTCTCCTTGTGCTGGATTTGTGCTTTGTGGGGAGTCAGTGCACTGGCAAACGTCCAGAGCAGAGGCAGAGCCGCCTCTGGCTCCAGCAGGGCTGTGCTGAGCATGTTCTCCTGGTGTCAAAAGCATCCCATTCCCACCAGCTTCTCATCTGGAAGATGCAGCTGTGATGGGAATCTTTCTGGGAAGTGATATATGGGAGGACCAAGTTACCATTGCAAAGAGGAGATTTCCTCGGCCAAAAAAGCAATAATTCTGATCATTGTCAAGTAAAAAACCTTTGGGTTTACCTACCTCTATTTCCTAGCCTTTGCTAACATGCCACTTCACATCCTAATGATGTTTCCACTTCCTCCCTACCTTAAATTTTTGTACATTGTCTGTTGATCTACAGATTGAAGACCATCACCCCATGTTAAATAGAGAAAGATACTCAGGAATTTCTTCTGAAGCACTTTTTGGCACATAAATGTGAAAGTCAAGAGCTTCAGACTAAGCCCTTGTTTTCATGGAGCCCAAAAGCATGGATTGCTCTCTGGGGAAGGCTGTGCCAGATCAGTTGTTCTCTAGCTGCTCTTCCCTGATATTTTATTTTTGAGATATGGGAAAGAGGAAGATAACATGGCTCCACGGAGTAAGAGCCAGAAAATGTTTGAATCAGCCAGTCCAACATGAAGTGCAGCAGCAGGATGGGCTTTGCATGGGGAGCCTTGGATCCAGAAAAAAACTGGACATTGTTAATATGGCCAAGTGCCTCAAGGAGAGCCTGGAAGAGGCTTCAGGCTCTTTATCTTTCCTATCTCTCCATCTGTTTATTCTCTTTGGAGTCCATACAGCCACTTCTGCCTTTTTCCCCTTCAATCCCCCATTTTGCATCCAAATAAAGGAGCCATCCCATTGCATGTGTTCATGCATATAGGGAGCTGTATAAAACAGCTTTTGAGCATAAGTAGTGAGGAGCAATTGAGTACTTTATCTCTTCAAGCCCATCCTTGTCCATTCAGCCTCATTCATCTTCTTTTAGGGTTGTACTGTTTATCAGCCTGAAGGCTTTTCAGGGAATGGACTCTGCCTCTGTCATGTTGCCACAAATACCTGTTGTGTTTTGGGCACTGAATAAATAATAAATATTGGGTACTAAATAAATAATAAAAGGCTGCCTGTGCTGAAAAGCCATCCTCCAGATTGGTGCTGCTGCTATAAAGAAAGCAGGCTTTGAGCTGGGGAGAGCAGCAGGTTTCTCGGGTGGTCTAAGCACAGGATGAGTGGCAGCTCCTGGTCATTAATACAGGACTTTGATCTCTGAGATAAGAGATTATTCCCCCGTGGCCCTTTGGTGTGAGGAACCGGTGATAGACTGACAGCAGTAAAACATGGCCATTTGAGAGGCTCCTCCAAGCATTTTACTGAGATTAGATCTCCGAAAGGAGCTGTTAGAGAGGAAGAAATGATGGAACGGAGGGTTATGTGACCGCTGTGACTCATTAATATATCAAAATTTATGTCCAGAGTACCCTCACAACTGGTCCAAGCCAACTCTTAGGAGCTGGTTTCTCTCTTCTCCCCGTGCTGCTATTGCCTAAAGGCCTCAGTGGGAGATGTGCTGACTCTTTTAGTAGCCTCCTGCATTTACTCTGCATCCAGGAGTTTTTGACACAGTGGAGCCTTGGCCGTGCCACCAGCAAAGGCTTCATGTTCTGCACCTGGGACAGTGTCTGTCTCTGCAGACACCTTTGCAAGAGCCACGACAGTCAGTGACAGAGTGGTGACACAGACACACTCACCTGGGAGCCTCCTGCCTCACCAGGACTGGGCTTTGAGTGCCTTCTCAGGTTGGCTTTGTGAAATTAGCAGAGCACCAAGACAATTGCTGGGAGATAATGATGGAGGAGCTAATTTTATTGGATTTCAACCCCTGTACCAATAAATCCCAACTCCAGCTGATGGGAAAAGTTATCTTTTGCCAGTGGCCAGAAGACCACTAGACAGCATTCACTGCCAGAATAGAAGTCAATTGAGACCTGACTTTTTCCCCCAGAGGTTCCCAGGCCAGACTTTTTCACCCAGAGTTCTGGCAAGAAGTGACAGAAAATCATTGACACTGAGCAGTAGTTTTTCTCACCAGGAAGGGTTTTATCTCTTTATCTAGTTCCTGTTAAAGAGCCAATACACGAACATCACAGAAACCATCCCAAACTTGTGTCCTGCTGCCGCCAGCCCAGGATCCACCATGCTAATCTTTGTTCTGAGGAGGAGAGGACTTGGATCTTCCCTGTCTAGGGGCCACTGGGGCATGTGGCCCCTCATGGTATGGCTGAGCCCAGCTCTCCTGTCTCACTGCCCTTCTCCTGGGATGGCTGATTCCATTCTGGCTGTTTGACACTGGTTCCTTCCCACCCTTCTGAATTAATTTCTAATTAAACCACTCGACCAGGAGGAAGCAGTGTGTTGGGGTTGGCACTGCTTGTAGGGAGGGAAAACCATGGAGAGCACCCTTGGATACTGCCCCACAGATGGGCTGAGCAGCGTTTGAATCCTGGCATTTCCTGAGTGTTGATGAGAGCTTTGGGGTATTGTTTCACAGAAGTTGCTAAAGACAGTAGAGAAAATAAAGGGCAGGAATTATGTTTTCTACATTCATCTTCTTCAATTTTTCCTCAATTTTTCCCCTGCTTTTCTTCACACCAAGATGGCTCCAACCTTTTCTCCCAAGTCTGCCTGGTTCCCACAAATCACGTTGGCATAACAGGGGAATAGTGTGAGCCCTTTCAAACCCTTCAGCTTGATTGCTGTCTCCCTCTGTTTTCTCTTTCCGTGTGGCAAGGTGGATCCTCCTCCTGTCCTCTTAGAGCTCATTCATGGGGGCACGGCGCTGTTAAATGACCCAGCAGCACCTCTTAGTTTGTAGTTCCAGTTTTAGATTTGCCTGTCAGTGGATGTGTCTCCCTGCTTCCCCCCAGATATCCACCATGGTGCTCACTGTTCTCCCACCGTGATCTCCTCCGTGTCACCATGCTCTGTTCAGCGCTAACACGAGCTTAATGAAACCCCCATCACCACTCCATTTAAAGCAAATCAAAATGCATCTGCAGCAGCACTCTGGTTCTCAGAGAGGAGACAATCCATGATGAATGAAGTCAGCCAGTGGTTAGCATAAGTCAGAATGAGATACTTCTTGAGGAGGAATATTTCTGTGACTGTGAAGCAGTGCGGGGAGGGAGGAATCAGTCTTGAGGCAACAGCACAGCTGTTCCCATCTTCCTCTCCCAGCAAGTGATTCACAGAAAGATGATGTTGTTTGGAGACCCTACTGGCAGCAAAGCAGTTGTGCCCTGGAGTGTTGGTGCTTACAGTGATGCTCGGAGGGCGGCAAGGAGCACAGCAAGGGCTGCAAAGAGCTGGAAAGGAGAGGAGGGCATGGTTTGGGTTTGAAGTATTTCACATAGGAGCTGTGCTCGTGTAAACTCCCAGTGCTGGAAACCGGAAAAGCTTCATTGAGGGAGAAGAAAACCAGCTCCTGTTCAGAGTGGGACTTGGGAAGAGGGATTGTATGGATGCAGAGGAGAGCACCAGCCCTGTGAGTCCTCCCACAGAGAAGATGTGAGGCAAAATGAGGAAGGGAAGGGAGAAAGCACTCTTTCAGGCAGTTTGGCAAAGAAGACAGTGAAGAGAAGACACGTGTGAGAGAAGTAGGAGAGAGGAGTAGTCCAAGAGTTCCCACTGGCATTAGGGAAGAGATGACTGTGTGAGCAGTTTGCCATGCAGGCAGGAGAGAGCAAAGCAGCCTTGGGGAGAGAGAAGAGTTGGTAAAAGGCCTTCAGAGAAGACAGGGGCCGACTTAGCAAGCAGCCTCTTGACAAAAAGCAGTATGCTTCCTTTGGGTCTTCCAGCAGAATCTCCTGCCATGTCAGTCTTTGCTTCCCTTCTTTTCTGTCTCCTTTGAGGTAGGGTCAGTGATCTTCAAGATATGAAAATTCAGCTTCAAATCAACTTTAAGTATTACTTCCTGCATCATCCTATACCAGGACAAGAGTAAGCAGGAATGGTGACATAAAGCTGGGATGGACAGCATAAAGCACATAGTACATGAGCCTCTGTTTTATCAAGACATTATCTTAACCTGTTTTCTCTAAAAATAGGGGAAATCCTTGGTGGACAGTCTCTATTTCTCCTGCCTCACCTCAAGATCTAAGACCAGTGAGAGGCTGGAGAATTTCCTTCTAATTAACTTAACAAAGGCTAGGTTAATAAGCAGCTTGATTATAGTCTGAGTTCCTATATGGGAAGGAGATTTTGGCTCTTTAATCTGCCGGACAAAAACATAACAAGATCAAATACTGGAAGTAGAAACCAGAAAAGATGAGAAATAGGGAAATGCTTTTGTTACAACAGGGGTAATTAGCCATTGGAACTATTTATCTCAGTACGTAGGGGATTTGCCATCACTTTGAAGTGTCTAAATGAAGATGGGATATTCTTGTACAAGAAATGTTCTAAGTCAGCTGGTAATTATGAGCCTGGTGCAGGAACTGCTTTGCTTAATTCACCAGCTTGTGCTTTTCATCAGTTTTTAGATTGGCTGATTCTTACGGTTCTTTTGAGCTCCACAATTTGGGAACCTATGAGAAATCAGGGGTAGTGCTGATGAGCAGAGCACCTGAGAGTACAAATACTGGTACTGGGGAGCAGTAGAATAGTGCAAAAGGCTCTTTTGAAGCAGGAAAGAAAAATCTGTGGCAACATTTACTGACAACTTGGTAATTCTGCTGGAAAGAAAATAGCTTTCCTGTGTTTCAGTAGGGATCAGGCTACAAACCCACCTTAGGCTGGTTTTTCCAGAGGTGGCTGGATATGTCACCTCATCAGACTCATCGTGACGTGTGGGTTCTGTCACAGGACTGACAGTGCTGTGGCTTTCTTTGTCCCACCTTGGAGCATCCATCTTTCAAGCAATTCCCAAATATAATTTCTCTACTCCCTGGCATTTATCCACTTTCTGGCTTCTCATTATCCTAGCTCAGTTTATGGGTAAGGACAGTTGGGGTGGGGTGGAGATTTCATTCAGGAAATTAGGGAAAGGAGCTGTCAGAGCTGGGATTAAAACTCAGGGCTCCAGAGCCACCATCTCATTTTAAAATTACTAATGGAGTGCTAGGAAACGTATGTGTGCTGTTGGCCTGAATTTGATCTTCCTTTCTTAAATAAGAATAATAAAAGAGGGAAGGGGGCTGGAGGAATGCTGCAGTACAGAGTGGGCTCCTCGGGGAGCTGGATAGGGAGTGCCAAAGGCTTCAGTGCTCGTTTGTGTCTCTGGCAGCCTGACCCTGCCGTGAGGATAATCAAGTTTAAAATTAAATCAAATTTCAAATGTTAAACCAGCCAATTAAAGCTGTAATTACATCAGAACATGCATTTTAAAAAAGTTTTTGTTTACTCTGTCATAATTAATTTATTTAGCAAGAAAACTTTAGTTTGTACAAAGTACTTGTTAAATTGGTCATGAGCTGTTGAGGGAGCATAGATGCAGCGACACAGAGGTGTAGCAGAGCAACAGTTACCCAAAAACTCACCTGAAAATCCCTAAAGAATTGGCTGAATGACTTCTGTGGGGAAGATCTTTTCCTACCATGAACCAAACATGATGTATCTATTTTTCTGGCTGCACGACTGGAGGCATGATTGCTGTTTGTGGCCTGTCCATTAACCTCAAAAGTGTCTTTGATCAAATAACTTACCTTCTCTTGCCTTTGATTTCCCTTGATGTCTCCCTTCAGAAGGCTGAATAGCTGGTGAGCTGAATGCTGGGCTCCTTGGAAGTTACCCCTTAGCTGTGTGTTCGAAGCATCAGTTGATAGCATGTGAATCGTGTTCTCTTGTTTCCTGCAGTGCAGCATCCCTGAATTTCAGGATCTTTCCTGTATCTTCAGGCAGGTTGGTGTTTGCTTCACCTGCAGCCTGTTGCATAGGCTGGCATATTCACAGGGCAGCTGGATCCAGAGATTTTCAAGAGAATAACTTCATGAGGTGAAGTCTTAAGAGATAGAGTTTGGTTTTCATCCTCCAGCAGTGGTTAATTTGTGAGGAAAGGAGGAAATGTGACATTCAAAGGCTTGAATTCCTGATGCGTTTTCCATCCCCCAGCCTCCTTTCTGTTCAGGAGTAGACAGGGACTGGAAGCAGTCGCTGCAAGTTTGCAGTCGCCTGAACTTTTCGTAATTAGTTAATCCCATCTTTATTCACACAGCACTCTCTGCCTCAGACCGTGGGTAATAAACACCGATCAAGCAAGCAGAGATGATAAATTATCTGTTTAATAATTAACAAATTAGTCCTAACAGATGGAACCAAAACAAATTTGTCTGTATGTGCACACAGCACACGGCTTGCCTTCCACTGTTTGTCACACTGGGACATCACCAGAGATTTTGGCATTTCACTGCTGATAGTCACTGACTGCTGATAGTCACCCTCATGTGCCACTTGGGCTGGTCATGAGTTTATCTCTGGGTCTGCTGTGGCTTTCTAGATGTGACATTCTCTATCTGCCAGCAGTGGATGGATGAGGCAAGGCAAGATGTCATAGAGGAAGAGCATGGTGGAGAAGAGAGGGGGATTCCAGAATGTTAGTATTGCCTAAGATGCAGGAGCATCCCTGCAGAAGGATCAGCTGTCCATTGTGATCTGTTACGTTGAATTAATAGAGATTATAGTCCCTGTAATTCTTTCTCTTATTATCTAGCAAAGAATAAAAAGTCAATGCACTGCTGAGTTAAATAAACATGAGGCACTACAGTCATATGAACACAGTATCCTGTGAGCTAACTGGGCATATATTATTCATCTCCAGTTATTATTCATGACCTCTCCCTCACACCGTCATGGTTCCATCGCTTGTGAATTATAACTTCATTAATAATGAGTGTCAATTAATAATGTATTTTTGTTATACCCATTGGGTATATTTACAGCATTCATAATGCATTCAAATAACTGATTTGAGGTGTAAAAATAAAACCACATGGGCTTCCATGGGCCCTCACCTTTTTGATTTTGAAGAGTCACTATTTCTGTGGATAATCCTTCCTGCTCCCATTGCTGTGTGGCCATGCTGTGCAGTGGCCATCCTGTCTGCCACCATCACGCTTAAAAGGGCTTGAATCAAAGCAGGAAACATCATTATTGTGTGAAAGCAGAAGAATATGATCCACAAATGCCTCATCATTGAAAGAGACACCGGAATGGTGAGAGCGTGGGACAGGTTTGAAGTTCAGCTGTTTCCTTCTCCTCTCCTCCACCAGTTGCATTTGGTTGGAATTGAGGAGCCCATTCAGGTGGAAAGAGACACCTTGGATTCAGCCAGGCTCCAGGAAGCACTGAGATGGTCCTGGGAGCACGGAGATTTGCAGGGGGTGTTGCTGGGATGTGTACCTAGGGCGAACACACCGTAGCAGGTCACACTGTTGTGCTTTATTTTAATTGAAAGACGCCTACCTCATTTCCTTCTTCATCTGCAGCAGTTTAATCCGCAGGTTTTTTAGAACCTGAAAGTTTTTGCAAGCTCTCCTTTCCTGTTTTCTTTTTTTTTTTTTCATCAAGAAAAGAGCTCTGAAGTACTTTGGTTTCTCACAGACATCTCTTCCCTGTCTCTGCTCATGGAAGTGCTGGTGTGCAGATCATTAGCTGGCTTTGGACACTGGAGTCTAAACGCTGGAGACTCAGGGACAGATAAGCAGTTAACATAACTAATCCTCTTTCAGTTCCACTTCTTTCCTCTTAGAGTATGCTGATAATTCTTATTTTATTTTGTCAGCAGTACTTTGAGTTGCATTTCTCAGGTTCTATTTCAGTGTTCATAGCCCCATGGTAACACTCAACCAGTAAATAAAATTCACCTTTTATCTGTTCCCTATTATAGGCATAGAATGCTGAGTGCAATGAAGGTACCACCTTCAAAGCACATACTTGATATTCAGAGAGGACAGGAAAAGCTGCCTCTAGCCCCATGGAATTAGAAGCACTTAATAGAAGAGTCAGTTGGATATCAGTAAGAATGTATATTATTTTCTCTTCTAACTAATAGGATTTTTAAATAAAGCTAAAGCTGATACGTCTGGCTGAGTCCCTGCCCTTTGTGAGAGTTGCAGCTTCACCAAATGACAAAGGGCTGAGCAATGTGAATTCTGGGTATCCTTTACACCTTGCAGCTTGCTGGAGACAGCTGCAAGGTGTAAAGAGGGGGGCAGGAGAAGAGAGCCCTGAGCAAGGGACAGTAAGTGAGCTCTTTTGTATCGGTTTTAATCAAAACATAATGAGGAGAGCTAAAGCATAAAGCAAAGGAGGGATTTTGCTTGTGTCAGCCTAGAGGAGGGACCCATTAATTTCACTCTATCATTTTGAATTGCTTTCTAGAGCGCTTACTAATCCATCTTCTCCAGCCAAACACTTCGCTCTGCCTATCATCCTTCATTCTTTTGGATTTAAATTATGAGTCTGTATTAATTTAAGTATCTCTCTTTGCTTCTTGTTTTTGTGTTTGCATATTTAACCCATTTTGGACCCTCAGAACAAGTTCCATGCTCCACTTAAGCGGCCCAAGTTAGCTGGGAGCCTGTGCAGACACTTTTTCCTTTGGACAGCATTGTCTGAACAAGCCAACCAGTGACTGATGGGATCTGGAGTCAACGAGTGTGTACAGTGGATAAATGTTCCTGACGCTTTGTGATAGAGCTGGTAATTACATTTCACAGTGAGTGGTATTAATAGTGAAAGGAGGCTCTGGCAATGCTGCATGAGAATTGGTAACAGGAGAGGCTGTAGGGAGAAGAGGGAGTCATTTATTAACCTGACGAATTACGGAAAAGTGGACTTTTCCTCAGAATGCAGAGGAACTTTCCCAAACACGATGCCTTTGAGATAACTCAGGGCTTTTGGTGACACTGATGATACTGAAACCTCTTTTTTTTCTTTTTACCTCATCTCAGGCTCTTGAGACTTCCATCTCCCTGCTCTTGCTCAAATCCTGTGTCACTTGGATTTACACCGCATAGAGACAGTGCTTGGCTAGGGATTTGCAGATGTTGAGGTCTGAAGTTAAAGTTTTAGAAGACTTTTGAGCCCGTAGAAGAAAAGCTGAAGAGAGTCAACTGTTGGTGTCAGATGATTAGGAGGCATGTGGGANATAGAAGAAAAGGTGATGAGCTCTGAAGAGAGTCAGCTGTTGGTGCCAGATGATTAGGAGGCATGTGGGACAAATGTCCTGCAAGACAGGATTCTGCATCAGCATGGTCTTGGGGAAAGATCTGTAGCCTGTGAAGGAGACATGCCTATGCTGGGAGACTTCCCAAGAAAAAACAGAAGTTGCTGTACCTCAGTCTTCCTTGGACAATTTCTTACAATTACATTTTCCATATAAAATGTCTTTGAGGGAGAAAAGTAGTCTCTCCCAAACTTTCAATTTTATGAAAGGTCCTTTCCTGTGCATCCTTCTGCTCCTCCCTACTCACACCTCGCATTCCAGCCACTCCCTTGATTTTCCTGAGGTTGGTCAGCATTTGCTGCGTGCCCAGTGCTGTGTCCAGGCTGTTTCCCTCCCATCCCAGCAGCTGTGTGAGAGGGAAGGTGCCAGCCCAGGCACTCCATTAGTGCTCAGAAGGGATCTGATGTGCCTTCCAGCAAAGGCGTAGCCGCCGGCACAGCCGGGTCCTGCAGCTCTCTCCTGGGGTTCTTAAAAGGAAAAACATGCCAGCTCTGGGAAGGAGGACAGCACGACAATGGAAACGAGCCTGAGCTGCAGAGAACTGCCAGGATTTTAAGGTATTAGAAGCGCTCCAGAACCGGAATGATTTAACGGTGTGATTACTTCTTAATGCAACATGCAGAAGGTTTTTTATTAGATTTCCCCCTGCCCCATTCATTCCTTCTAAGTGCTGCAGAAACAGGCAGCTTGAAATAAACACCTGGGGCTGTTATACTATATCACTCAGTTTAATTAACTTTTAAATCATATGATGTCACCTGGAAATCTTTCTAAATTCTACAAGCCCATGAGACAGTAATAGCTGCAGTTCTATTCAATTCCCCCCTTTGATAAAATCACCTTCTGGAGGCTGCAGGTTTCCCCTCTGCCCTTTCCTCCCTTACAGATGTTCTCTTCTTCAAAGAGCATAGGCTGGAGCCAAGTGACTTGTAGCTTAAGGACTCAAAAATACATGCTGTTGAGTTAATGTTGGGTGGTATCTTTGTGAGTTCGGGTCAGTGAAGCAGCTTTCTGGTGTCCAGAATAACTTTACACTGATGGTTTCACAGGCTCTGTATCCACACAGCAATTCATGCTCTTGGTCATGAGATGTTCTTACCCAGCAAGTGACAGACAGAGGAATGCATTAGGAAGAGGCAAAACATGGTGCTTAAAGCTGCATGGCAGGGAAGTCTTTATTGTTAATTTTTGCTCTTTTCTGATACAAATTGCCTTTGTACTGGCAATTCTCCTACCCTGAGAGGGTGCCAGCTGTGCATTTTCCCAGTGTCAGACGCAGTAAATGCTTATGGTTCCATCCATCCATCCGTCCATCCATCCATCCATCCATCCATCCATCCATCCATCCATCATTTTGTGGGCCTTTAGAGCAGAATGACAGGGGAAAGAGCTAAAACATGAGATTGTCTGGTGCCTTCCTCAGCCCAAAGGAGGGAGCAATCCATGGGGTCTGTGTCTCACAGCCAGGCTGTTTGCACTGAGCTCAGTCCATCCTGAAGCTCAGTCTCAGAGGAGTCATACATTAACTGTTAGGACTAGTCCTTTAAGATGTTCATTATTCCAGGAGTAAAAACTCAAACCAAATAATGAAGTTTTTAGTACTGATGGAGAAGAGGAACACAGAATGATTAGGAGGCAAAAAAAGATGAAGGTGCTGGGATTTTCTGAGCACTTCTGAGTTCAAAGTGCCCCAAAAGCACTAAGTAGAGTCCACATTTAAGGAAATGGCTGAGAGATGCCTCTGAGATGTCTAAGCAAGAGAGCCAAGAGATAAAACAGGTGAGAAGTAAACCTGTCCATTATTGTCATAGAAATTACGATTGAGTGTGCTCAATTATGGAAAAATCACTGAAAGAAGAGAAGACCAAGGGCTGCCCTCAGCATAGGTGTGACCAAGAGGGTTTGTGGAGCAAGAAACAGAGAGGTCAGCATTGGGTTAAAGGAGTGCATGGACATAACAAATGGGAGGAGAGCAATGGGAGGCTTTAAGGGTTAATAGACCAGATACGAGTGTGAAAAGACCTGCTGGTGAGAAATGGAAGGGTTGGAAAAGGCCACTAGAAAGGTCTCTCTCTCTCAGGTGACCCCTGAGGTGGAGGTGGAATTCATTGGCCATTCAACAATGTCACTGCATCCGCTTCATCTTTATTTAAAGGTCCTCCTTTTGTGTGTGAGCTCTCTGCACAACCTCAGCAGTGTGAGTGAGCTGGGCTGCCGTCAGCTCTGCACCTTCCCGCTGTGCTCCTGCCCCTCCTTTGATGGCACGTCCCGGATATTTCCCTCCAGCTCATCTGATTTGCAGAAACCCAAGTGATTCTTAAGCTTTTTTTGCCTTTTTTTTTTCCCCTTTTCTTCCCCGTGCTCTGAGCTGAATGCATTAAAAATGGAAGGCTACATAAATGCATGTCAAAGCAAAGATTCCCGAGACCATTAGTGTGTAGTGCCAACGTCATCCTTGCAGGACTGTGTGGGATGGTCATTACAAGGCCCTTGGCAGCTCAGGTGATGATGAATTTGCAGGATGCCATTAAGCTGCTGGGATTTCTCTCTGCCAGTCAATGTGCAAGTTAAAAAGCTCCCCCATTTCCATAAAATAGGGAAGGAAGTGGGTTGGGGCACGGCAAAGGCTTGGAGTGAGCTGAGCTTCAGTGATGCAAAGGCAGCTCCGAGCAAAGGAGGAGCTGTTAAGTTCAAATTGCTGTATTTTGATCTCTTTCCTTTGCAGCTTTTCTGACCAAGTTTCCCACCTTTTTCTGTCTGTCTGTGAAATGGGAGTGAGCTGAAGTAGCCATTTCACATTGCTGAGAGTCGCCTGACATTGGGGCTTTGTTTCCTCGCAGGGAAGGTCAAACGTGGTGCTGGGGGAGCCACTGGCAGGAGCTCCCAGGAAATAATCAATAGAGGGAAGGTGAGGGACGAGCGAGCAGGACTGAGAGATAGCATCTAGCCTGTGTTTAATAGGAAGGGGAGAGAGAGATGCAGAGCCAGAAAGCGGAGGAATGTATTAGGAAAGCCAAGACCCGGCGAGAAACTGCATGATAATGAGGCACAGGTGATAGCAAAATGATAAGTCAGCAGAGCTGGACGGGGTGGTGATGTCCAGCTTTTCAATTCCAGGCAGGTACTGCTGCGTTTGCAGGAGCTGTGGCTCCTCAGGAGCAGCAGACATGCGCCGGTGAATGGGAAACCAGGCAGGGAACCCTCCTGCACATGCGCTCCGTTCCCAGAGCTCAGGGGTGCAGGGAAGGAGCAGGATGAGGGACCCTGAGCAAGAGGGAGAGAGGGCAGGGAGCATTGTGTCCTTTGGCTCTAGCAGGCTGATGGACCAGGGGCCCCTGGAGCAGTGCTGTTGCCCCCAGCACGGTGTTATGCCATGTTATGGTGGTGCACGGGGAACTCGGAGGTCCTGATGTAGCTGACCTTTGTTTTCAAGGACACGGCTGGTGGTGTCACAAGTGCTCTGCAGGCTGGTTATGAATGGGCCTGTGACAGACCTGTGCACACAGCCAAAAATTAATAGCCTCCAAGAAAGCTGAGTGGGATAAGTGCACCTACTGTAAGGCCACTGGAGCAAGCAAGGGACGGAAAGTCAGTGTATTTTTATTTCACGTTCAGAAGTGCCCAGCCCCTGAAGCCATAATCTGCTGATAAAGGCTGCAATCTGCTGATAAAGGCCTGGTTAATTTCCAGTTTTCCTGTAAATACAAATGGCACTTTCCTGTAGATACAAAAACACTATTTCACCAGGAACTGTGCCTCTGCCCTTAACACAGGATCTTGGAAAATCTGATGCTGTTCTCTGGGTCTCCTGGTTTTCCAGCAGCAGCCCTGTAGCCTGTCTGCCCTGAACCTGGGCCCTCTCTTCACGTCTGTGTCTCATGGCAGCATGGCTTGAGTGGGCTCCCATGAGTTCTGACCCTTTTGGAGACCCTCCCTGATTTATCCAGCTGGCAGGCGTTTGCAGCAGCCTGTGCCCTGTGGGACAGCTGGCATCACTCCACGGGGCTGTGGGCAGTGTGGGGAAGGCACAGGCACACCAGCAGCCCCATGTTTCCCTGGAGCTCATCCTGGCCACCCATCCAGCTTTTGCAGACTCTGCTCCAGCATCCCTCTCTGGTGTTTGCTGTGCTTGCCCTGTTCTGTCCCTCCTGTCCAGCACTGATGAAAAGGCACTGTCCAAGAGCGAGCCTTCTGCTCTCCCCAGGGAGGCTGCTCTCATGTATTGGCAGGTTTTGGTGGTTCAGGTGCCAGCCCAGGTACTCACAGGCACCAAGGAGCCCCACTGGTTCCAGCAGGAAACCGCTGGAAAGGCAGGGAATGAATCCATCTCCGTGTTTGTGTGAGCTCCACACGGCGCAGTGGGAACTGTGTGTGTGTGATTGTGTTTGCCCACATGCCAGAGTCACTCCCACCTGAGGGTAAATACATAGCAACACCTGGTTTTGCCAGAGGTAGCTGGAACGTGCCTGAACATCCATGGGGGTGTAGGAATGAATGCTGTGTCTGTTGAGAGATACAGTGGCTCTCCCTGATGATTTTCCCCAGGGACTCGTGCAAATGCTCTGACTGCTCCAGCCATGGCGTGCAGATGCCGTTTTAAAAAGAAAAATTGCTCTTCTTAACTTATTTTGCTTCATCTATGCCTCCAGCTTTGCCCCCCAAAATAATGTTGACTGTGTAAGTCTCAAAATAGACAATCTTACTGTTCCAGACTGATTTTAAAACTTCACTTTAATGTCAAGTGGTGAGGAAACAAATATTCATCCTGTTGGGAAAAGAAGATGCATTGCTTTCCAGAGGCCACAGAACTTGCATCTAGCCTAGAAAGTCCTCAACTTAATGCCCTGCAGTTTAGTGACATGTTTATCTACACAAACTCTACTTGCTGATGGTCTCTAAATGGCTCTGGACTTAAGTTAGCAAGGGAAAGAATAGAGGGGTTTTGTATATAAACATGTATTTTATATATTTCTATGTATATATGTATGTGGAATAAAAATTGTCCAATCTTAATAGCATTTGTAAGCTCAGGTTTTAGAATATCCAGTCTCTTATGACTCCCTGTTTCTTTTTAACTTGATGTTTCACACTCAGAACAGGAGGGAGCCTGGCTCAAGGTGGACCTGCTATGCAAGCAGATTGCATCAGGAGGCAATGCTGCTGTGGGTGACCCAGCCCTTAGCTTCCTCACCCAGTAAATCCTCCCAGTACAGAGCTGAGATGCTGCCAGGCAAGGGGACAGGTAGTGCTGGCATGACCCCCGTTTTTTGGTATTTCATTATCATGGTTAACATATGTGAGTTCAGGAACAAGCAGAATGTCCCATTTCTTAGTCCAAGGTTTTCTGACAGTCTCTTGGTGCTGGAAGGCAGCATCTCTCAAACTGTCTTTTTTTTCAGAGCAAGCTGTTTAATATTAATGCTGATTACCCAATAGCTCATTTCAGGGAGAGCAATGGCAACTTTCAGAGCTTTGGGGACTTAATTTTCTTCTAGATTTATGGGCAGCCACCCAGATCTCTCCAACTTGGTTTCTTTTCTCCATCATCTGTATTTTGGCAGAGAACACTTTAAAGATATTTGAGGACAAGCTGTTTCACACCGATCCTTGGCTTTCCCCATGTTTTCTGTTTCCTTGTTAAGTTTAACAGTGTGTTTATGATATTTTTAACATTTTTACAGAAGATCAAGCCAGTCAGGGTACAGCTACAATACCCAGGAAAGCCAGATGTATTTGACACACTTGACTATTTGTCAGCACCTAGGGGGTGATAGTGGATAAGGTAAGGAAGAGTTGCCTGAAGAACATTTAGAAAAAGAAAATGAGAAATCTGTGTTCTCCCAAGGCATCACCTGAGGAGGATCTACAGCAAATTACCAGCAGACAATATTTTACCAGCTCTGAACTACAAATGATTTTTATTTAAGTTTGAGCCTATATGTGGAGGTCGCTGTGCTGAAGTCCCTCCACCCTTTAGTGCAGCCATTCCCCAGGTACTGAGAGCTCTGCACAAAAATCGAGTCTGCATTTACAGCCAGCATCGTGGTGTCTCCTCTCAGTGCTTGGAGAAAGTGCTAAACCCTGATGGGTTTTCCTCAAGCATCTGCCTGGGAAGAGGGAGAAGTGTCACAAAGTGACATGCCAGCAGAGGCCATGTAGTTTGTGCTCCTCACACTGCACATCATTTCTTAGCCGTGCATACTCTCCTCCCACAGGATGAGAAACGTATGAATCAGTCATACTGCCTGCTCCGTGTCCTATAAATTAGAGAAAGATGCAGCTGGTTTGTCTTTTCGTTTTCTGTGCTCTTTAATTGCCTCTTCATTATATCATCCAGTGTCCCTTTCTCCAGCCTCTTTCATATCCATCTTTGAGAATGATGAGCAGTTGAGTGTGACATGCCCCGAAGGTGACTGTCAAAACACGCTGAATTATGCAGTGGTCCGATATTCCTTTTCTTCTCTCTCTTCCTCCTTTAAGTATTGCTGGAAGAAGAGTTGCCGTGATCGATTGGGAGGTCAGGATTTCCTTTCAGATTGGGTGGAACACTTTGGATTTCGTATGATTTAAAATGTAAACCTTGGCTAGTCTTTCAGCATGTCGAGGCTTTCCATGCTGTTGGTATGGAGCATTGTGGAGTCTCCTTCTCTGGAGACGTTTGAAAGCTGTCTGGATACACAGTACAGAGTGTGGTGCTCTAGGGAACCTGCGTGAGCAGGGAGGTTTGATCAGGTGACCCACTGTGATCCTTTCCAACNCTGAAAGCTGTCTGGATACACAGTCCAGATTTGATCAGGTGACCCACTGTGGTCCTTTCCAACCTTACCCATTCTGTGACATAATCCTGGGGTTCTGTGGGTCACATCCCACCATGAACTCCTGCTTGTTCCCCACTTTGTGTTCCCAAGTTTTTTCACTTTCAAGTGACTGACTTAATTGGCTTTCTGATGGCCACATACTTTTGTGTAATGACATCTTCCCAGGCATTAATCTGGTTTTTTCCTCCTTAATTTGTCTGGGACTAGTGCTGTGCTGGCTTGTGCCGTTCCCATCTCTCCCTGTCTATCGCTACCATAAAGCTGTGGTTAAAGAAACCTTTTCTCCCTTAAGGCAAAACAAGAGGAGATGCATGTAGGCTGTGCTGACATTATCTTTGATAGCTGTGCTCGAGCCTGGCGCCAGCTCACAGAGCCAGGTGGCTCCATCCAGCTGTCCCTGGTGGAAGCAGCTCTCCACAGAGCCAACATTCCCATGCGGCTGAGCATCCTCTGCCTGGGGACCCCGTGGTGTGGGGTGGGCTGGGGACAGCATGAGAGCCACCTTTTCTCCTTGTGAGAGCCACAGGGGGAGGAAAGCAGGCGGTGCAGGGGGACCCCGAGGCAGTGGTGTCCCCAGGATGGGGGCTGAGCCACGGCTGGGTCCCTCCAAGCAGCCCTGATGGCCGAGCCGTGCTGCTCGGGGAGGAGGAGGCTCTCCAGGGACGTGCCTTTTAAAGCACATTGCAGTCACAAAATTTAATTGACACATTTCAGAGTATTAAACCTGAAGTGCAGCCTCGGGAAGAGGGAATGCCTTTTAGGTTTCTTTAAAGGATCCGGGATTTTATGTAATAATAACAACAACAGCAATAATAATAATAAAAACAACTACTTAGCCAGGACCTACACAAAATCATTGATGTTTGCCTTTGCCATCAGCTTAATGTGCATTTTGCTGATGCACAACTGCTGGTTGATACTGCTGCATAAATAAAATAAGCCCTGTTAATTTTAAACTACTTGAGAAACATATACATGAAAAAATGTAAAGCTTACAGAAAAAGGGCAAAATCAGCAGGAAAAGAAAGAGATTATTTTCAACAGTGCCCTTTTAATTAGAGCAATAATTAATTCTTTTCCCTGACATGCACATACAGATTACTCTTTTAAAATATTCCTGCTTGAAATAAAATGACTTAAAGCTACATAGCGGAAGAACAGATCATAAATCTGAAGGAGAAAAATCAGGACTGTGTGTATTTTGAGCACTCCTTTGGAATCCAAAATGGTCACTGGAATGCATGCCATAAAATCTAATGGCAAGGTGAACAAAATACTCCTCGAGACCCGAGTGCTGAGAACAGGCAGAGGCTTCACGCAGGCACCGAGGCCGATGAAGTGGAAAATGGAGTTAATATATTTTGCACATACACAAATCAAGCCAACAGTGCTCCTTTCCAGGGGACAAAGCGCTTCCTACTCTTGGTCCAGATGCACTATATTACCATAACTTTTTCTGGCCTTAGGGACTTTGAAGGTTGCTCAGGGAGGAATCTTGCTTGGAAAGTGGATGTGGAAGCAAGAGATCACTTTGGGAAGGGAGGGAGAAAGGCAGAAGTTGCCACAGGTGGGAGGAGGAGGTGGTAGAAAGCCAGTGATGGTGCAGCACCAGATCTGGGTTGGACATGGGACCAGCTCTCCTCCATTGGGCAGTGGTCACTGCCCCAAGGCTGCCAGAGAAGAGTTTGGACATTGCTCTCAGGTGGAATTCTTGGCATTGTGCTGTGCAGGGCCAGCAGCTGGACTCAGTGATCCCTGTGATCACTGTGATCCCATTCCAGCTCTGGATACTGTATGATTCCCCAGCTGAGGGAGGTGCCAGCAAGCCTGTGGGGGCCTGTTTCCTTTGGTGGGGGCTGTGGAACATGGATGGTTTCACTGGGGGGAAGGTGGGCTGGTTGTGAGGGTCTGCACTTTGCTCGTGGGGATGGAGAAATGACAGAGAAAGGTGGAGGAAGAAGAGGGCAAAACACCAAATGCTCGTGGTGGAGAGGCTGAAGGCAAAGAGAGGGGAGAAGAGAGATGTTTCTGGAGGAATGCAGGCATCCATTGCTTATACCATATTTTATAATATTATCACACAATTCCCTTTATAACTCCCTCAGCCATGCCAGAGGAAGCTGCAGTGTGGCAGCCAAAGCCCTGCTTGCAGCCATTTGCTCCCAGCCAGCATCTCTGCGAGGCAGCACCAGCGCCTGGAGCTCGATCTCTCAGCGCCCTGGAAAGCTGGTGAAAAGCATTGGGCACAGCAGGGAAGCATCTCACTGCTTCCCTGTAATTAGACTTGTGAAAATGCCTCCACGGAGAAGAAAAGCCTGGAGAGCTTGCTCCTGGGTGGGAGATTTCTCCCGAGGGCTGATCCTGCAGGCAGGTAGTGCCAGCCCGGCTCAGGATTGCATTGCTGAGTTGTGCTGCCCAGCCAGGGTTTAATTTCTTATGGCGGTGATTAAGACTACTCATTTAGGGACATAAAAGGAGTTGGCCCTCTAATTGCGTGTACAGATGTTTGCAGACATAAAGCAAAATGATGCAGGGAGGCTGTAGCATCCTGCTCACTGTTCCATACAGGGAGACCGGTGCCAAGATGACAAATTAGGAGGACAGCGTGAAAAATAAACCTAAGGAGCTTTTGTTCACCTGTAAAAGAGATCATACTGGAATGGTCACCAAAGGAGAGGTGGAAAGAGAACGTGTGTGTGGGAGGATGGAGTTCATGTTGTCCATGCTGGGTTATTTTGCTGCACCCAGGGCAGGCTCTGGGTCACAGAGCCACTATCAGCAGGGCAGCCACAAAGAGCTCACCAGCCCAATCTCCAGTGGTGATAATTAAGAGAAAAGAGTTTTTTCCATTTGCTTTTTGACAAAATTATTTCCACACATCACTTCATTCGGTTACTTTTCTCTGGAGACCGGCATGCCAGGGAAACGCTGTTCCCTTTGTCCCTGCTGTTAATTAAGCCAGGACTGAGGCACCCTGGTGAACCTCAGGTACCTCTCGATTTGCAGAGGGCTTTGCAGCACTGAGATGAGCTGCAGGGCTGGAGACACATTTCACCAGGAGTCCCAGAGGTCCACAAAACTCTTGATTACAGGAGGGAAGTCTGGTTCATCCAAACTCTGGAGGTGCAAAGGAGTTGTAATCCTGTATTTCCACCTGGTCTGAAAATTACTCTTTTTTTGCCTCTAGTGAACCTCAAGTCTTGTCTTGTCCAGCTGAACGCAAAGAGGACATGGTGTAGTTGGGGACTACAGGGATGCTTCCGAGAGCTCCACACCAAATCTGCTCCTTGGCCTTTTGCCTTGGGCATGTGCTGCTGTTCTCTCCTGCCTCTCCTGGTTTTAATGAAGTCCCATGTGGCTGGAGAACCTGGCGAAGGCATCTGCAGTCCTCCTCTCTGCAGGGGCCTCATCTCCTTCAGAGAAAAGTGAGGGGTTTGATCTTGCCCTCCTGTGTTTATGTGACCTCTCAGCCTACTCTTTGGTGGATTAAAAGGAAGATTTTCTTTCCCTACCCATCTTCTGTAGCTTGGATTCGTGATCTGAGGAGGAGAGGTGTGGGCATATACCAAATTTCCTTGGATGGTTGGGATTTGCCCTTCATGTGTATCCAGGCAGGTGTAGCCCATCCTCATTCAGTGCCACATTTCAGCTGTGAGTTCCAGTGCTTCTCCAGGTACCAGTAGCTGCAGTTTTCTGTGGTGAGACCCACCCTTGCATAAGCACCTTTCATCTTCTGTGTAACAGTTCCAGTTTCATTTCTTGCTTGCCCTTGATCAGCACTTGGCACTGACTTTGGTCTAGAGAGGTTGTATATGTAAAGGCAGTCACAGCACATGTCATTTGTGGAGATAAATGGTTAAATGCCTCAGGTTCAGCTCATAGCACTGATTTCTTAGGTCTTTCCTTTGTTTGTTTCAGGGCACATCCAGGTTTTGAGGACAGCTAAAGGTGATGGAGATGATGCCTTAATTGAAAGGGGTCAGAGTGCTGCATATTTCTCTTGCATTAACATTCTGTGCATATTTCTTTTTAAACCCAAAGGCTCTGTCCACTGGCCTTCAAAAAGTGAACTCCTGTTAAAGAGCTTAAAAGACAATATTAAAAGGGGAGAGAAAAAACTGAAAAGGGGATTACAAATCCAATAAAAATTGCTCTCAAGAGTAGACAATATCTGCTGGACAGGAAATATATTTGAGTTTCTGACTAGCTGCAAAGTACCTCAGCCACAGAAAGTCCTGAGCAGAGGGTGAGCCTGGTGCTCAGTTAATCATCAAAAACAAGCAGAGGACACTCAGCTTGCACAGGGATCAAGTCTGAAGCCACCTCATGCATATTACAGTGGCTCTGCCTGTGCCCGTGCCGGAGCACTGATGGAGCAGCAGCCACTGCAGAAGAATTTGCTGACACCTCTTGGTGTGTGCAGCCTGTGCTGGTGGGGATGGATTGCCTGGTTCTGGAAGGTGACAGCCAGCCCACTGTACGCTTAGTTCACCACATGTTTCAGGCACGTGGTGGTCACATGGAGATCTTTGGTGGTCTGGGACTTGAAGAGCTCTGAAAATGGGCAGTCCTGCGCTTTTGCCCAGTGCGTTGGTCTCAGCTTCCTTCTGGAGTGGGGGCAAGTTATTTGGGCATTGAGGTGTCAACAGCTACTTCTAAATCCCTCTGCTTTGTGAGGGATTATTGGCTACTGCACTCATCCTATGCAGATTATCACGCAGGTAATTGAAGATTTTTCAACAGCATCTCCCTATTCTGGATCTGACCACAGAAGGGAAAGTGCTTTCAATCCCACCAGCAGACAGTGGAGAAGGCAGCAGCTCCGATTCTGCCTGTGCTCCGTTCCCTGAACGCTTTTGTGCTGTGGGCTGGAAATGCTTGGTTTGGGCTGGTTCTTTCAGAGGCTGCTCTTTGTGTGGTGCCTTTCATCCGAGCGGGGGTGGGACGGGCAGGATGCTGGTGCAGCCCCCTCCTCTCTGTGCAGGGCGTGCAAAGTGCCTCGTGGAGACTTCACTGGAGTCTTTCTAAGAGCATCTGCCTCCGGTTGGGGTAATTAGTACTCTCAAGCTGTAGTAGTGAGTATCTCGTTGATGGAATATGAAAGTGAGCAAAATGTCAGTTCAGCACTGCGTGGAGGCCTCACTGACACACAGGCTGCTTCTGAAATTGCTGGCGTTTTTTTCAGTTAATTGCCTTTTTAATCATAGTGAAATTGCTCCTATTTGCATGAATATTCCAACAGCAGGATCGGTTTGCTCTTGTCACAGATACTCACTACATATCACATTCAGTTTTGCTTAATACGCCTCATATTTAGAGGATCAAACTTTTTTCCCTCTGTTCTATTCTTTTGTTTCCCTCTGGCTGCCACAGGATGGGCAAATATTTTTTTGTTTATTTCAAAAGATGTCTTGAAATAAATAAAATGTCTGGAAAAGAGAAGGCTCTAGGAAGACCTTATAGCAGACTTCCAGTACCTGATGGGGAATTACAAGGGAGCCAGAGAAGGACTTACAAGGGCAGGGAGTGATAGGACAAGAGGGAGTGGCTTCAAACTGACAGAGGGCAGGGTTAGATTAGATGTTAGGAAGAAATTGTTCCCTGTGAGGGTGGGGAGGCCCTGGCACAGGTTGCCCAGAGAAGCTCTGGCTGCCCCTGGATCTCTGGAAGGGTCCAAGGCCAGGTTGGACAGGGCTTGGAGCAACCTGGGCTAGTGGAAGGTGTCCCTGCCCATGGCAGGGGGTGGGACTAGATGATCTTTAAGGTCCCTTCCAACACAAACCATTCTATGATTTTTTTTATTATTATGTGTTCTCCTCTGCCCTTTACCTCCTGCCAAGCTCCCTGAAGGCTCCCTCAGAATTAGATGCCCTTTGCCCTGAGCTCTCCCTGCCAGAGCAGAAGGGAGGGCAGAGCTCCAACCTGTGCTGGAGGCCTGGCTCCATCACTAGACTTGGCTCGTTAGCAGAAGGAGGATCTGCATCCTGCAAGAGGTGTTGGAAACAACCTGTGATGTTGGAGGTGCACACGGTGATGAGGATGTCACAGCTCCTTCAGATGGATGTGCTCAGGTGTTGGTAGGGGGCAGTGAAAACATTGCTCAGTTAGCAGCACACGAGGAGGGCCCCATCCACTTCCAAGGCAGTAAAGCAGTAGGAAACAGGCTGGGCAATCAGTCATCTCCAACTGTCAACTTTTAAGCAGAAAACATTGATTTTAATGGTAATTTCTGCATAAAAATTAATGGCGCTATAAAATCTTAATTTGGAGTTTCAGAACAAATAATGTAATAGTAAAAGGCAGCATCCTGGAGTAATTTGAAAATGAATTAGGCCAGTGGAATGAAACTCTCCCCACTGAGACGCCTTTAATTGATCATCTCTGTAACAGCTAGTTTACAAACATGTCATGAGAGCACTTGCTGCCCTGGCACCTTCCAGGCAGCACATCCAGCATCAGTATGGAAACCAGTACATCCCCCCAGGTCCCCTCTGCGTCCCAGCGAGGATAGGATGGGCAGGAAATAAATCAAGTGCAGTCATGTGGTCGGTACAACATGAGTCTTTGAGGTTTGAACAGGGGGAAAACACTCTCCCACAAGTAGCAGAAACCACAAATCTAAAATTAGCCAAGCCCTTCAGATTGGCAATAGGCAAGTGGTGAATCCCTGTGGATCCTCTGTGCTGACAGTGCTATTAATACATCAGCCAAGGGCTTGGGTGAGGGTGGGAAGAGCTGTGTGTGCGTTGGGAGTAATATGTTTTCGACATCTGGTCTCGTTCATTGGAGCAATACCAGGGGCTGAGCTGTGATCCAGGGCAGGAATGCTAGAGACTTCCTCTGAAATGTAAAAAAAAATTTGCTGCTTCTTACTTAATTACAGTCATGCCAGTTGCTATGTTGAAATGCTGCTTTAAAAGCCTTTGTGAGTAATTAGTGTCAAAAATATAAGATCTACAAAGCCATAAACTCACAGCTTGGTAATATTACCAAGTACTAATTAAAAAAAGAAAAAAGAAAAGTCTCTCTTTCATGATAAGATTTCCAGCATAGCGAAAGATAAAAACGATGCAATTTGCAGATGATAGGAGAGGAAAAAAAGGAAACCTGAGAGAAGGATTGAGGAGAGAAGAAAGTCAATATCAACAAGGCTGTAGATCTCTGAGTGATTTGGTAATGGTAAGGGTAAGGGAAGTGAAATATTGGAGTCTCAAGACAGAAATATAGTCAGGAATATCTCCTGGAAGCCTCTTCTGCTATGCAACAGAAATAAGGTAGAATATCAGGCACTATGGACAAGAGGGATAAAAATACTGCTGGATTTGAGACTAAACCTGGCGTGGCTCTCAGGAGCAATGTCCTAAGTGGCAGAAAAATTAGAGATATCTGATGCAAACCTGCAAGTGTACCGTGGCACCTTGTGAGGGATGTGTGACATCCCAGCCATATTCCTCCTGACCAGTCTGTTCCCCACTCTGGATGGATGTTCCAGATGCAGATCCAGTCCTGAAAAGGGAAACCAAGCTCACACACAGCAGCTCAGAGAGTTTGGTTGTACTGAGATGAGGTGTTCATCCTTCAGAAAAAAAAGATTAAGAAGAGACCTCATTAAGGTATAAAGAAAACCCTGCTGGGAATAAAAGATCAAGGCTATTTGGGTTATTGTCAAATACTTGTGTCAAGGGACATAAAGCTAGTCTGAAGAAGGACCTGAATTCTATGAAACATAAGCTGATTTTTTTTTACCAGCACTTAATAATGCAATTATAATAACAACTTGTGCTTTCTCATGCCTTCCAATTTAAGATCTGAAAGCACTTCACAAACATGAATTAAGGCTTCCAGGACTGTTGTGAGGTACAGCAAATATTCCTCTATTTTACAATCTGAAAAACTGAGGAACAGCATGAGTACAAGGCAGCACAGCATGTGGAGGAGTAAGTCTTTATTTTAATCAGGTTGGGCATTGCCTCAGGGCTTTGCTTGCTCACCAGGTGCAGTCCTGTGGCTGTGCAGAACCTGTCTCCTGATGATGCTGTGGAGTTTTTCATTCAGCTCCTTCTTCTCTCTGATCCCTCAGCCTTTATGGAAATGGTCATTTGTGAAGTGCATTTGCTCCTTGTTTTTCCTCATTCTCCCCCTCTTTGTAGTCTGAGAATACAGAGCAGCCTGCTTCAACAGGTGTGCCATGCACAGAACTTGGGGTCTTGGCTTCAGTGTGCTGTGATGGCACGTGGATGAGCAGGATGTAGGATGAGATCAACAGGAGGCAGCTGTACTTGGGAGGAGACTTTTGCACAAGTCCATGGCCACTGTTGTTTATCTCTTTACCTCGAGTTCATCCTCCAACTCTGAGATCATATACAGGAATGTTTCTTCAGGTTGCAGAATGAACTGTTTCATGGTTTCTTCTCATCATCCAGAGGACCAAATATCCCTTGGATTTTACTAAAGGCTGCTTTGCGGGAAAGCATTCCTAGAAAAATTAATCTGCCTCATTGTTATTCACACCTCAGTGTTGGGGAAATCTTACTTTTCTTCCACCATGCAGGTAATCACTGCGTGGGGCTGTGCTCAAGCTTCAGCAGCTCACTGTTGTTTGGTAGAGACTAAAAAATAACAGTTCATAGTGTCATCAAATCAGTGCAGCCAGTGAAATCAAAGCCTCAAACACCACTGAAGGTCTACGTGCCTCACAGAGGAAAAAGCCACAAGAGCAGCAGAATGGCTGTGCTCCCAGTGCTGCTTTGATCCCGTTGGCGATGTTGGGGAGGAAATCGGATTGTAGCATTCCTCAGACTGCCTTCGACACTGAGAGATACTGAGTGCATCAATAACAGTAGGAAACAAGGAGGGCATGTGTTCAGGAGCACTTCAGGCTTTGGGATAAGTGTTTCCAAAGAGTTTGCTGGGAACAGAAATCTAATGAAATCAATGGCAGCATATCTGCTGTTTAATGACAAGCCGATACGAGGCAGCTCTGGAGTACAGCGTGTTCTCACCTGCCTCTGTGCTAAGTGGACAAGCTGCTGCAAGCTGATCCAGCTGGGAAGTGTGCTTGTGAATTATTCCCTCTGGGAGAGAGGCTGGGATCCCATGAGCTAAGCCTGTATCGGAGTGAAAGGCTGTGACCTCCTGGCTGGTCGGAGCAGCAGAAGGGATGCTCACAGCCACTGCTGGTGCCTATCAGTAGCAGACATGTGTGCAGGAGGAAATAAGGGCTGTTTATCTCCCGGATAGATATGGCACTTCAGTGGAAGGTGGGGTTGAATTTTCCAGCAGCAGCTCCGCAGTGTCTGTCCTGAGCTGGAGGCAGCTGTTTGTCATCCACACGCTTACCTTACCCTGGCACTCGGCGTTTGAGTGATGGCTCTGCTCATCCTTAATGTAGATGTAGGGCTGGGTGTCAATGCACCACTGAGGGTGAGTTGTGGGAATCTCCAGACTCCCTCTCACTGACATTATTGCTGTATTAGAAGGGAAAAACAGGATAAAAATCTGCAGCAGCCTTGGTAGAAGGAACAATTGTCCGTTGCAACGTGTTTGTTATCAGTCTGAGCATGGAGTCAGCTTAATGCCATTTGGATTGTTGCTGCCAGGGTGGAGTCCACAGACAGACAGGCTGGGCTGGATGGTGTCCTGGTCTTGGTGGCTGTGCAGTCCCAGTGCTCTCTCTATACAAAATACTGACTTGGAGCACAGAGGGTGATGGTGGAGGTGAAGTGATGCTTCAGGGCTTTAAAAGACACTCCTCTGTAAAGAAAGACTAGAACCAGGCTGAAGGCCAGACTTATGCCTGATGAGATAGGACTAGTTCTGCACCAGCAAGTCCATTTAATAGCTGAGGGTCAGTATTCAGCACTGGGGACACATGGGGAAGGTTCAGGTGTCTAAATTAGCATCCAAGTTAGTTTCAGGTGCAGCCAATACTTTCAGGACATCTGTTTGCACAGCTGAGCCAAATTCTGGGAAGATGGGCATCATGTTTGCCACCAACCTGGACAAACCCTGCTTTGGACCTTGAAAAATTGTCAACGATTTGGGTTTTTCCTTCTGTAATGCATACTGGCAAGCTGTGGCAGGAGAAGCCTGAACCCAGGCTGAACTGAACCGTGAATGAATCCATGTTCCCTTCTGCTATCCTGTCCCATTTCAGCCTTTGAGTTTTTGCAGATCCCACAGCCAGGTGAAGGGCCATTTGAAGAGGTGGTGAGGGATGAGCCAGGACACCGCGCTGCCATTGTTAGTGTTCACCCTGAGTCGTGCAGGATCAGAGCTCTGATCTCCCCTTCACACAATTCAGCTGCTGTAGGTTGTCAGGGTGTCAAGGTGGCCTCTAAACCAGGGAGGCCACTGGGGCTCTGCAGCTCTGAAGACAGAGACCAGTTGTGTTGCAGATGGAGCTGGTTGTTCGTGCTCTTGTCCTACAACTTGGGCACCAGCACATTTGGGAGATTCAGTAAGCCTATGAGTCTTCGGGAGGGAGAGATGCACTTCATCTGCACAGTCCTGCTCTTGGCTGTGCTCTGCTGGCTGCTTTGCCCACTGAGCTGTCCTACCTGGACCCTCTGATGGAGCATCTACCCATTCTTTACAACCAGGAGCTCCTTTTTAGCAGATCTCCTAGCAGCCTGGCTGTCGTGGCTCTCCATCTGCCCATTCTGAAACGCCCTTACAATGGTCCTGCACTTCTCTGGGAGAAATTTCCCAAATTTCTCCCCGCACTCAACAGGAGTGTCAGCATCCACAGGATTTCTTACAGCTCTGAGAATGCCTTCCACCGGGAACCTGCCTGCACCAAAGTACTCTGGCACAGTTTGAGCTGCAGTTTTGTCTGATCCTTTCAAGAGTTGGGAATGGCTGTTTTGATGTCTGATATCTGTGAACATGAAAGGCTCCTTTCCCTCTAACTGTGCACTGGGCAGGGCAATGCCTGTCACTCCTAATCAAAAATGTAATCAAAGATCTCACTTCTCGTAAAAAATGTATTAAGAGGAAGAAGAAACGATGCAGCAGATTTCTGTTGGGTTCACTGCTGGTTTGCTCTGGTTTCTACTTCTGTGCTGCTCCCTCCTGCCTTTCACTAAAGAACCCCCACTCCAACTTTCCCCATGTCTTGACATGTTTAATTGCAAAATGTTGAGCTTTGGAGACAAAACAAACAAAAAGAAACCATTGTGTTTGATTCAAACAAAATATCGACCATCCTCGAGTTCCCACCCCACAGATATTGGCAACATTTTGTCAGCACCGAGAGTGAGTAGAAGGATCACAGCAAGGAAATAAATTTTCCAACTTGAAGGAAAAGAAGCTGAGCCAGGAAAATAGCTGTGCCCAATCACTCCCTGTCCCACAGCTGCTTCTTAATAAATGGTCTGTTGACCTGATGTTAATGTTTCCAGTTTACAGTAAGCAGCATTTCCCTTAAACACGATACTGATAAAGTGAAACAAGGGAATAGAGGGGGTGGAGAAGAGATTTGCAAAACATGCTGGAGTGAGAAAGTCGGAACATACCGTGTGTGTCTCGGGAGTGAGAACATGTCTCAGTGTGTGAATAAATATATAATGTATAGACATATGCTCTCTCTTCTCAGAAACTCTCTGAGTAGTCCCAGATTTTGCTGCTTTCAGTAGCATGGCAAAGAAAAAGGCAGGGGAAAGTTGGAGCTGGTGATTGAGGGTTGGAGGATGATGGTTTGGATGGAGCCTCCTCACTGTCTGAAAAGGAGACTGGTCACAAAGAGGGTCTCAGGCATCACCTGAGCTCGTGTGTGAGGAGCAAGTGGTCTGTCTGGAGAGACACAAAGCACTCAGGTTTGCTCATTTTCATCTCGCAGACACGGGCTAATGGAGATCAGATTTTCACACAAATTCAGCAGAGGGAAAAAGAGAACGGGAAGAGGAATCAGGAAAGTGTTAGCACAAAGTTATTTGTTAAATGGATTTTTTTATTGTTTTCCGTGAAGCCTGCACAGAGATGTTGTCCTTTCTTAAATTCCTCTTCTGGCATTTGTTCCCCTTTTCACTGCCTCCACAATTCTCCCATTCAAGTCGAAAAAGCTACCTCTGAAAGACCAGTGTAACATTAGCAGAAATTACTAGCAGCAGTGATTTCAATATTCAAATGGACAATATATTTAGTAATAGACTGGGAGTTGCATAAATGGAGTATGAATGCCTGGTAATGAATCATATCAATAATTTTCACACACAGACTGTGCCTTACATTTCTCAAAGGCCTTTACAAATACCAATTGATTCTCACAGCAGGGCTGCTCAGTGGAGGAGTTGTTATTAGTTCTAGTGGAGGGTAAGGATATTGAGATGCAGAGAAATGATGCTACTTGTGCAGTTCATGCTGGGACTCAAAGTGAGGAATAAACTTGGCAGCTCCTGACTCACAGTTCCTGATCATGGGGCTACGTAGCTCTGTGTGATTCCTTTGGCTTGGCTGGAAGTGGCAGTCCTCGTGGAAAGGGTTTTTGTCAGACCCCAAAGTCTGGAGCTGACAGGATGTGGGTAAAGGCAGGAGTAATTAATACACAGTGAATGGCAGAACTGGTCTTGATTGCGCTGTGCTTTAAGCTCACAGTCAGGAGTAGCACCCCTGCCCCACACAGGTCAGGGTTGGAGGTTTTTTGACCTGTAGAAGCATGGTTTTCCTGAAGAAAAATGGCAGCTAATGCAACTAAACTCCATCAAGTGACAGAGGCATCTTGGATCCGGCTGCGCTTTGTAACTCTCAGCCACCTCAGTCAGGGAGGGTAATGGCTGAAGAGTACCTGAAGCAGTGGAAGTCTCTTTTCTAATGTAACATCTGACTCAGAATTCACCACCCTGCCCATCCTCTGTTTACTGTTGCCTTTCTTAATTCTGCAGTAAATTGTTGCAGCCCTTAATGTTTCTCCCAGTGATCCCAGGATGCAATCAGTGATGAGAAGAAAGGCAGGTTAAACAGCACATGCCTCAAACAAGGAAAACCTAATTTATCTTTTGCCCTTATGTTGTACTGAACTCACCAAGGCTGAGTCACTGCTCAGGAGAAGAGGACATGCTCTCAACCTGCATAAAACCATGACATGGTACTCCCAGCCTTATTTTCAAACACATTTTATTCTAACATTTTACTTGATGTTTTGAGTGACACTTTACACTGAGAAATTGTCTAGAAGCTGGCCACGGTGGCACTTGGCTTTTTATTTTGCTGAGAGGTTACATCATTTCCAACACATCAGCATGTTCAGAGTCCTTTAAATTGGCAGAACAACACGCACTACATTGCACTTGTGTGTATCGAATTTCTTCTCCTGTAGCATTGCCCAGTGACCCAAATTTTACAGCTCCTCCGTCACAGTTCTCCACACTCCTAAGCCACCCAAGTCATTTTGCCATCTCAGGGGGGGGTTTTGTGCTCTAAATCATCATTTGTTGGGCTGAAACTATCGATTCTTGTCATCACATTGCCACCTCTTCTCCACAGTCCTCCACAGGGACTGGCAGGGGACTGGGGATGGGAGAATCATCCAAGTTCCTCTGGAGCTGAGAGACAAAGGAGGAATAGGCAACCCAAATTGTCTTTTCAGAACTTAATTGCTGAGCCCCAACCCCAGGCTGGCAAACCCTGCCTGTTCTTCATGCAAGGACCAGAGGCAGAAGGCAGCAACCTGGGACCCACAACCCAGAACCAAATTTTTCACCTTGGACTTGTAGCCTTTGGAAAAAGCATTTCTGTTTCTCAGGGCTGTCCCACAGAGACAAATTTCAGCTTTCAAGCTTTAAGAACTGTTCTAACAAGCTTATTGAGCAACTTCATTGTCTTGTATTCTGGATGAGACTTGGCCACATCTACTCTTTTAAATCTTTTTTTTTTCCCTCTACCTCCTTATCAACCTATTCAGCATGGAGTTTTACCTTTCCTCGACCATTTTGTAAGCATATTAATACTCTTTTTTAGTGATCTTCACCTGATCTAAATAATATTCCTGGTTTCATTAACTCTTTCAGGGAAGAATCTGTATATTAGTGTCAAAAAGGATTTCTTCTACACCTAAAACTATGCTCTTTTAGCCAGATTATGTTATATTCCTCTAGGCTCTACCTCAGGTATTTTGTTCCATGAACTGAGTCTGGCATGTTTAGGGAATAGATTTTTTTTTTTCCTTTTCCCTTCTTAAGAAAGAGAAAGAAAAAGGAAAACATAGCAACGACAGCATGGCAACAGCAGCTGCAGCACAAAGGAAAAATAGGCAGACTTCCGAAACATGTATTCACTGGCAAGCTATTTTTGCTGGTTGGTGAGTGAGTATGTGGGGGTATTATAAGAAATTAAGTGAGAAAATAGCTTACAAATAATTCATAAGTAACTTTAGATGAGAACACATCTTAATGACTTCACACTCCCAGCTAGCCCTCATGCTGTATGAATCTCCACATGCACAAACTTAAAGGTCACCTCTGATCCGTGCTATTTATACATTGCAAATTTGTACACAGACACATATATAGCATTCCATACAAAAAATAATGTCAGTGGAGCATTAAAGTTAAATAACTGGGCACTATAAAGTAAAGAATTGTGCCTCCCTGCACAGCGAGTTAAGGATAAATCCATGTTGTTACATCCACCTCTGCCTTTGCACCAGAGAGCAGAGATTTCCCCACAGCCTGGGTGTTTTGGGGGGACTTGCAGCATCTGTCTATGGCTCCTGCCTCTGCTGCCAACCTGCTTTGTGCCCTTGGGCACTTCTCATTGCTTCTCTGGGGACTTCTTTCCCCATTCTCCTTTTGTCTGAAGCACACAGGCAGCAACCTCCAGCACAGAAACACTTTATACTTGCATCTCTGGGCAGAGCTCAGCCACATTTGGGGCCATGCATGTGCTGAAAAGTGACAAAATAATAAAGAAAAGCATCTTCCTTCAGCAGCCTGATCTAGTGGGCAGCATCCCACTTGGGTTGGAACTACATGATCTTCAAGGTCCCTTCCAACCCAAACCCAATTCTGTGATTCTATGAAATCTTCTGCTTCACAATCCTCTCCCCAAAATGCCCCAGTAAACTGTGGGAAATCCTTTGCTAAATTAAAAAAAATTCATTGAGAGCTTGAGAGAAACAGCCTCCAAAGTGTTGAACTCCTTTACAGTTACAGCCTGATCTGTTGTGCTGTGTGAGCCCTTTTTTTTTCTGTTCACTTATGATCCATGGGAGACTGAAAGTAAACACAGTCTCTTAAGTCTCCTCCACAATCCCAATGCTTTTACTGGCACGGAGAGGGGCCCAGCTCGGCCCTCTGCAGCCAAAACTAGATTCATTTGTCTTCAGAAACAACACAAATCTGTTTTCCTGGTTAAATAAAGTCATTTGCAGGGTTCTGTTGTGGGAAGGATGTGTCAGCTCGTCCTGAATGGGGCAGTCATGGGGATGAATGGGTTGGTTGTTGGGCTGGAACAGCCATGGGCACACTTGAAGGGCCCTTCCCGAGGCAGGCTGAGCCCTGGCTGGGACTGTGCCCAGGGGATGCTGCAGGTGCCCAGGCATCACTGCCAGCTTTATTGTGGGCATTCCCTCCCCGCCCCGTGCCACCGAGTTTGGGATTGATTAGTGCGGAATTGAATCCCACATCTCGCACATTCCCTGCTGCAGCTCCATGTTTTTGGAAAGCTCAGGTTTCTGCAGCACAGGAGGCAAGCAAGACTCGGGCTCTGAGTCCTTTGCGTGGCTCTGTGTTCACTTGCTGGTGTAGGAAGCCCATTTCTTGTCCCTCAGGCCATTCTGGTGCTTCCCTGCCCTTCAGAGGTGTGACAAGCAATGACAACATGATGTTTTTCAATTCTCCTCGCTGCTGTTGAGTTACTTGTTGTAGAAATTTTGGTGTGTAACTGGTAGGAAAAAAGGTTGGTGATGTTCTCCAGAGGACATCAGGAATGAGAAAACAGCAGCTAAAGTGGTTTGGTTCCCTCTGAGGTTTTTTTTTTTTCAAATGTAGTTGAAAACAAGCAAGTGAAATGAGATGCTTAGAAGCACTTTGTTCATGAGGTTCTTTCTGGTTTTAAATTACTTCGTTTAAACATCTTTGTCCATGAAACCACCGAGGGAGCTCATCCGCTTGTTTTCTCATCTGCATCTTCTGCTTTCTGTCTGCTTCTTGCGCAAGAAAGAATGTTAAGTATCTCATGTACATCTGTATATACAGAAATAAATGTAATTGAGTTGTAAAATAGTCTGGTTGAGCAGGACAAGGTCAGTGATCTCAAATAATCCCAACACCTAAGTCAGGACCTGCTCTGTATTACAGTTCAGTGTTTGCTGAGGTCTTTTGCCGTGGCCTTCTGTAACATCTGAATATATATTGGTGCTGTTTCTACAATGTATTTAGAGCACAGCCTAGATTTGAGGCATTTGAAGAAATACTGCTTGACTCTTTTGCTGTTTTGTTTGTATTTTTTTGCTTGTGAAAACAATTCTCAAGAGCATTGCTAGGTGGGTCATAGCAGGAACATCTCTGGGCACGCTGGGGAATGTGTGAAAGCAGGTTTTGAGGGCTTTTATTTTCACACCATGTTTCAGCTCTGTAGTGATAAATGTTTTCTGGAGTACAAACCTGAAGTTTCTCCCCTTGCAGGTCTCGCTCATTGAAATGTAGAAAGAGGTGTTTTTAATTTCAGGGTCTTGCTGGCAGTCAGGTTGTGTCACTCTTAGCCAGTGACGGATCAACAGCATGGCAAGTAACACAAAGTAGGAACTGCTGTTTATTTTAGCAGCTGATGGCACTAGACAGGTAGGATTAGTGCAGGGCATATGGCAGAGAGGAAAAGTAATGGCACAGCGTGGGGAAAAAATGAGGGAGGAACAGATCTTTTAGGCGATTCTGTATTGGCAGTTGACCTACAACCCCAAACAAGCCAAATATACACTATCAGAATTTTTACCATACCCTCTGGGCTCTGTGCTGGGTAGTTCCCATGTCCTTCAGCAGGTGGGATAAATGCTGCTGAGTGTAGACATCGGGAGAGAAGCATTTGGAGTCCCCTGGAAATCATCTTAATTCAGGACAATGTTTTAACCTTGCAGTTGTGGGGAAAGGAAAAATGTTTTTCTTGCAGGCAGACTCAGTACCTGCACACACACCTGGGTCTAAAATCTTGAGTATGTGCTTCTTTCAGCCAGACCCAGAGCATCCTATGGGATGAGAGGATGTCCCAGTGGCTTTGTTGCTGCAGTGTTGCAACCACAGACAGCCCAATTACTTCCAATGGGCCCCAGCCAGTTCATTCATATTTGATTAAGAACTTTTTGAAAGATAAGCATGTAGAGCTAAGAGCTGGCTCCAGCCTTAGTTATTTACATCAGGATGGGGGTGATAAAATCTTTTATTAGTGTCAGTGTTTAAATATTTTGGCTCTCTATTCCAATATTGTGGCAAGAAGGAGCCATATGTGTTCCTAGAAAGAGAGCCTGGTGCAGCCGTTAATCAGGAGAGGATCTATTAATGTATTAGCATTCAGAATAATGAGCAAAACCAGCATGCACTGCAGAGACTAACACATATCTTTAATCTGCAGTTTTCAAGTGTTTGGAAAATGTTGAGTTCCTCCATCTTTCTAAAACTGGTGTTCTGCCAAAAGAAGTTCTCTTCTGTTGTTAATTTTAGAAAGGTTAAATCTATTTGCAAAAGCAAACATAGCATGGAGTGCTGAAAACCAGGAGGATGTGGGCACTAACAGGCTCCCAGGCTTTAGAGTTCACAGCGGGAGCTGACTTGGCAGGGAAACTTGTAGGCTTGTCCTTCCCTTCCCTTAATGCTATTCTGAGTAGGGAACAAGACATGAAGTCCAAGCTCCATACCAGTTCCCCTTTCTCCAGAAGGCCCCTGAACCACCTCTCTCCAGAAAGCACTGGGCAGTGTGTGTGCATCTCTGCAGATCACTACTGGCCTTCAGGAAAGCTTGCCGAAAGATTTGGCACGGGAAAAGGGCAAATTTTAAAGAGCTCCAGAGTGGGAGAGATTGCTGGTTGAGCAGCTTGCATGCCTCGAGGTCATTGCTAATGAGCAGCATCTTGCCTGAAGAAGTGAACATTTCATTTTAGTGCTGCCATGAAAAGCAGCCGTGCTGTCTCCCCTTTGCATCCCACACTACTGCCCGCCTTGCTGTGGCATCTGGAGCAGGCTGCACCAGCAAGGGAAGGAAGCCCTCTTAAAGGATGTGGAAGGATGCTGAAGTGGTAGCAGAGCTCAGATGAGAGAAGCTGGAGCATGACAGCTGTTACCGGATCATGCGAAAAGCCTGCCAGCAAAAATGCATCAATTTGTGTGATATCCGGGTGTCTTGTCTTCTGTTTTCATAATTGCATACATGGTGTCTGCATAAATCTCTTTCTCCCCCCCTGCACTTGCAGCAAAAGGAGCTGACTGGCGGATGGCAGCACATCAGTGGGAGAACACCAGCAGGAAGAGACAACCAGTCAGATGTGTGTCAGATGGGGAGGCCCAGGGCCCCAGGCAGATTCCTCGGAGGTTGCTCGAACATGGTGCACTCGCTAAGCACAAAACCTCTGCTTTTCCCTTCGGGGAGAGGAGCGTGTTCACCCAGACATGAGAACCAGCAGTGCTGTCTTGCCATGTTCTTCAGGAGCTTAGTGCCAAATGACAGCACAGGCGGCAACAGCAGGAGCTTTCAGCAAATGCCTCGTAGCCCAAAGGGCTGAGTGTCCCCCCAAGGGGTACAGTAGAAATTCTCCTACTGTTTCAGTGAATACTGAAGTATTCCTATTTATTCACACCTAGCTGCAACCTCTGTCTCTTGAGCTGTGGGCTTTCTTCTTACGGTGAGATCAGACCTGGTCAAGGAGAGAGGAGTCTTATGTCTCTGTTTCACACTGGGTTTTTTCCATTAAAAGCCCATTTCAAGAAAGCTGGATATACCCAACCTGCACAGGCCAAGTGACTGGCTTCCTTACTATCTTGATCTTCAAGGATTCCTGCCTGTGGACTACAAGTCTGGTTGAGTAACTCCACAAGTACAATAACTGGTAACCATCAGCTCAGAAGTCTTGAAGTTGAGAAAGAAATGCTGACATTTAAAGAATAATAACATCTTTTTCTCAGTGTAAATTTCTACTTGTGGCTGCAGATGCAGTCTGAGAAATGTGCTTCCCCACAGTGGGGTTGTGAGCTGTTAAGGGTTAAAACTCATTCTTGAGGACACAGGAAAATCATTTTGCGTGTTCACAATCAACTTCCTTCTTTGACTTTCTGGGTACTGACAACTCAGGCTTACTTTGGTCCTGCTGACAGTCGTGCTGATGACAGCGATTTCAAATGAAGAAAAACGAAGAAAATGTGAGCCAACAAAAAAGCGAGAGCAGCAAAAGCACCTTCCTCAACTCACGCTAACATCGTGACATTTGGTTATTGATGTTGCAACGGCCACTGATGTTGTTCCCAGAGCCAACACTTGAATTAGCCAACGCTTAAATTCCACTTCGGTAAATCATAGCTGTAAGGAAGTCACACGGTCCCACAGGAAGGGGTAATTACTGAGCAATTCTTCTTGCTCCTGGATGAGCAGTGGCTCTGCTCTGCGCTGGCCGTGATGTGGAGCGCTGGCTCTGCGCAGAGGTGACGAACACATCTCACCAATTTCCTTGATGTAAGGCTTAAACCTGCATTTTAGCCCGGGGTGTCAGACTATGACAAACAAGAGCTAGAAGAGGGTAATGAATAAACATGGTGAGAATTTCAGCTGTAATCTGCCGTCAGGTCCATCTGTTGCTCCTTCCCCCACAAGCCTTGCGGACTCAATGAGCCGGGGACGGGCATGCTCCATATACTGTCCCATCCCTCAGCCACAGAGCTAAAGGTCTAATTGTCTGCTTGTCATTACGTTTATCACTTACAGTCCTTGGAGCCATTACTGCTCACAGGACCTTGTTCAGTTCTTTAGCCTTCCATCCGCTGCGCTTACAGCAAGACTTCCAGAAGGATACCAAAAAGATGATGAGGATAAATGTATTAATCACATGATGGCATCTGCAGTGTGGCAGAGTAGCAGTCACTCCAGATGTGCCTCCCAGGCGTGTGTCCTTTGCTCATTTAACCATTCCCAGCCCCAGGCACTCTCCCTCTGTCTCATGCAAAGTGAGATGCCCAGCTTCCAAACTCAGTTGTTCATTTCCAGTTGGCAGCTGGTGAGTCTGAGGTCTGTATGACCTATTTTCACTCTGTGTCACGTGCAGGCACTTCAGAGGGGAGTCTTGGGTTTTACTGCTGAATTGCTCTAATCCAGACCCAGCAAAGCAGAGGCTTCTGAGCAGGACCATGAAGCAGGAGCAGCCAAGCAGTGGAATGGTGCATGTCTGGTGTGACTCAGTGAGGGATGAAGGCTCCAGCAAGCTGTCCCTGTTGGGGAGCAGTGGTTTGCTCTGGGGAGGGGGTGCCTATCTCCCAGGCAATGCTGCAGCTTCAAAAGTTGCCGTCAAAATTCTCGAATTCTCTGTGGTTCAAGACGTCTCTCACTGATGCAGGGTCTGGCGAACTTTGCTGCTTGTGTTCTCCTACAGACCTCCTGCTCCCAGCTGCAGTTCATAAGTGGAGTATCTCCCTGCCTTGGGAACAGGCCGTCTTAATTACAGCCCACACATAGGATTTTTTTTTATTTCTCCCATAGGTGCTTCCCGAAACTCCGTGTTCTTGGTTTACTGCTCCTCTGTTCCTTCCAGCTCGGAGAGCTTCCAGCAGGGGAGGTGGGGAAGAATGTGATAAGCAGCTTGGCTGGTTAATGAGCTTCCTGTCTAACTGAGGGGTTCTTGTGTGCTGGGTTCACTTGCTAGTCCCTGGTATCTCTCTCAAGTCGTCTGTCTTCTTCTGGCTCTCCTGGGGGAGCGGTTTGGAACCCAGGTTGAGTTGCAGCTACTTTTCTCTTTGTGCCAAACCACATTCACCAGAGTCGGGTGCAGACCAGTGCAAACTGCCTCTGGATGGCAGGGCTGGAGAGCAACATGAGCCTGAGATTTGGCTGGGAAAACAGAACTTAAAAATCACCCAGTCCCTTGCATTCCCAGCGACAACTGCAGAGTCACTGCAGAGAAAGTAACGGGAGATTTTTCTCTCCCTAATTTATGTCTCTCCTGCATATGGCTTCTACAGAGTCACTGATGTTACAGACAGATGGGTTGGCATTTTACTAGACAGAACACATGGGCTAGATGTTGTTAATGCTTGTTAGCTACTCACTCTGCAGCTTGACCAGTCCAACACGGTCGCCTCGCAGATGGTTGGGAAGCTGCAGCCGGGTGCTGGTCCAGCCCTGCCGCGTGCGGTGCGACAGCAGTTGGGATAACACACGTTTGGCTGCTCTTTCCAAAGGGATTTGTTGGAGGTCAGAGATACCCGTGGCTGAGGGATAGGCACATCTTCCCTGTGTATCAAGGAGAGACACTGATTTGTAAAGATCCTGAGGTTTTGTGGAGGTATTGACTTTAAAGGCTTAATGTCGTAGTTTGGGTTTTTATATGGAATGGGATTGGAAAAATTCTGTGAGTTCTGTGCCTTGTTCCCATCTCTACTCCTTCATGCTTGATGTTAATAAGCATATTTGGCTGGTGAACACTATTTAGCAGATCTGAGTCTGTTAAAAACTTATAATTTATGACCTCAAGCTCCGACTACAGCCGGCTGCCAGTATTAGTTTAGAGTGACATCCCGTGTGATTTTCCGTTCTCTGTGATGTGAGTAGTCTGCTGTGATTTACTCTCACCAGCCATGTGTTCAGTGGAACCATTTTTAGGTATCACCTCAGCAAATCTCCACAGGGTGAGTCTCCTTGGAGGCTGGTTTGGAAATCCCATCAGAATCTGTGGATGCAAAAGTAGATGCTATGGGTGAATCATTTACGTTGCTATCTTCCCTCTTTGACAATGTTCAATTTGCAGCATAATGATGGGAGCCTGAATGAATCCTACAGATGAGACGGGGAATTTTCGTTTCAGCACTTGTTCTCTAGAAACTCTCAAAGCACTTTTGGAAAATGCATGGGTATTAATCCACACTGAGCAGTAGTTCTTCAAACCTATGATTTAAATTGGATATATTTGTCTCTGTCTGTCCTGAACTGTTCAGTAACATTAATGCACCCTGATAATAGCTGTCACATTTTACCCCGGGGGTTGTTCCTCAGCGATAGGTGAAATCACAGCAGTTCAAAGACCTGTCTTCCAGGATGAAAAGCTCTATAGGAATATTCAGATATAAAATAGTAATAGTATGAATCAGAAAATATGCTTCCCTTATTTTAAAGCCTTTGATCTTATTTTTATGGCATCACATTTGACAGTCTAAAGGGCATTAACCTGTGGGAGAAACCTTTACAAAGAAGGCTCTGACTCGCCCTCTGCTGCACAGAGCTCTGTCCCCCCAGGATTAACACCAGCAGGTTTCCCCCGTGGTGAGGGGTGCAGCCCTTCAGCATGCGTCCCTGCTCTTTTTCATGCTTCATTTCTGAGGTGCACGAGAGCTCACCTGGATCAAAGCAGGGGGCTGTGGGGAGAAGCTGGCTCAGGACACCCCACTCTGCGCTGCTTTGCTGCGGTGCCCATGCAGCATCCTGGGTCCCATCACTGCTGCCTCTCGTGTTTCTGCAGCGCCTGGGTCGTGTTTCTGATCAAGATGGAAGTACACGAGCTGACCTCTTGTTCCAAAGACATTCTGGGGTTGTGGTTCATCTCAGTGTTGAATAATAAGAAAGAGAAAGGAAATGTTTGCTATAAATCTCAGTGCACACAGGGCTGTTTCTCACTTACCCCATCCCAGCATTCAATTTTCTTCTTGGCATTGCCAGGCATTTGCTTTTCTTTGCTCAGCAGCTAAAAGCAGCTTTTTCATTACATTTCCTGGAAGGCCTTTTACAGACATCCATCCCTGTCTGCCTCATAAATTCACTTTATATACCGAGCTGGTGACACAGAGGTCAGAGGTCTTGGCGAGAAACAATTATTATAAAGAAGTGCTCTTCTTCTCTGGGTTACAGTGAGGATATTAAAGGGGGGGAAATTTTGCTGCAGACAAGGAATGGTGGTCATTTGTGAAAGGGAGGTGACCTGATTGATTAAGTGCTTCACATCCTGCGGGAGCCACAATGGGCAGGCATCCTGTCAGGCCAGCTGGAACCTGCCAGTTACCATGAAAAAAAGAAGGAAACCAGTAAACATTTTGCTAAATAACCTCATAAATATTTCCAGCCATAAGCACATCTTGTGGTTCAATTTTGTGCTGGGTGTTTTTTGTTTTTTTTTTTTTCCTTAATATTTCCCTAATTTTAAATGAACGGCCTGTAATTAAAGTGATTTAGAGGCTACCTGGGGACCTGGTATTTGAGCAGTGCATGATGCTTAGGAGAGATTGATTGGTGAGGCATAACTCAACTGGGGTATTTTGATAATGATACCATCACCCGAGAGAGCCAAGTTTGAGCAATTAAATCTCAAAACCTCATGTTTGGGTTGTTATAACTTCAGCAGGAAGTTTCTGCATGTGCACACACAAAAAACACACACACACACACATTTTCTCTGTTTTTTTTCTGGGAACTCCAGTATTTTGGCTGGCTCTGTGCATGGTGGGCTGCCCTGCATCTGTCTGTCTGTCTGTCTGTCTGGGGTGATCTGAAGTGGTGATTTAGGAGCTCTGCAGTCCCAGAGAGAGGGTGCCAGCCCACTCAGCATCACCACTTCCTCCCTCAAAATCTGCACGTGGACAAGGCAGCCTTTGACATTTAGGAAAATCTCAGCATCTGAAGCAAGAGGCAGAAACAAAAGGATTTTCTCATTTAAAGGTCAGTAGCTTCTTAAAGGAAATTTTCAAATAGGTTTGTTGGACTGTGGCAGGGTTTGTGTTTGTTAGTGGGTGCTGTGAGGAAGGTGTCAGGGATTTGAGGGGGTTTCAGGACCAGCAGTGTGCCCAAGGCTCCGAGGCACACACGACACTTGAGCTGCAGAGCTTTCAGGAGGTGATGGAGTGGAACAGCCAACCCTGAGGGCTTCTGCTGACACCTGAAGGCTTTGGGAAGAGGGAGTGACTGTCCCACACGATGAGGAGGTCTGAGGGATTTATGTGGTGAAGGCAAATTGCCAAAGGGGTCGATCTAGTGGGGAGATGTGCAGAACCCACGTTGGAGTGGATGGCAGAGTGCTTTTCAGGGTCGAGCGGGGAGCAGCACAAGGAGAAGGGAAAAGGCAGTGAGGACAGAGGCCACAGCATGGCCCATAGTGCTGGAGCAGCCTGTGGACCTGCACAGAGCAGGGAGAAGCTCCATGTGGAGTGTTGGGTGTGAAGCTGTGGTGGCCACTCCCTCGGCGCATGCGGGGCTGGATGCTGTGTGTGCCCAGAGCATGGACACAGCACGGACACAGGATGGACACAGCACGGACACAGCACGGACACAGCACAGACACAGCATGGACACAGCACGGACACAGCACGGACACAGCATGGACACAGCACGGACACAGCACGGACACAGCACAGACACAGCA